>JAIXND010000857.1:1595951-1719746 GCA_023646645.1 Varanus salvator macromaculatus | reverse complement strand
CCCCGCCGCCCCCTGGCCTGCCTTTGGCGGCCGCACAGCGACAGACGGGAGTGCAAGAGGTGCGTGGCTCCAGCTCCGGGCCGCCCGGCGCTGCGCCTGTTGGACTCCTGCCTGCTTGGCACGCAGCTGTGGAAGGCACAGGAGCGGGGCTGGGACGGGGAGGGGGCGCCCCTAGCTCTCCTCCTGCCCCCCGCTCCCCGCGGCTCTTCACCTGTGTGATTCCTATCACTGGGGGAGCAGCCGGGCTCCACCGCTGCTGCCCCTGCGCCCGGCCGCCCGCAGCCCCGACCTGGTTCCTCGCTAACCAACCTTTGATTTCACAGCTTCGCTTTCTCTGTATTTCTGTGTCATACTTTTTTCGGTGGGGGAAAAGGAAATAAAAAGACACACACACACAAACCCAGCGTAATGCACACGTGCGGCCCCCCAAAATCTAAAGATTGTTTGTATTTTGCTTTAAAAATATTGCTTTTTCCCCTTTTTGATGAACCAAAAACGATCTCTTTTTTTCTTGATCTTTCTCTCTCTTTTTTCCCCCGTCCCATTTTTCTTTTTTCTTCTTTTTTCTTGCTCTTAGGTCCGCTCACGAAAAAGCGTGAGGAGGCGTCTGCTAACAATCCCACTCCAGACGAAGGTATTTTTTCTGCATGTTTCACAATCTTGCTTTTTAAAATATTTTCCTTTTTTGTTTTTGGTTTTTACTTCTTCTTTTTTAGAAAAAAACCAGAACAAATGAGCTATGAACTTTTGACTCCCCCCTTTTTTCCTTTTTTGGGTCTTCTCTTTGAACAAAAACACCCCTTCTTGTTTTCCGAAGTCATCAGACGTGGCCCCCAGAGCCCCCGGCCCTCCTTTCTCTACCTTTTCCTCTTTTTTTCTTTTTATTTTTGGAAGGGAAAAATGCCCCCTAGCCCAGCCAGGCCTGTAGATGGAGGGGTCGTGAGGAATTTCATTGTTAAAAGGAGATATTTTATTTGGGTCTGGGTGCCAGCAAGGGTGGGCCGGAGAACACCCCATAAAAGCTACCGAGGCCGGCCGGTTCCCCCATCCTTCTTACCCACTAATTCCACCTTAGAATTTAAAGTGGATTTCTGTGGCAAATGGGTCGTGGGTATTTTTCTTGCTTACTTGGCAATAAAACGTGAAATGGGGGAAAGGCAAGGAGAGAACGAATAGCCCAGAAGGGCGTGAAATGCTGGTCTTTGTTACCCGGTGGCGATGCATTAATTGAGCTTTCCTATATGCTTGGGAATTCTGTCAGCTTTTTCGCGCAGGATGGCCTTGCGTTAGCGCTGCTCCCTTCAAAGCCCCCCCTCGCCCCCCCGTGCTTCGAACACCTGCACAGCAGGTACATGTTCCAGGTGGCACCTTGAGGTCCCTTTTGATAAGGTAGAGGATGGGACAGGTTTGCTCCAGGGTCGGTCCGCCAGCGGGAAAGGGCTGTGTGTCCGTGCAGGTGGAGGCTGGCATCCGAGGGGCTGGGGAGTGCAGGCAAAGGGGGCGGGAGTGGATGTCCCGACCCCCCGTCCACCACCTTGCTGGCCTGCAACGGCCATCATGCCCGACCAGCAGGGCCACTGGGAGTTGTAGTCAAGCTCACCTGGAGGAGGCCCAGGTGGGGAGCGCTGGTCTGTCGGTGCATCCTCATGGGAGCTGTAGTCCGACAGTGTGGAGGGAGAGAGCAAGAGCTGCGGTTCTGCAGGGACAGTGGGACCGGTGAGCCGGCAAAGGCAGAGAAGGGCCCACAGTGGATGCTCGTCCTGCTGGCCAAAGGGAGAGCTGAGCCACGGGAGCAGCAAGTCCGATGAGGCACGGGGGCTGTGCAGCGGCACGAGACCGAGGGTCCCAAAGAGCTGAAGGACTAGGTGGCACCCGGGCATTGCGGGAAAGCCGTCTCGGAGGACACCCAGTTTGAGGGGTGTGTTTGTGGCGTGGGACGGAACCACTGAATAGGAATTACACTCTCTTGCGGCATGTTGGATTGTTTGGCTAATGAGAAACGCTGCAATTTCTCGCGGAAAAGCAGCCCACCCACTGGCAGAAAGATGGGGAACCCCGTCCTGTTGCCCAGAATGCCTTCTCCAGAAACAGAGAAACAGAGCGAGTCAGAAGGGGCCTCCCGGGCCATCTAGTCTGACCCCCGGCTCCAGCCGGCTCTGCTCACGACATGCCCACCATGTGCCTGTCCGACCTAACTTTGAACACCCGCACCGATGGGGCCTCAACGACCTCTCGTGGAAGCCCATCCCACACCCTCAGGGTCCTAACCGTTAGGAAGGACTTCCTGGCATCCCAATTGAACCTGGGTTCCCTGAGATTGGCTCCGTTGGAGCACATCCTGCCTTCCTCTGCAGGGGAGAACAGGTCTCTACTCACCTCCGTGTGACACCCCCTCACATGCCTGTATGTTGCCAAGAGATCCCCCCTGAGTCTCTTCTCCAGGCTGGAGAGACCCAGTTCCCTCAGTCTTGCCTCATGCCCCATCATCCCCTGCAAACCGGCCACCAGCCTTGTGGCCCTACGCTGCACGGACTCCAACCTGGCTATATCCTTTCTGTAACGAGGGGCCCAAAACTGAACACACTACTCCAGTTGCAGGTGCATCAGAGTCGTATAGAGTGGCAGGAATACCTCTCTCGATCTAGAAGCCACACTTCTGGCTATGCACCCAAGGGTGGCGTTCGCCCTCTTGGCCACCGCATCACACGGCTGGCTCATGTTCAGCCTGCAGTCGACCAGCACCCCGAGGTCCCTTTCACAAGCTCTCCAGCCACTTGTCAGCCTGTGAAAACTGGGGGTGCCCAGCCATTGGGTGCCACACATGGGCTGCATCCAGACGGGGCTGACCCCAAAGTTAAAATGCAACACATTTGAAGGACAGAGCTGGAACTGTTTGGGGACCTGTGCATTACACTTGATTTGGCTTGTCGAGGAGGAGGGACCTAAGACCCAGAGGGAGACGGTCCCAGAAATGGAACCCACTCATGCCCAAAATCTGAGAAAAGACGTGTGAATTTGCTTTTGTAAATGTTGATTGAATTTGCAGTGCGGGCTTCTGCACAGAGAAGAACATCTGTTCCAGGGCAATAGCTTTATTATTTATGACATTGCTGATCTGTCCAATAACTCAGGTTCTCTGGGCAGATGGCAAGCAGCTGAAAAACTCAATGTCACAGAAGAGTTAAAATACAAAGAATAACAATACAAATATTTAAAAAGATCAACTGTAATAGGATGCAAAACCCAAAACAGCCCTCGTAACCTCAGACTAGGTCTCTAAAATGCTCGTGAGAAAAGGCCGGGAGGTCTTGGCCTGGTGCTGAAACGACAACAGCACAGCTGGGCCTCTTATTCCAGAACTGGGTGCCACCACCACGAAGGCCATCCCTCTGTGCTCGCCCGCCGAGCTCCTGTTGGTGGAGGCACTCATGGCGAGTTTCTGGGGATGCCTGGAAGCTGTGAGCCGGGTGCGATATGCAGGAGGAGTTTGCCTCCAGATAAAGCAGGGTATCCCGCTGTGCCAGGCTCTCTTTTAAAAGCCCCGGCATTACGTGTAAATTTTGCACAACTGCGTGGCAGTTCAGGCGGCGGCTCGCAGCCCAGCCCAGCCCAGCCGCCCTGGCGAAGCGCCTCGGGGCCTGGCCCCCGGCTTTGCCGCGGTGCTGCTCTTGTCCGTCTCCATGCGCTGGCGGTGGCGACGCAGCCGTATTCCTAACCCTGCTGGCCTAGGCCTCACAGCTGGGCCCCAGCGGGGAATTCGGCACCCTGCTGCTTTGCCAAAACATTCTCCCCCTTTTGCCCCTGCCCTTTCGGGTTGATCCCGTGTGATCCCGTGAATGCTTACACAGAAACTAGCGGTGTAACTACCTGTGTTTTCTGGCACGTCTTGGAATCCCGGAAGGGACGAGAAAGGAGAGCTGTGGCGAAATTGCTGTGGGAGGCAGAGAAAGGCGGAAGAGGGGAGGGGAGGGAACCGGTGGATCCAGGTAGTATCCTGACTTACTGGATCACAGTCCTGATCGACTGAGCTGAAGAGCGCAGTGGGGCTCCTCGGTCTATGGGGTTGGTGTACGCTTGCCTTTGATACCAGTAGGGGCCCTCCGGGTCTTCAGGGGCTCCAGTCACGTGCATAGAAGTTGTCTCCCAGTGGTGGGGTTTTCCCTGTGGTCGAGAGTAAAGACCACCACGAACCCCCCCCCCCCCAAGGCCTCCAGCTGCTCCTTATTCAGGCCACCTTCGCACAGCGCCTTGGTCACCACCTGCGTTCGAGCCTGTAGCTCGCACGCTTCCCCTCCTCTTCCCCTCCTCATGCATTCCCCCGGGAACAAACCGGGAAGTTTTTGCTTCCGGTCTGCAGCTAGCCAGACTTGCCCCATCCGATCCAAGTCCGGGGAATGCGGTTTCCTTAAAAGCTGTGGTTGAAGAACAAGCCACCATCGGAAACCACACTTTGATCCTGGCTTGTCTTAACAAACCACAGTGTTGAAGAAACCGCCGTTCTCCGGAATTTGACATGATGGGGGAACTGCGGTTAGCTTAAAAGCCGAAGTGAGAGGAAAGCTTCCGATGTCGCCCCACGCTGGGATACGGGGCAGTGCCAGAGTTTATGTTCCACCCGAACCAGCCAAGCGGTGTTTCCTGAATGCACACGGTGTTCGGGCCACCTCTGCGGGCGTAAAACCCTCTTGCATCTTTAGCCCCTTCTCTGTGAATCAAACGTGATGGAAAAGCGCTTTGCTGAATGCTTGCAAACAGGCCTGACAACCCCTGTGGGAAGCCGACTCCAGAAGCGAGGGGCCACCACTGGGAAGTCTGCCCATCGGCTCGCCCTTTGTGGTGGGCAGGCGAGAAGGGCTGCCGAGGCCAGCCAGACCGTGCGGAGAAGGCCGCTGGCCCTTCGGGCCACACTGCCTGTGCCCACCGTCACCCGTGCAAGAGTTACGTGGCGTGCGGGAGGAGGTGGCTGCACGGCTGCGATGCGGCGGTCCGCCATGGCAGCTCAGGCCAAAGGCAGAGCGAGCGCGGTTCTCCCTGCTACATCCCCGGCTAGAATTTTTATATAAGCAAAACTCCCTCTGGGACTTAAGAGCCTGAATAGAGTCGGGCGAGGGTGGGCCCTGTGCGGTTCCCCGACGTACTAGATGTTCCCTCCCTGGGGAAACATGAATCAATGCAACCCTCTGGATTCTGGGGGACAGGGGACACCCCGGTTTCTTCCCCCCTGCAGGGCCTGAACTCCCCCTAGCAAAGCAGACTTCCCCTCTGGGAAGAAGAGAAGGGAATGGGCAAGGGGAAGGCTTAGCACAGTGATGGCGAACCTTTTAGAGGCCGAGTGCCCAAACTGCAACCCAAACCCCACTTACTTATCGCAAAGGGCCAACACGGGAATGAAACCTGAGAACTGCCAGTCCAAGCACATATATCTCTCCTTGGCAGCGCACTGACCGGCCATGTGAAAGCTCGGACGAGTCACAGGTAATGAGTCATGGCGCGTGACGTCATCGCCTGGCGCCGCTACTCCTTTCCGAGCAGGCGCATGGCCCCTGTGTGCGCTGTTATCCGATGCTCATCTGTTGGGGCAACTTGGCTTCTGTGCCAACAGAGAAGGCTCTGCGTGCCCACTGTGCCATGCGTCCCATGGGTTCGCCACCGCTGCTCTAACCCTGCCATGGTGCACTCCCCTAACCCTAATATAGGGCTAAAGTTCCATTGAAAAATAATGGGATTTTGCAAAATCCGTCCTTGAGGAGCTTTTTCTGCCCAGCTCATCGTTTCTGCCCATTCTAAACACATTCCAACCATCAAAATCATGCCAGGACGCCTCGTTTTTCTAACCCTAACCCCTAACCCTAATATGGGGGTAAAGTTCTACTGAAAAGGGCGATTTTGAAAAGCCTTCCTTGAGTAGCTTTTTCGGCACAGCTCATCATTTCTGCCCATGCTCAATACATTCCACCGATCAAAACCATGCCAGGACCCCTCGTTTTCCCAACCCCAACCCAGTGATGGCGAACCTTTTAGAGACCGAGTGCCCAAACTGCAACCCAAAACCCACTTATTTAATGCAAAGTGCCAACATTGCAATAAAACCTGAAAACTGAGGTTTTAGTCTAGAAAAAACACCTCACAGCCAAGCCAAGCAAAGATATATATATCCTTGGCAGTGCACTGTCCAGCCATGCGAAAGCGCGGATGAGTCGCGGCTAATGATTCGCGGCTCGTGACAACATCGCCTGGCTCTGCCACTCCTTTCTGAGCATGCGCGTGGCCCCTGTGTGTGCTGTGATCCGATGCTCAGCTGCTGGGGCAACTTAGAAACATAGAAACAGCGAGTCAGAAGGGGCCTCCTGGGCCATCTAGTCTGACCTCTGGCTCCAGCCGGCTCCACTCACGACGTGCCCACCATGTGCATGTCCAGCCTGTCTTTGAACACCCTCACCGTTGTGGCCCGCGTGCCAAAGGTTCGCCACCACTGGCTTCGAATCATAGACGGGCAGGTTCTGGAGAGGCCGGTGGGGTCAGTGGGGCCAGCCCCCTGCTGTTGCAGGACGCCAGTTTCCACCAGACCCGGACAGGATCCAGCTGTGGGACAAAGATTTGAGGCTGCGGCATAAACCTGTGCGCACCGAAAAGGGGAGCCTGCAGAAGCACCTGCGGGTTCACAGGACTCTTCTGGGACCAATTCCTTTAGGGCTGCTCAGCCCCTCCGTGGTTCCCCTGTGGATGTGGCCCTCCGCTGTTCCTTTGCGGGGCGGCGGGTGGAATGTCCCATTTACTAAATTTATTTATATCCTCCCTACAGATATAATTCTGTTTTTCAGGGCAGTTTATACAACAACAGTGAACATATGTATAAAATGCCATCATAAAATACAAGAAATGACCCTTTAACCCCCCCCCCCCCCCGCAGTGGCTGCAGCCGTGGAAGCCGCTTGGAAGGCCTGGCGGGGCGGTTTCCTTGCTCCGAAGCAGCAGCAGCAGCAGCTTCGAGGGGGCGGCAGGCCGGGCGGGCGCCCATGGGGAGCCTCCCTTCCCGGCCCCCCGGCATGGCACCTCATGGGGGGGGAGGCACACCGAGAAGAGCCTCGGATGCTGGCAGAGCAGGGCAGGCAACCTGAAGTCCCATCACCCTGAGGCTGCAGAGGCTGTACAGGCTGTGTCTTATGGGAGTCGGAGTCAAGGGCACCAACAGGGCACTGTGTTGCCCACGCCGCCCGAGTGGGGGGGGGGTGTCTCGCAGGGCGTCTCGCTGCTCTGCTCGCAAGCGCGGCGCTGAGTGGTTGGTTGCGCGGTCTGAGCAGAGGTGACGGTGGAGAGGTGCTCCTGGCAGGAAGCTGGCTGCCCTCCAGCTGCGCCCCCCGACACCCTTTCCCTGCCTGGAGCCCTCCGGATGCGGGTCCCGCCTGGCCTGGCTCGCTCGCGATTTGTCTCCTGCCCACGTCCGCTGCGGCGGCCAGCTTCAGAAGAGCGGGTGTTCGCTCCACGGGGCGCCTGGTGCCCCCCGGGGCAGCCCCCCTTTGAGCCAGCCGGGCCCCAGGATCGGCCCCGGGATCCTCTGCCATGCCCCGTGTGTCCAGGGCACGCCGTTCTCCGCAGGAGGGCTTCCCCCAGGGAGCAGGCTCCGGATCGCCCTTCCCTGGCACGGGCGCAGGACGGATGCCGCAGGGCGTCCTGTGGAGACTCGCACAAGAGTGGGGACCCTCCGACGTATCCCTACCCTGGCCGTCGGACCTGGGCAGACTTGCTCCTGCTGTGAAGCCTCATGAGACAGCGGGGCCATCAAGCATCCTTCCCTTCTGGGGCACTCTTGGTAGGCCCAGGAACCCTCCGGACTCGGCGCCGTCCGGCAGAGCTGAGAGGCCGTTCGGACAAGGAAAGGACACGTTCTTCACAACTTGCTGCTGATGGGCCTGTGGATGATGGTGTGGGTGGCTTTAACATGGCACAGGGCGAATGTACGTGGAGGGAGAGGAGGACTCCATGCCCAGAGGCACTCTTGCCCTTGGAGTGCCGGCTAGGAAGGACCGGCGTTGTTGGGGCTTGCTGCGGGCAGGAACCGGCTTCGGGGTTCCTCCAGCCTGCCAACGAGGCCAGCCCAGGGGAAGCGATCCAGCACGGGCAGAAGACGGCTCGGGGAGCCGCTGACGTGGCAAGGGACTTGGCACCGGGACGCGGCCGCAAAAGAGGGACGTGCCACTGCAGGCCCGCGTCGCGACACGCGTCTTCTCAGTCGTGGGACGTGATGGGGCTGCCCGACCCCGCCTCGCCCCTGGTCCTGCGCCCACCACCCCTGCGGAAGGGCTCGGACGAGCTGGGACACGCCTGGCGGAGGGTGACGGAGATGCTCTGGGGGCCGGAGTGGAGCCCTCCCAGGAGACGGGAAGACCTGCTGCTTTCCAGCCGCGGGAAGCGGAGTGCATCGCTCGGGTCCCTCACGGTCGCCCCATGGAAGAGGCCACAGCCTGCTCTCTGTCGTCCGGCGCTCCGGGAGGCGGGAGAAGAGCTGAAGCTCCGGAGGGCTGATGTCCGCGGACAACGGGGAAAGTCCTGGTGGCTGTCGGGCGGTCGACCACGAGGGCAGCTGCGCAGGAGGGCCACGAGCTCTCTGTCCTCGGGCGCATCTCAGCGGAGACCGGACCGCCACTGGAGCGCCGGCGAGCGTGGCCTGCGAGCATCCGAGGAACGTGGTGGCTGCGTGAGGCCAGCCAGGACTCCTGAGCCGGCCGCTGTGCCCAGCGCAGCTCAGGGCCTCGCCGAGGGTTCGGGGCAGTGGGCCAGAGGGCCGCCAGCTCGCCCGCCGGCTCCTCGGGGCGGCCCATCCAGAGCCGCCTCTCTCCATCCTTCGGGTCTGCTTGGCAGCTGCCGGCCCTGAGCTAGGCCAGCCTTTCCCGGCCCAGCGGCCTCCGGAGGGGCAGGATGAAACCTCCCACCATGCCCTGCACGGATGGGCAGACTTGCACGCTTGTGTGTGTGTGGGGGGGGAGAGCCGTGGGGCCTCCTCCCCCCTCCCCCAGTGATGGTGCCGAGAGCGGCACACGTGTCTCACGGGGACGCGTGTGCGGTTCCACTGGCCCCGCTGGTGGGCGTCTGGGGTGCTGTGGGACGTGCGAGGCGCCCCCATGGGGGGGGGAGTTGTGCTGTGGGGAGGGGGCCAGGGGCCCGTGTGGTCAGCATGGGGGATCTGGGGACCACGCCGTGGGGGGTGAGATCGCTCAGAGAGGACGGGGAGGGATCCGGCTAGCACGAGGGGCTCTGGTTCACGAGCCCTCGTGGCCACACGAGGTCCAGAGAGCCGCACGGGGTGCCGTGTGCGCGCATGCAGAGGCTTTTCGCGCGCACTCCAGCGCCTCGTGCCGCCTTGCCTTTGACCGACCCTCCCTCCCCATCTGTTCCCCTCTGGAAAGGCAGGGGGAGGGGCGGGTGGAAACTGCTAATTAAGACCTTGGTGCGTCTAATTAACGCTCTCCCCTTACAGCGAATTAATTAGGCTCCAGGTTGCCATGGAAATGGGATGTGACCTAGAAACGGAAGCTGGGGCTTTCAGGCAAGGGGTTCTCGGGTGCGTTTTCCCACGGAGGTGTGGCTCCCCCCCCGGCAGGTGAGGGGTCGCACCCTGACAAGGCCCGTCGCTCTCCGGCCGCCTTTTCACGCGTGGGAAAGAGCCCGTCCCACCTCCACCAGACTCCAGAACAACCCCGAAACTTCTGGAGGAGCTTGCTGCACCTTCGCGTGCCGGCCACTGACCCTGGAGGAATCGGCCCCCCCACCGGCAGATGCAAATCCCGCTGGCGCTCCCTTTGCTCTCCTCCTCCTCGGACCGATCTGCCTGGTCGCGGGATCCGTGGAGTCCCCGAGAAACAGTTCTGGGACGGGGCCCCCCTCCCCATAACTCCCTCGCTCCCCTGTGGCCCTGTTGGGGTTTCTCAACAAGGTATCCCCCCCGCCCCGCACCATCCTACCCCATCCAGGCAGCTCTGGATCAAGGACTGGCCACCCAGCAGACCTGCAGGCCTTCAGGTGCCTGTTGTCCCTTGCGTTCTGAGTCCCAACCCTCGAGATCGGCACTTTGACTCTCACACTCACCCCGGCGAGCATCAAGGCCGGGTCGAAAGCTTGCAGAGCACCTTTCTGTGGGAGCCCTCCCCCCCGTGGCTCCCACCCACCCCTCCGTGGCTACTGACCCCCGCTATGGGTGCAGCACTGGGCTGGATGTCCAGGGGGCTCGCGAGGGCCCCTCCGCAGGGGAACGAGGCAGCGGGGGACTGGCGTTCCCTCCCCGGCCCCGGCCTCATCCAGCCCGTCTCCCCTCTCTCCTTTCAGATATCCGGGACAGCGGGAAGAAGCCTGTGATGCTGTTCCTTCACGGCGGATCCTACATGGAGGGCACCGGGAACATGTTCGACGGCAGCGTCTTGGCCGCCTACGGCAACGTGATCGTCGTCACCATGAACTACCGGCTCGGCGTGCTGGGTACGGGGCCGGGAACCAGGGGTCCACCCCACAAGCGGCCCTCCTCCCTTCTCAGCTCCTTCTGCAGCTCATGTTCTTCTGCAGTACTCTGCCCTAGAGGACGCAGGTGCCCATGGGGGGCTGGGGGCACCGCTGGGGCCAGCCCCTTCCTTGGAGCCCCCCCCAGTTTTCTGGTCTTGGTAGTGGCCTCACACTCGCGTCATCCATGGTTGTGCGTGTGGCAGATCTCTGCCCTCTTTATATGCTCCCGGGCAGCGCTGTTTCCCCCGCACTCAGTTACTTCTGCCCCGATCGATAACACACCCAAAGCCAGAGGGGAGCCGGAGCGGCCCGTGCGAGGCTGTGCCCCGCGGCTGAGCGTGGACAGGGGCCCGTCCTGCGGAGGAGATCGCGAGCTCCCAACTTGGGCCAGGAGCCGGCGCGTCTGGTATTCAAGGCCAACTGCCAAATGCGCATCGGACGCTGGTTCAAGGCCCCCCCACCACATCCCTCCCCCTCCTCTTCCCCCTGGGGGTGTGAAATTTACCCAGGCACAGCCAAAATTAATATTTCATTAAAAAGCTTTAAATAATTAACGGCAAGGCCTCGTTATCTCCCACAAAAGGGCCCCGGGATGGAGCGATGATTAATTTTAAAGGAGAGTGGTCGTGTGTAGCCGCTGCCTTTCGCGAGGCAGCTGAAATTCTTCCGATCGATCGCTCCCCTGAGCTGCTTCCGAGGGAGGCCGATGCGGAGCAGGGACGCTCTCCGTGCAGCTGCTGCTTTGGGCCACGTGCCTCATTTGGGCCATGGGACGGGGCGGGGGGCGGGCAAGCAGGCGCCAAGGAGCTTGGGGGCAGAACGGAGCGCACGGGGGAGGGCAACGGGGCAGGACGACGGGGTCAGGCCTCCCGGACCCCATGCGAGTTTTCACCCGAGAGCCCTAGGGCACGGAGCCCTCTGGCTGCCTCGCCTTCCGCCTGGTGCCAAGGGCCACATGGTCTGAATGATTGCACCCTGTCTGAGCCTGTCCGAATGTGGGAACGCCTCGCTCTAGGAGGCTCGGAGACTGGGGCCGGAGCGTTCTCCGGAACGGGTGTGGGACGGCGCTCAATCCGTGCTAAGGGAGGTCTGAACATCCCAGACCTGCAGAGACACGGTGAACGGACCCATGCCTGGGAGCACCTCCCCAGAACCCACCCGTCCGTGCACCCCCTTCCTAGACCCAGCATCCACAGCTCTCCCCTCCCCTCCCCTCCCCTCGGCAATTCCTCTCTCCGCATTTTCACGGCAGGGTTCATGAGCACCGGCGACCAGTCGGCCAAGGGAAACTACGGACTGCTGGACCAGATCCAGGCCTTGCGGTGGCTTAACGAGAACATCGGCCACTTTGGGGGCGACCCCGAGCGGATCACCATCTTCGGCTCCGGCGCTGGGGCCTCGTGCGTCAACCTCCTCATCCTCTCTCACCACTCGGAAGGTAACGCTTTGCTCATTCCCCGGGTGGACTTGCCGTTCCCTGGGGGGTTGTGCGAAAGGGCCACACTGCACGGGTTGATTCGCACGGGTTGTTGGCCCCACCCAAAACAAGAAGTAGGAGTGTCCGTGCTTGCGGGCTTACAACATATAGGACACGGCACACAAGGAACAGGAACGGGGCAGGAGGAGGAAAATGGCAACGTCAGAGACTTATTTCTCGTGAGCTGCTCCCTCCCGTATTCCCTCCTGCGCCTGCGGTCTGTCTAGTCACTGAGAAGTTTTCTCCTCTGCATCGCTGTGTCCGGGGGGAGGGGGGGCTTAGCTCAGTGGCACAGCCCCTGCCTCACACGCACGTGTCCCAAGTCCAGCGCCACACCTGTGCAGGTCGAAAGATTCTGCAGCGAGCGCTCCCTCCGCAGGGAGGGCCGCTGGCGGGCAAAGGAGGCACGGCTGGCTTGGGCGGATGGCCGGAGGGCAGCCCCGTGTCCGCGGGGGCCCACCCCACTCCTGCACCTCGGCTCTCTCGCCCGCCCGCGGATCCACACCTCTCTTCCCCTCCTCCTGGCAGGCCTGTTCCAGAAAGCCATTGCTCAGAGCGGCACGGCCATTTCCAGCTGGTCCGTCAACTACCAGCCCCTCAAATACACACGCATGCTGGCCTCCAAGGTCGGCTGCGACCACATGGACACGGGCAGCACGGTGGAGTGCCTTCGGCGCAAGCCCTACCGGGAGCTGGTGGACCAGGACATCCAGCCCGCGCGCTACCACATCGCGTTCGGCCCCGTGGTGGACGGCGACGTGGTCCCGGACGACCCCGAGATCCTGATGCAGCAGGGCGAGTTCCTCAACTACGACATTCTCATCGGGGTGAACCAGGGCGAGGGGCTCAAGTTCGTGGAGGACTCCATGGAGAACGAGGACGGCATCTCGGCCAGCTACTTCGACTTCACCATCTCCAACTTCGTGGACAACCTGTACGGCTACCCGGAGGGCAAGGACATCCTGCGCGAGACCATCAAGTTCATGTACACCGACTGGGCGGACCGGGACAACGGCGAGATGCGCCGGAAGACGCTCCTGGCCCTCTTCACCGACCACCAGTGGGTGGCGCCGGCCGTGGCCACCGCCAAGCTGCACGCGGAGTACCAGTCGCCCGTGTACTTCTACACCTTCTACCACCACTGCCAGACGGACACGCGGCCCGAGTGGGCCGACGCCGCGCACGGGGACGAGATCCCCTACGTCTTCGGGGTGCCCATGATCGGCGCCACCGACCTCTTCCCTTGCAACTTCTCCAAGAACGACGTCATGCTGAGCGCCGTGGTCATGACCTACTGGACCAATTTTGCCAAGACGGGGTGAGCTCAAGAGGGGGCCGTGGGAGGGGATGGACGGGGGTGCGCAGGAGCGTGCAACCGGGCAGGGCACCAGCCCATTCCCAGGGCGGGAAGAGGGCGGGCTGTTGCGCCATCCCTCCGAGGACAACGCCCGCCTCCTTTCAGGCAGCCGGTGCCAGCGTCTGATCGTTTCCTGACATGCACCTAGGCTCTGTGTGCCCCTCATTTTCTTGCCTCCCGTCTTGGGTAAGGGAGCAGGTTGGGGTCCTTCCCGCGTGAGGGTCCTGAAAAGCCCCCTGCCCGTCGGCTCTTCTCAGGGCCAGAGCACCCCAGCTCCTCCCCCTTCCCCGCCGGGCTCTTTCCTAGCCCCCCGATCATCTTTGCCCCGTTTTCTGAGCTCGTCCCAGCGCCGACTCCCTCCTGAACGTGGTGCCCAGGAGTGAGGTGGGCCAGCCCAGCAGGGGCGGCTGCACTCTGGCTTCTCGCGGCTCCCATCACGGGCGACATGGGCCTTGGCTTCGGGGCGCCAGCTCCATGGCCTGGCAGAATCGGGCGGAGGAATGGTTGGACCAGGCAGGCTTAGCTGGCTCTCGGGAACGGCCGTGGTGAGCCACCCCCGAAGACGGAGGCAGCACCCTGTCGCCCGCGGATGTCGCTGGGATGAGTAAGGATGGATTAGGAATGGGTGGCAGGACAGTGCCTGATGGGCAGAGAAAGTCAGGGGATGTCCGGTCAGGCTGAGCACGCTGCTCATCACGAGTCTCTGGGCAGCTAGGGAGAATCCGGAGCCCGCGGAGCTGGAGGCGTTCCCGGGTGCTGGGCAGCTGGGCCCTGGGTGCGAGGAAGGGCCCGAAGTGGCCCCTGCTCTGTGTTCTGCAGTGAGCCGCCAGAGCCGGAGGGCCGGGCAAAGCCAGGCTGGGGCAGGGATGTGCCGCCGTTGGCAAACCCGTTCCGTCCTGCGGTTTGCCTCTTTCGATCTGTTGCCTGCTTGTTGGTTGAACTGGATTTTGGGACAAGAACGCACTCCGGTTTGCAAATGCACGGGGCTTGAACATGGCCACGAGACCGGGGAGTTCACACGATGCAGGAACCCTGGTCCCCGCACAGCCAGAGAAATCTGGACCCTTTGAACCCGTTGTGGATTTCGGCGACATCCTGATGTAGAGGTCAAGACCCACGGCCTCACGGGAGGGCCGGGGGAAGTGGAAGCCAGGCGGGGATCTTGATCCAAGCCCCCCGCCCTTGGGACGGGCGGAGGCGCATGGTCTGAGGCAGAGAGCCTTAGGGGTGGGGGGACCGGCCTTGGGGGGCAGGTCAGCTGGCAGAACCCACCGTTGGACTGATGCTGCGCCCCTGGAAGGGCCTCCTTGGACCCCGGAGCTCGGGCCAGGCTTGCCGTGGGAGGGGGGCACTGGTGGCGACTGCCAGGCCCTGTCTATCGAGAGCCAGCAGAGGGAAGCGGTGTTAGCGAAGCAGGAGGAGGGGGGACGGAGGAGGCCGACGGGGTGTAGCAGCCCAGAGGAGCCCGGATCAGGGCCGGATCAGGGTGTGTGGCTGGCACACCACACAGGCCTCCAGGGAAGGAGGGGCCGGGCTGATGGGGGCAGCTGCATGCGCGGCTTCCTGGAGGGAGGCTCTCTTCTTCGGAGAACAGCTGGCTGGGCTGATGGGAGAGGACAAGCCAGAGGGCTGGAGCACGTGTGGGGGGCTGCCCCCAGGGTCCCTGACCAGGTGCTGGGGAGCGGAGGAGTCGCCGAACGTTGCCCGAGTTTGAGGATGGGCGAGGGGAAGGTGAGCAAGCTGAGGGTCAGGTCGGACGCGACGGAGGAGTTCTGGCCCCCGAAAGCCCGACTCAGGTTTGGGATCCGGCCTGTCCCGGAAGGGCACCACCTGCCCCCGCCCCACGAAGGGCCAGGCCGGGAGCGTGGAAGGGCGCTTGCGTCGCCAGGCCTGCTGCCCCAGCTGCGGCCCTGCCCGGCTCCGCTGGCCTGGCACGAGCACCGGCTGCGCCACATCCGGTTCAGTGGTCCCTTTCTCGGGCCCCCTCTAGGCCTGCAAGCGGCCCCCTCATCCGGCCTTCGGAAAAGGAGGAAAGGCAGGTTTCCCCCATTTGACCCTGTAAAACAGGTGCTTGGTGGTTCTTTCGAGTTTTTATTTTTACTGTTTGGGGTTTAAATGTGCTGAACCCTGCCTCGGTGGCCCGTTTGGCAGGTAAGGCAGTGTATCGGTGCCAGTTCATAAACAAACAAGCCACACAGAGCTGCAGGGCACCGGGCCGGAGTGGGGGGCCGCTCCAGGCCCCTGCGGGCCATTCCTTACCTGCGGATAACGACAACCCCGAGCGAGCCCGGGGTGCCAGGTTAGGCGCAAGCCCTCTGCAGCTTGGCTGTGGGTGGTCCACCATAATGAGCCCAGGCAGACGACCCGCGGTGTGCGGTTGGGTCGCGGGTTGTGCGGGTTAGCAGCTCACAGGTGAACAACAGCCTGCGACGCAGCCACGACTTGCCCCCTGCGCAGACGCGGCCCACAGTCGCCGTGGCCTCGCTGCCCCGCGTGAGCGCAAGTGCGTCGGGTCGCGCGGCACCGGGTGGGGACTGGCGTGCTTCCTGTTTGGACACAGGTGTCCCTGCGGCCCTGGGCAAGGCTGGCCTCGAACTTGTGGCGGTCTCGGGGGACGTCCGTGGACACGCTCCCAAGGGGGTCTCTCCATACCCCCCTTCCCTCACCTCCATGTTTATTTCTATACCTATGGCTGTCGCCGAAGGTCTCCTGTGAATACTTATCCTAGAGGAAATTAAACCAAGGGGAAGAGAAGGAGGTCGACTGGAGCTGCAGCTAAAATGTGCATAAACGCAACATTGCGCAGCGTTCCAGGATTCTGGTTCATAACGCCTCGGAAAATAGCGTTCAGCACCCAGTGGGACTTAAACTGTGACGCTTCCGGACGGGTGGAATCCTAGGCCCCTTGAGTGGCCGCCTCCTTCCCTAAAGGTGGCCAGCCGTGCAGCTTGCCGGGATGCCGGGAACGGACCCCGAGCCGTGGCCGACAGACGGCGGTCGGGCCATTTCGATGCCTGGCTCGCCGGCCCCTCCCGCTGGCCTTTCCCAGCCACCCAGTGGCCAAGGGGTCTTCCGGGGGGCTTCCAGCAGCCGGTCTGGGTGGGTGTCTGGAAAGCCTCCCCGGCCGGCGCACTCCACCCTCCAGTTGTAAGGACGACAGCTCCCATCTCCCCAGCCACACGGCCGCCCCCGGAGGGCACCCACTGGGGAACGGTGTGGGGGGCCACCCCACCCCCCGTGGCCAGAGGCCGGGCCCCCTGACCCCGTCTCTGCCCCCTCTCTGCAGGGACCCGAACCAGCCGGTGCCGCAGGACACGAAGTTCATCCACACCAAGCCCAACCGCTTCGAGGAGGTGGTGTGGACCAAGTTCAACACGAAGGACAAGCAGTACCTGCACATCGGCCTGAAGCCGCGCGTGCGGGACAACTACCGCGCCAACAAGGTGGCCTTCTGGCTGGAGCTGGTGCCTCACCTGCACAACCTCCACGAGCCCCCCTACACCTCCACCACCACCCGCATCCCGCCCTACGTCACGCGCTGGCCCAGCACCCGCGTGGGCACCAGCACCACCCGCCGGCCGGCCGCCACCCGCCCGCCCGACGAGGACGACGTCGTGCGCCCCCAGCGCTACGTGCCCTTCCCGGGCGACTCGCGGGATTACTCCACCGAGCTCAGCGTCACGGTGGCCGTGGGCGCCTCCCTGCTCTTCCTCAACATCCTGGCCTTCGCCGCCCTCTACTACAAGCGGGACAAGCGGCACGAGCTGCGGGGCGGGCGGCGCCTGAGCCCCCAGCGCAGCGCGGCCAACGACCTGGTGCACGGCGGCCAGGAGGAGGAGATCATGTCGCTGCAAATCAAGCACTCGGAGCACGAGCCCCAGGACCTGGAGCCGCTGCGGCCCCACGAGATCCTGCGCCCCACCTGCCCCCCCGACTACACCCTGGCCCTGCGCCGGGCGCCCGACGACGTCCCCCTGATGACGCCCAACACCATCACCATGATCCCCAGCACCATCACGGGGATGCCGGCGCTGCACCCGTTCAACACCTTCCCCACCGGACACAACAACACCCTCCCGCACCCTCACTCCACCACCCGTGTATAGTCGCCCCGCCCTCGGTCGCCTGGCCGGGGCCCCGTCCGCCCTGCGCTCCGCCACCGGGACGGCCCTTCTGTACCACGCTGCGGGGAAGCTGACCACGGGGGCGGCGGGGACTCCCACGCGTGGCGCGTGGATGGGCCGGCGGTTCCTCCCCCGGCCCGCTGCAGGACCGGGGCCCGCTCCGGAGGCACGGCACGGCACGGCACGGCACGGCTCCGGAGGCGCACGGCGGCGTGCACAAGATCGGCCCCCCTCTCGAGGAGCTCGGGCAGACGAGCGGGATGCTGGGCCCGCTCGTGCGCCGGATCGGGGCTAGCAGCGCCCGTGCCGCGGGGAGCGTGGCCATCCTCCACCCACGTTTGGACGGGCGATGGGAAGCAGCCCCTGCAGGTGTGGCTCCGCTGCCCGGGAGGCAGGGAGCGAGTGCGAGGGCCGCCCGGCTTCATCCATCCTGTGGATGCGAAGACAGCCCGTGTGGGGCTTGGGGGCGGAGAGGGGGCCATCCCGTTGTTCCCGGGTGGCGGCAAAAGAGGCCGGTGCCCACCCAGCTTCTCCGGAGGGCAGAGATCCCTGACTCCACCCAGCCCTGCATTTCCAACACTGGATTGTGCCGAAGATCGGCCCCTCGGCCGCCGCTTGCCCAGCTGGTGGCTTGGCGGATTTTCCTTCAGAGCCGGGCGGGAGCCAGAGCTGGGAAGGTTGCCCCCCCTCTCCCGCCCTCTCCCGCCCCTTTCTGTTGCGTGCATGCGAATCGGGCCCGGCTCCCCGTCCTGCGAGAGGCCGGCCGCCCTCCCACCGACCCGGAGGCAGCAGTGTGGCCGCTGGCCCGCGGGGTGGTCGGTGCCAGCGCTCGGAAGCCTCGCGGAGATCCGTGGGCCCCGGGGGGTCCCCAGGGGAAAGAGGGGCTGGCTGGCCGGCCAGCCTGCCTGCCTGCCTTCCTCACGGGGTGGGCCGTCAGAATCCCAGTGCCTTCCTAGCACAATTTGGAGAGAGCGGTTGACCTGGAAGAGGGAAGGAGCAACGCCAAGCCGCCTTTGCCCCTGTTCCTTGCCCTCCAGGGACATTGCGAAGATAACGCACCCCACACCCCCCTTGAATCGCTAGTGTGGCAGCTCAAGAGGCGCTTACTATCTCTGCAGTGGAAGATGGGGGTGGGAGGGGGGCGAGGCACCTTGAATTAAATTAGGAGGGGGTGACGTGTGCGTGTGTGGGGGGGCAGCTTGCACTAGCTCGTTTCCAAGGTGAAAATTTGAAGGCAACAACTGGAAATTCACTTTTCCTGAAAGGGAGGGGGAATTAAGTTTATTACAATTCTTTTATCTTTTTAAAAACTGAGATTGTAAGGACTGAGGAGAGGAGGGGCAGCTGTTGAAAACAAAAGAACAACCACTAGGAGAGTGTACTGCATGTTCCCATTTGGTTTTAATTTTTAAAGAGTTGGACGAGGAAATGAGGAGGTGCCCCCGTATCCTGCTTGTCTCGGGAATCCGCTTGGCCCTCCGACTGAGCGAGTGCTGCGTCCCGCTCCTCCCTCGCCCGCAGCCGGCTTAGTTTTCACTGCTTGATGGGCCTCACCGGCACCCTGAACATCCCTCCCTAACCCCTTTGAGTCTCGTGGAGGCGACGGCATCTGAGTTGTCAGCACAAGGCAAGATGAACATCAGACCTTGGATAGCTCCCGGGGGTCGTCTTGGTTAGAATGCTCCTGCTCTGACTGCGGGAGGATGTCGTCTCAGCAGGCAGCCGAAGCCGCTTGCAGGCAGACGAGGCCTGAGATGTGGGCAGCCCCGCTCCTCCTGGGGGGCTGGCTGGCAAGGGCCTTCTCCTGATTGGGTAGCCCAAGGTGCCCGTGGGGCCGGGCCGGGGAGAGAAGGGCGGGCAGGGCTGTGGCCTCCGGCCACGAGGGCCCCGTCTCTAGTCCTCCTCAGAATCCTTTGCTGTACTCCGGAAGGGCCAAGGGCTGCCGGCTGCCTGGGCCGCCGAGCCACCTTCTCCTGCAGGTGTCGAAGGCGAGGGGCATCTGGCCACAGCTTCAGGGCAGGGGAACGGAAGGCCGCCTCCCATATTGTGGGCATCATCCAGCCACACAATGCGATGCTGTTGTCTTAAGAGGCAATTGAGCAACTTCCCGTAGGGGGAAGAGCTCCACCAGTGGCTTCTAGTCCTGCACGCCGGATGGAGGCCGCATGTTCTAAGGCCACGGCTCCCAGCTGCCGGAGGGCTCCCACGGCAGGGGCTGTTGCTCCGACGCCCCCCTTGTGGGCATCGCGGAATTGCCACGGGGGAACCAGCGCTTAGGCTAACCAGTCCATCAGACCACTTCTGTTGTCCCTCCTGTGTGTGTGTCCCTCCTGTCCTTCCTTTGCAGAAGAACGAGGCCGATACAGGTGAAGTACACCGGGCACTGTGTTGGAACGGAGGCTTCTCGCCGAGGCCGTCCGGCCTGCGGCCTCCCTGCTCGATGAGGGCTGCTGCTCGGTAGCTCCGTGGCGCTTTGGGAACGCTTGGCCCGAGCATGAAGATTCCCCTTAGTGAGCCGGGGCAGGACTGCTCCCCCCCCCCCGCCGGATGATTCTGGGATGTACGCAGAGTAAAGACCAGCCTTCCCCAACGTGGCATTCTCCAGGGGTGGGGGATGCTGGGAGCTGTAGTTCAACACCTTTACAGAGTAGCAGGTTGCGGAAGGTTGTGGCACATGGTCCTGATTTGGATGAGCCGACTGTTGGTTCAATTCGATGTGGTTTCATGCATTCCTGCAAAATGTCAGCCTGAGGAACTGGCCGTCCCGGGAACGTAAGAAACATGGGGACATAGAAACAAAGCGAGTCAAAAGGGGTCTCTGGGGCCATCTAGCCTGACCCCCAGCTCGAGCCCGCTCTGCTCATGTAATCCCCATGTGGGTGTCCAATCTTCCCCTGAACACCCCACTAATGGGGCCTCGGCCACCTCCCTTGGAAGCCCAGGGATGGATGAGCAAGTCTTGGAGACGTGGAACTACCAAGCCAGGCGTTCTCCCCGGCCCCTCTCCCTACTCACTAAACGCAGGAAGAGATGCCCTTGGGGGGGTGAACCTGAGGATCCTTCCCAGTGAGGTTACTGGGATGTGGCTCCCGGCCACGCGCATCTGCCTGTGGTCCGAGAACCGCCACGGTCAGCAACGTCACTCCGGCCCCCGGGACCCCTGTGGAGCTCTTGGGCATGGTGCAGCGGGGGGAAACGCGTCCCACCCGCCTCCGTGGCCACGCTCCGGGGAGCGTCCAGGATGGCGGGCAGCTGTGCCGAGCCCGTGTTAGCACGTTCCTCTGGCGGAGCCGGTGTTGGGAGAGGCAAAGGGGTCCCGGCAGTCCATCCGCCACCAAGCCACCTCCAAATCCACGGAGTTCCTGCAAAGAGTGTTGGGCTTCAGCACCATCGCGTGCAGTGAGGATCCATTTCCACCCGGCTCCTGAGAGGGCTGCGACTACCCCGGAGGGGGGCGGTGCGGCAGCCCGCCAGAAAGGGAGGTGGGGTTGGAGGCCCCGGCTTGCTTCCGGCCCCTCACTCCCCTCTGCCGATTTTGTTCCGTGCAGACGGGTCTTCGGCCTTTCTTTCTAACCCAGTTCTCCTGGAGAATATTTCTCCATGTCCTCCCCGGAGAGAGCCTCGCCTCGGTGGGGAGGGCAGAGCTTCCAGCGGCCCTCCCCACGCGACGCACGTCAAGCAGTGGAGACGGGTTCAGACCCACAGCTGCTGCCTCGGCCCGGGCAGAGCGACATTCAATGCCCAAACCACGCCTGCCGCGGCCCTTGGCTTGGGCGGCCAACTGGCCAGGCTCACGTGCATCGTGCAGGCAGGGGGTGCCCAGCTGCCCCATCTCAGCCCCTCCCCAGTCCTTCCAGGAAGAGCGGCCAAGCTCTCCCCGCTTTTGGCCAGCCAGTGCCCTCTTGGAGCCAGAACGGAAGGGGCAATCCAGCTGTTCTTTGGCCAGGAGAGTCGGGCTAGAAAGGGCAGCCGGCCGATGGAGGTGGTGGGGCGGAGGGGAGCGGTGGTCTTGCTTGGAAATAACAGGGGGGAGCTTTCCAGAGGAAGGGCGTGCCTGACGGAAGTTGGGGTGGATGAGCAGAAATCCTTCAACCCGCTGAGCCGGCCTCCTCCGAGCCCGGTGTCCGAGAGCCACATCCCTCCGTCCCCGCTTTCATACACAGCGCCAGCTCATCCTGCCTCTCTCCATGGAATTGATCCTTGCGTGCCTGCTTGTTTCTATAATACATAGCTTGGCTTGCTTGCATGAGTTAGCTATTTGCTTTGGAGCAATCTGCGGGTGGTTGTGCAGAGTGCCTTCTCCTGTTCGTTGCACACTTTCCGGAGGCTGGCGGTAGGGTTTGGGGAGGGCTGGCATGGACGTGGCTTCTCTCTGGGGAGGGATGGGAGGGTGGGCAAAGGGGCACATTCCGTGGCCCCCCAACTCTTGAGCCCTGTTCCTAAATTCTGTTCTCCATGGGAAGAGGCACCGAGGCCTCTCAAATTCACCCGTGCAAGAGAAACTCCCATCAACTTTCCCAGTCATGCCCCTTCTGAGAAACTCCGTGTGTTGCTGCAAGCCGGACTTCCCCAGCCAGGCACCCTCCCAATGCGTTGGACTGCAACTCCCATCAGCCCCAGTGCCAGGCTGGGGAAGACTGCCTTCCAGGAATCTCGTCCTCTGCTCTGTTTCCATCAAGTCCTCAGTTGGAGCCAATGATATTACACTTGTTTTATCCAGTTTGGACAGAGGGAAGGTGGGGTTTTTTAAATTATTGTGTGAAAAGCACATTCCCCCCCTCTCTCTGCTGCCTTCATCCATACTGGCACCTCTGCCGTTGGCTCTGCTCTGGGGTGGTACGGATTTGGTTTCTTGGTTTTGTCTTTTAAACTACTCTGGCGGAGAAAAGGATCCCGGGGGTGGGGGGAGCGACGGGCAGGGGGGGCGTTTGCGTTCTAAGCCATTCTGAAACTCCATCTAACTTTGCAATGTTGCCAGTTGGTTTCCTTTTTTTAAAAAAAGAATTTATTATAAAATATAAATAGATATATAGATATATAGATATATATATCCATTTTTTTTAAAAAAGGAAAGCAATTATTTTGTAAAAAAAATTAAATACATAAAAAAGAGAATTCTGTGCCAAATGCAGCAAACTTGGATGGGGGGGTGGGGAACCTTATTTTGTTTCATTTCGTGTGTGTGTGTGTGGGGGGGGTCTTTCTGTTTTGCAACTTGGGTTTGTTGGGACGCGTGTGAGAAATACCCGTGCCAAGGAGTGGGACGATGTCCCGCCATCAGTTGCATATCTAGCAAAGAAACGTCAGCGCCTTTACACTGTTGCCAAACGCCGCCCACCCGCCTGCCCGTCCCCGCCGCCCTGCGCACCCAGCGGCACCCCCTGCGCTACCCGGATCCGTCCTCCGGCGGAGAAAAGCACAGGCTTCTGCTGGGATCCACGACGGCCCACCCACCCACCGCGCTCCCCAGTCCGGCTCAGCCGCCCGCTGGGCCACTGGAGAACCACGCCTGGCCCACGCTTTGGGGGCCGGGCGGTGACGTCCCTCTGCAACCCAGCAGGCTGCCGGGAGGCCTACACGCCGGTCTGTCCCTCGGACATTTCTGAACTGGAAGACCCCCTCGGGAGCCGCCTTGTGTCCTGGAAGCGCCCCGGCCTGGCCTGGGTGACTGCCTCTCCCGCCCTCCAAGATGCCACCTGGGACCCCCACCCCGGTTTTATAGAGCTGACCCCGGCCTCCCGCGGTGGCCCCCAGCCCCCCAGCAGGCCTGGCCACCCCGCTCCTCTCCCGTCCCACGTTTCAGCCGGGCCACCGCTGGGACTCCGCCGTGCACCGCCAGCGAGACGGGACCAGCTCCGGGGGGCCCGTGTCGGAGACGGAGGGGGCCTCCATGACCCCAAGGGGCTGCCGAGAGCGTCGCCCAGGCGGCGCAAGTGGGGCAGCAGGGCCCCTCCCCACTCCCCCTTCCACACAGGAGAGAATCTATTTTTATGAGACTTGGACTGGGGCCAGGAGGGAGTTGTTTTTGGAAAACCCTCCCTGGGTCCCCCGGCCACAACGGACTCCGCTGATCATAGGCCCTGCCCCCACCCCCACCCAGGACTCTCTTCTAGCCCCTCTTCTCCCACCCCGTCCCAAGGAAGAAGGACTATTTCTCCAGCTTTTGGAATTTGAAAACAAAAATTGGTGGTGCTGTTTTTTTCCCCGTTTGTTATGATCTGGACAGTCGGTGGAGTAACACCTTTGGTGTGTGTTGGGGGGTTGCGCCCCCTTCGGAAGAAGAGGAACTTGGGGGCAGGGGGGAGGCTGGGGTCTGAGCTGAGATGCTGTACACATTTTTAAACCTTGCAAGAAATGGAAAATGATATTGTAAATATAAAAAAGATTTAACTGTTGGAGGTGCTTTCTTGAGTTGTGGAATGGAGGGAGGCATCAAAGCCCCTCCCTAAAAACATGGTGGAAGGATGTTGCCCCCCCGCTTCCCCCAAAAGGTACCAAACAAAATCCTCCGGGAAGAAGCGTCTGGGGCGAGGGAAATAATCCAGAGCATCTCCTCCACAGGCCAACTCAGGAAACAAGACAGCGATTTCTGAGGGGAGGCCAAGCTGGGGAGACCGTGGTGAGCCATGCTCCTTTTGTGGTACAGTCCCACTCCAGGGAGTAGAGGCACCCACTGGGTTGTCCCACTTTCCCCACCGATTAAGGGCTTGGGGGGTCTGG
This sequence comes from Varanus salvator macromaculatus, assembly GCA_023646645.1. Taxonomy (NCBI): domain Eukaryota; kingdom Metazoa; phylum Chordata; class Lepidosauria; order Squamata; family Varanidae; genus Varanus; species Varanus salvator. The sequence continues at coordinate 1,695,577 of JAIXND010000857.1, read as the reverse complement.
CGGCTGCCGGACCGTGGGCCCACAAGCGGCACTTGGTGGCTGTGGGGGCCTCCCCTTGGGAAGGCTCCTCAGGTAGGACCAGCTGCCTCTCCCCACAGACAATCCCCCCACGTCTGGGGTACTCCTGCGATGCCGACTGGGCGGGTTCCTTGCGCTTGCCGGTTGTGGGGCCAGGGAGCAGCTGATGGGGCAGAAAGAGCACTGTCCGCGCGAGGCCCGGAGAGCTGGGCTCATCCTTGCGGGGCCGCGGTCCTTCCATTCTGGAGCAGCCCTCGGGGGCCACACGCTCTGGTGGGCAGCGCCAAGGCGAAGGGGCAGCCTGCAGCTCCTGCTACCGGTAACCGAAGCAGGATGGGGCCATTTACTGGGGGGGGGGTGCGCGGGTGCAGGGGGGGGCGATCTGTGATGGGCTACTGGAGAGCCTTGTACAGCGAGATTGGGGCCCCCGGGGGGGCAGGGTTTGGCCCCCCACCTGAGACCCCCAGCCCTAGGCCAGCAGTGCAGCCGAAAGGCCCCGCCTGCTCTCGGGCAAGTTCCTCGTAGCGAGCCGGGAGGGGGTCGCTAGCCCGGCCCTCCCGCTCGGCGGGCTGGCGCTCGGGGGCGTCCCACTCCCCCTCCGCCCCCGGACCTCCTGGCTGGAGGCACCGCTTGCCCCGCACGGCGGCGGAGGCCGGGCGGCCGAGCCACAGCCCACGAGCCCCGGGCGAGGCGTGGCGGGAGCGCGCCCGTCCGCAGAGGGGCCGATCCGGAGCTGCCGCATCCCCCCTGCGCCCGGCCAGATGGCCCGGGGACGCGCGACCGCGCCGGACCCCCGTGGCCGCGCTCAACCCGGCTCGGCGGGATGAGGGCTGCCTTGCGGGCCGCGCTGCAGGGGGCCGGGGGCTCCGCGCCTCTCCACCCGGAACCTCCTGCAGCTCGGGGCCCGCCGCCGCCCGGCGGCGAGAGGCCGTGGGGCGCACGGAGGGTCCTGCGCGCTGCGGGAGGAGGACGCGCGTGGGCCCGGGGGGCTCTCCGCGCCTGTGCAGCCCGGGCTTCCCGCAGGCGCGGCACTCGCGGGCGGCTTTCGGGGCAGCAGGCGGGCCCCGTGCCGGGGCGGGAGGGGCTTCCCGGCCCGCCACCCATCCCGGGGCTGAGCGCCTCCCGGCTCTCCGCCCCCTTTTCGCGAACGGGCCGCCTCGTGGCCCCTTCCACGCGCGCCGCCCGGCCGCTTTTGTCCCCGGCCTTCGTCCGCCTCCCGGCAGCTCCGCAGCCATAAATCCCCGCTAATTCCTCCCGGGCTCCGGCGGAGGGGAGGCGCGCCCTCCCCGCCTTCTGGATCGCCCGTGCGCCTGCAGCGCGGGGCTCCCCGCGGCCCCGAGAGCCGCTCCGTGCGCCGCGCTCCCGGCAAAGTCGGCCGGGGTTGGGGGCGGGCGAGGGAGGGAGCGCAAGCCCAGGCAGCGTTGGCCGCGCGTTTCGCTGATCCAGGCCTGGGCCGCAGGGAGGGGCGGGGGGGGGCTGCGGAGCTGGCGAGCGGCGCACGGAGGCTGCGCGGCGTGGCGGGGGGGGCGGGGGCCGCGGCGCTTTGCATGCGGGGCTGGTGCGCGCCTGGCTATAAATAGCTCCCCGGGCTGCAGCCTGCGCCGCGTCGCGGGGAGGAGGCAGCGCCTATCCGAGCGGGGGGGGGGGGGAGATGAAAAGCTGCGGGGGGTTGCGGGGATGTCATGGCAACGCTGCCCCTCCCCCTCTGAGGAGGAGACCACCAGGTAGCGCAAGCAGCCGGGGCTCGGAGCGGAGCCGCGGTGCTGCGAGGGAGAGGCGGGGCGAGGGCGCAGGAAGGCCTCTGTGGACGGGGCCCAGATGATGGGGATGTCTTGGGGGGCTCGCAGGCAGTCGGAGGGCACCCCGCTATTCTGCAGGCGAGGAACCGGGCTGAGGCCAGGCACTGTGCAGGGGCGTATGGGTCCTGTGTGCTGAGAGCCCCGCTCGAGTGAGTCCCAGGAAGGCCCCCACGGACGACGCCTGTGCATCTGGGGCACTGCAGATGCCCGGCTGCAGGGGCGGCCTTGTCCCCATCGCATGCATGGGCGGGCGCAGGTGCGGCCGCTGCCGGGCAGCCGGAGGGATCTGCGCTCGGCCGGCTCAGCAGCCACAAGGGGGATCTCGGCAAAGACGTGCCAGGGAAGAGAAGCGCCCTGGATCGATGCGGGGGGGGGGGGGTCTCGGCGAGCTGCAGGCCCGGCGAAGCTCTTGACACGCAGGGTTGGCTGCCTGGTGTCCCCGAAGGGGCTTTAGGGCAGCCTCCAGCGTCCCCTGCCCGCCACACAAATATTCTCAGGCGGCTGTGAAGGTGTGGATAATTTATAAGCAGGCAGCGGCGGCTGTCAGGCTGCCTGCCCGCCTTGCAAAGCGGCTGGAAAAACCGAGCCTGCTGTGCGGGGAAGAGAATGAGCCGAGCGGCCTCACACCGGGGCCCTTGCCGGGCCGCCCATCCATCCCAGCTGCTGGTGGCGGTTGCCTGTTCCAGCCACAGCTGCCGCATCTCGGGCGGCTTGGGCTCCCCAACAGCCGATGCATCCAGAGAGACTACCACTGCATACGGAGGGGCCCCGGAGCACTGCCAGGGATTCAAAGGGGGTCTGAATTCCCATGGAATTCCCACAGGGAAGCCGCCCTTGCACGTGGTGGCAGGGTCTGCACTGGACAGCCTCCCGGCGGATCGGGACAGACGTGTTGCTTTTCAAGCCATGCTGGTTTTGCTGGTTGGCTTTTCCTCCTCGTCTGCATCCTGGCCTTCCTCACAGGGAGCCCCGGGCAGCTAAGAACCCTCAGGAAACAGAGAGTCAGCTTGGAACCTGAGCCGCTTCCCCTGCGACGGATTTTGCCGGGGCTTTTGCTTTCTCTGCTTTCCTACGTGCTCCAGTGCGTGACCGCAAGGTGTGCGATAGCACCGTTTCCAGACAGAACTGCGCCTTTAACGAGCTCAGGCAGCCGCGGACGTGGTTGCAAGGCGTGGGAGAAGCCCCCGAGGGGGGTGGCAGTGCTTAAAGCGCCCCCCCCAAACCAGGAGGAGTGCAGAATCGCAATGCACCGTAAATGCCCAGTGGCAACATCAGACTCCAGGCTTGGAGGCGAAATGGCTTGCTGCCCCTTTCTGAAGCCCCTTTTGCTCCTGGATCGGGGGCTCAGAGATGCTGCAGGTCAGAGGGAAAGTGTCCCCAGGCCATTCATGCTCTGCGGTTCCTCCACTGCACCAAGGGCATGAATGGGGGGCTGGAAGGGGGGGAGAGAAATACAGGAATTTATAAAAAATCATGTATTTATTTTTAGAAGTGCACACTTCAGCCACCTTCAAAGCAAAACAGGCTTTGAACTCGTTGAATTTGATGCCTTTTAGCGCTTCCAGTTTTTGTTTCACCTCTTGCAATCTGCACCATGTTTCCCTTGGAGGACTTTTCCCATGGGAGGGGGGACAAAAGTTATCTAACGCACCGTTCTTCCCCCTAGAACACTCACCTAGTGGGGGAAGCCTGTCCTACCGGGGGGCCACCCTCCAGAAGCTAATTCCTGTTTTTGGGGGTCCCCCCATATATAACAAAATGCAATCCATTAATCAGTTGCCTTCACCCTCAAAATACCTGCAAGGATAAATAGGTTTTGCAAGGATAAATAGGTTTTTGCTGGTTTCACCCTGCAAGGATAAATAGGTTTTGAGCTGGTTCCCAAAGGACACAGCCAGCTTTCCATCAGAAGAGTTCAAGAGCCAGGGAACTACCACCAAAAAGGCCCTGCCCAGAGTGCGGGCCCCACGAGCCACATTCCTCAGAAGTGTCATGAGCATAATCGATCATAAATCCCGGGATGGCCAGTATTGGGGGAATCGCACGTCTGCGAGTCCTGCATGACTTTAGTGTATGACACTGTGAGATCCTGGATGGCCACAGCTGCCTGCGCCACGTACCCATATTGGATGCCTACCTGGCTTTTGCAGGTGTTGTGAGAAATAGCCCAGAGCAACGGCAGGACTAATGAAACCCCGGCCCAGGCATGCGCCTTTCACTATGGGATGGATCCGGACTGGCTCATCCTGAAGGCCGCTGCAGGCAACAGGCCTTCGGCGCGTCACAACCAGCTCCATTTATTCCAACGGGCTGCTCTCAGCGTTGTTGTGTCTGAATCCAGCTCTCTTTCTCGCATGTGCTGATACCGCATTCTGGATATAAAAATGCCCCGTGTTCCAAACACCCTAGAACACACGCGGCAATTTTGCGGGAGAGAGTGCTTCTGACCACGTGCAGTGCACATGGGCACTCATGCATGGAAAAGGCACGGCTCTCGCCCTGCACATCACACCTGGGGTGAGGAGGAAGCTGTTGGCTGCCCAGGAAACGGGCCTCAGCGCAGTGGGGTGCCCCTCTTTAGCCAGACGTCTCTCCTGGGGTCGTTCTTTAGCCAGACGTCTCTCCTGCAGCTTCTAGGCTCAGATCTGGAGATGTAAACACCCGGCGGGAATTTCTGGAGACGGAGACCCCCTGTGTAAACACGGAGCGCTCCCTTCTCCTTCCTGCCTCTGTGATTCTCTGGGTGGGAGCGATTCTGCCTCTTGCACCGCTGAGCTAGAAAGCGTTTGCAGTGAGTTACTGGGGGAGAGGAGAGAGGAGGCGAGAACCGGGGGGCGGGGGGCTCGCTGCATGCCCTGCTCTGGCTCAGCCTTCTGGCCTTCTGACCAGCAGACCACCCCGCTGAAGCCCAGGTGTGCCGGAGGCAGGCACACTGCACATGCCCAGATGCCCTTCGTGCGTCAAGCCTCCCACCGTTCCCTTTCACAGGCTCTGCAGACGTGCTGGACTGCCACTCCCCTCATCCTCATGTGCCATGCTGGGTGGGGATGATGGGCCCTCCCCTCCAACAGATCAGAGGGTGGGGGGCTTGGAGGGAAGGTTGCTTGTGAGGGTCCTCAGTGAACTCTGCCTGGACGCAAGGAGCAGCATCCCTCCTTCGGCCCCCAGCACGGCCCCTTGCTTGGCGACAGGAGATTGATCCCGCCTTCCTCAACCTGGCGCCCGCCCTCCAGAGGTGCTGAGCTACGTGCCCTGCAAGTGGGGGGAGGTGAGATCACTTGGTTATCTCGATCAGTTACATTTAATTTTGGGGAAACGTGCCCCAAGTGAACCAGGCATTGTTGAAGCGCTGTTTTAATAGAAGTTAAGATTTCCACCGGCTGCTGGAGAAGACGCACAGCCCGCCGAGTCCCCGCGGGAGGGAGCCCCTCTGCCGGGCCCTGCTTCGTGCGCCCGGTTAACCGGCGCCAGCTCGTCGGATTCGGGGAGAGGATTCCTGGAACGGGGCCGCGCAGCCCAAGATGGAGGGATCGCGCCCCCCCCCCCCGCGCAGGCTCCCGGAGCGCGACGGTCGCGCCTTTGCCGCCCTCTGGCGCCGGGCCCTTGCAACGCCACCCGCGAGGAGGCGAGAGCGCGCCGTTACCGAGGGCGGCCGCTGCTTTCTTGGCGACGGTTTTGGGGCGTTCCTGCGTTGCGAATGCAGACGATCCGGGGCAGGCGAGGCGATCAAAAGCCGAGCCAAGGGCCTGCGGGAGATTCCCCAGGCCCCCTCCTAGGGACCCCCCGCCCAAGCCCCCTCCCCTCTTTGCAACGCAGGCCTGTGCCCGGGACATCGCGGCGGCGCGTGCACGTTGCCGGGGGGGGAGCGGGAGCGGGAGCGGGGGGGAGGCGCTGCAGGAGGCGGGGCAGGCAGATCACGAGGGATCCCGAGGGAAGCCCTTTCCCGCCAGCAGAGGGCGCGGCAGGCACGCCTGGCGCCGCCGGGGTCCCAAGCGAGGCGCCCCAGAAGCGGCGGGCCCGGGGCGGGGCGATCACCCCGCGCACCCGAAAAGCGGCGCAGCGCAAAACGCCGAGGCCGCGCGAGGCGCCTCTGAGAGCGGCGGGCGCTGACGTCATGGAGCCCCTCCGGGCGCCGTCCCGTCCCCGCCGTTCGATTGGCCCGCGGGATGCGACTGGCTTCCCCGATGCGGCCTATCGTTGAAAGCGGAGGCGGGCACGCGAGGCGGGGACGAGCCTGCTTTCTCATTGGGCAGCCCCTCGCGCCAATCCCGGCCCCGTGCGTCGCAGGGCGCCTCCTGCCATTGGCCGCCGGTTCCCAACGCAGCCAATGCGGAGCGAGGGGACGCCTTGGTCGGGGAAGCGACGGCGAGCGCCGATTGGCGGCGATGCTCCGTCGGTGCCGGGCGGGGGCTGCCTGCTAGGGAGGCCCCGCTGGCGGCTGATTCGCCGTGAGGCGCCCCGAGGGCGGGGCCTGCGTGCCAAGGAGGCGCCTGGGGCGCTGATTGGCTGCGACGCGCCGCGGGAGGAAGCGGCGGGCCGAGCATGGCCGGCGCTGCGGGGCCGCTGTTCCGACGCCTCGGGGCGCTGAGCGGGGCCGCGGCGGTGGGCGCGGCCGCGTACGGGGCGCACGGTGAGGGCGGGCGCGCGCACGAAGGGGCGGGGCGGGGCGGGCGCCGCCGCGACGGAGTGACCGCGCAGGGCGGAGGCGCGGACGCCGCTCCGGCTCTGGCGTCCCGGGGCGGAGGACGCTCCCCCGCGGCACGAGCCCCCGCGGGGCCCGATGCTCCGGGGCGGGCCAGCGTCTCGCGCGGCTTCGCTCCAGCGCGACGCGTGCCGGGGCCGCCCGCGCATTGGGCCCGCCCGGCCCCTCGGCGCGGCCCGCAGCTGCCTTATCGCCTCCGGGCAGCCCTGGCGGTGCGGCGCTCCGCGGCCCGGCCGAGAAACTCACGCCCCGCCCCGTTTCTGCCCCGCCCCCCGCCCAGGTTTCCGCCGGAGCGACCGGGACGACTACCTGAAGGAGGTAAGGCGCCCCCCGCCCGCTCCCCCCCCAGCAGCCGGGACCTGAGGCTCGGGCTCAGACCGGGAGGGCGCCTGCCTTCAGTGGGCCGGGGATGGGAGGACTTGCCTCGCTTGGGCCAGGGACCCTGCGGCCTGGGGATGATGGGCAGGGTCGTCCGGCACACCTGGCGTGCTCCAGCGTCTGGCCCAGAGCCCTCGTGGCCCTCCGGGCTCCCAGCGCCGTCCCTGCCCGAGATGCCGCCCCTCGGAGCGGGGCCTGCCCTGGGAGGGCGCTGCTCCGGGGAGCCCAGGTCTGAGCCGTGGCTGCCACTGCTCCCCCGCAGCTCTTCGAGACGGCGAATAAATTCCACATGCTGCACAGCCTGGCGCTCTTGGCGGTCCCCCATTGCCGGAACCCCGCGATGGTAGGTATGCGGGATTGCGGTCCGCCTTGGGAGGGGACGGCACCCCCCCCCACCCACCCACCGCCTGCCCAAAGGCCATGGAGCAGGTTCAGATTCTCCGCCACGGCCCTGCGGAGGCACTGGGTTGCAATCCCCATCATGCCTCGCCAGATCCCCCAGACCCACCCATATCCCCCACCCGGCTTCTTTCTCAGTGGCCGTTTCACCAACTCGTGCATGGACTCAGTGGGAATGAACCCCGGCGCAGCAGGAGGGCATGCCGTGCCGCCCAGATGCCTGGGACTGTACCTGCTGTTGCGCATTGGCCATGTAGGCCTGATGGGAGTCGTAATACAGCAGGCCTGCACGCCCCACTGGCAGCTTCTGGTGGTCAGAGCATTCCGTGCCGTTTGCCTCGCTCCAAACGTCCAGATTGTCCCTGCCGGGAAGGCCCGCCTGGGGACCGAGCAGGAGGGACCCGACTCCCCCTTGGCTGCCTGGCGAGCGCGTGGTAGTGCCGCGATTCCATGCTGCCCCAGCGCACAGCGCAGCGGGTTCCTGCCAGCGCGCAGAGCAAGCGGCTTCCGATGGCTCACGTCAGTGAGTCACGCCGATGGTTGCCAGGAATATTAAAGGGTTGAAAAGGACGACGACCTGAAAGTCGGCTTCTCAGCACTGCTTGATGCAAGCAGCAGCACGTCCTCCTGACACGGAGCGCTGATGAGCAATTATCCTAATGAGCTGAGAGAGGCTGTGTCAGATGCAGCCGGTGCTGTTTCCATTTCTTTATTAATTCCTGGCATTTCTACCCCGCCCATTAGCCAGAATGTCTTCCTGGATGGCTGGTGGCCGCCCCAGGTGTGGGACTCTTCCCTCAGAAGGGCTGTTTTCCTTTGGGGAGCGTGGCTGTGGGGCCCAGCTCAACGGGGATGAGGCTGCCTCGCTTCCTCACTCCCTCCCCCCACGCAGGCAGCACCACCACAGGTGCCTCCTTTCGCAGCCTGTGCCGCATTTCCACGCTGGCTGGAGATGCGTGGAGCCCTCCGGCTGCAGCGAAGCCCCAGGAGCCCGGATGGGGCTCCCCCCCACCTTCCCTGACCTGGCAGAAGGCGAGTCGGGACCGTGATTCACTCCTGCTGCGAGGCTGGCGTGGGACCCCTGCCTGGCTACAGAGGGCGGCTGCCGCTCGTTCCCAAAGCATCGGTTAACCTGCACCTTTGCTGTCTTGCAGGCCGGGAGTATCCTGGTTGCCGGAATGACACTGTTCTCCGGCTCGTTTTATTACCACGCGATCACGGGAGACCCGGTCCTCACCAAGGCAGCACCGTATGGTGGGAGCCTCCTCATCCTTGGCTGGATTGCACTGGCCCCCTAAGCCGCCCCACGGGGTCTGTATCCTTGCGCTGGAGGAAGCTGGGAGATGCCCTCCCCAGCCGTGGCTTCTCTTAGGGTACCGGAAAGGGAGCTGCACCGGCGCGAGGGAGCCCTTCTCCCCAGCTTCAGAGGCCAGCCCTGGTGAATGCAGGGCCCGTCTGCAGGCAGGCCGTCCTGTGCAAGTTTAGCCAAAGGAGTCCCACAACCCCCAGCAGCCCCAGCTACGCGCACTGGGGCATCCTGGGACCTGGGGGACGTTTTTCCGTGTAAACTTGCAGAGAACCGCATCCAAAGCCGCAAGCTTTATTCCTTGCCTCCAATCCTGTGCAGAACTTGAATCCTTAAAATGCCGAATCACAAGTTACTTTGTTTTCCTTAGCAAAACATTTCACCAATGCGCTTCTGTTGCATCTTTGTTGCTTGCGGAGAATGAAGGAATTCCATTTTATAAGTGTGATTTTTAAAAAACAAATCTGTGACTTGTCTGCATTTATACTCGCGTAATAAACAAATCTGATTTACTACTTAAATCCCCTTCTGTAAATAGTGGCCTCACGAAACCTGGGATGGGGGAGCCAAAGAGACAGACAGACCGACCGACCACTTCACGTGGACTCTTCCCTGCCCAGCGTGAGCTTGGGTGCTGTGCGGCAGCCGCCTGGCAGGATGGCCAGTTCTCCCCAGCCTTGCTCTGCTCCTGGAAGTTGCGGGCCGTGGCCTCCATAATAAAGCAGAATTCCCGGTGGGATCCTTTGGGTGCTGACCTCAGAGAAAGCCTATTGGGTATAACATGCCAGGGAGAGTGCTGTATGTGGCTGAAGGCACGTTCACGCGAGTGCTGGTGCGAGGCGAGCTTGTGTGCTGGGTGGGTGTGAAAACAGGAAGTACTAATGAGTGTGGCACACTCCCCCCCCCCACCCCCTTGGTGCAGTGACGACAGGCGAGCGACTTGTAAAACGGAATGGGCATGGCCACGTCTTCGGCCCCGGAAAGTTATTGTGAGAAGAAAGTGCACCTTATTCATCTGCATCATTATTTTGCGCTCAAATTCAAATTATTTTCAATAGAATATTTGCACGGGGAAGCCTGGAGTGGCCCCAAACATGTCACAGCACAAAGCCCCGCAAGATAATGGGAAGATGCAAAGGGCTGCTTCTCTCAGGCTTCCTCAAACAGGAATCCTCCAGATGCCTTTGAGCACCGCACCCATGATCCCCAGCCAGCATGGCCGTTGGCCAAGGCATCTTGAAGGCCGGGGAAAGCTTTTCTAAACAATATAAAGTAATCCAGTCCATATAACTCCCATGCTGGAATGGGGATGTGGCACCAAACAGCAGCTGGAGCTCCCGCCTGCATTTCATTTTACCTGGTGCCACCACTAACAAGGCCGAGTCCCAGGGCCTTGTGACGGGCGCCTCCTGGGAGGGGGACGGCTGGACCCTGCTTCTGCCGGAAGGTCGCGTGGCCGAAGGCAACACGCCAGGCTGGGAAAACACTTTCCAGCAGCAGCGGCAGCTGCCTGCAGGCCCAGCCAGAGCACCCAAGTGGGCGTTCTCCCCGCCGCCCTTCTTTCTTACTTAAAACATTTCTATGCAGCCCCCATTGCAGCAAAGCTTCGGGGTGGCTTACAACATATGCAAGATAAAATGCAGAATATAATACATTTAAAACTGGCCCATCTCGGTTATATATTAAAATACTATAAATACAATAATAATAAATTAGCAATTAAAATAACTTTTGAATAAAAAGGTCTTCGCCTGGCGCCGAAAAGCAAATAATGACAGCGCCAGGCGGACCTCTCTGGGGAGCGCATTCCATAAGGGAGGTGCCACCGCAGAGAAGGCCCTCCTCTGGGTACTCACCCTCCTAATCTTATTCACGGAGGGTTCCCGGAGGAGAGCCTCTCCCGCTGATCGTAAGGGGCAGGAGGGCATATATGGGCGCAGATGTTCCTTTAGATAACCAGGTCCCAAGCCGTTCAGGGCTTTATAGGTGATAACCAACACCTTGAACTGGGCCCGGACTTCAATGGGGAGCCAGTGAAGCTGAGGGAGAACTGGAGTCATGTGAACATAACGCCCAGTCCCCGTCAGCAGCCTGGCAGCTCTGTTTTGCACCAATTGAAGTATCCGGACCGTCTTCAAGGGCAGCCCCACGTACAGCGTGTTGCAGAAGTCTAGTCGGGAAGTCACCAGCGCGTGGGTCACTGTCGCCAGGTGGTCATCCTCCAGGTAGGGGTGCAGGGCTTCTGCGACCTGAAGGGCCGAAGTTTTGTCGAGTCCGAACTGCCCTGCAGTCTAAAAATAAGTGGGACTATTTTTAGTCCTGCCAGCCTGAGGAGGAGCTCTGAGGAGCTGTTGTGGGGCAGCCCGGGCCGCACAAGGGAGGGGGCCGCGGGCCTACTCCTAAGCCGGGGCTGTGCTGAGCCAGGCCGGCCTGGGAAACCGGCTCCGGCGCCGTGGGGCTGCGTGGGCCTCGCCGTGACTGCGGGGAGGCAGTGGCGCTCTCCACATGCTCCAGGCAGCTCTGCACGGCCAGGCAAGAGGGGTCACCGGGCGCGGATCTGGGGGGGTCGCGCTGCGAGGCCGTGGGGGAGAAGGGGGCCTTCCGGTGGGGGGCGAGTGTGGGCAGCCCGGGGCAGCCGGAGTGGGCGACACGGGGGCGAGGAGGGCTGTGGGAGCGCGCACTTGCGGGGACTCTCGTGCGAACGGCCCGCTGCTCCCGGAGTCCGCAAAGCATCCCAGGCCACGGATCGGGCCGGGCCGGGCCGGCCTTCCCCCTGGCCGCCTCCCGGCGGGCGCGCCCGGCCCGGGCCCCGGGGAGCCGGCAGGCGGCGGCGGCAGCCCCGCCCGCGGCCTCCCCGCCCCCGCTGCCGAGAACAAAGAGCCGAGCCCGGACACGTCGGCGCCTCCCCCGCGCTTCCGCCGGGCCGGGATGGCCGGGGCGGCGGACCCTGCCCGCCCGGCGCCCGCGTCGCTCGGCTCTCGGCCTGGCTCCGGGCGCGGAGGTACCTGGGGCGGGGGCGCCCGGGGACCGGGGCGAGGGAGGCGGCGCCGGGCTCCGTGGAGGAGGCGGGCTCTGCAGACGCCCCCCGCTTCCCCGGAGCGGGCGGGGCGCAGATGCAAGGGCGCCCCCGCCTCCTCCTGGCAGCCCCACGCCCCGCAGGGGTGGTGGACTTCAGCCCCCATCAGCCCCAGCCGGCAGGGCCAGCCCTCGCGAAGGTGGGATTCGCGCTCCAGCGCATCCGGAGGGCGCGCGGTTGGGCGAGGCTGCAGTGGGCCGTTCCCAGCCCGCCACCCTCCGGAGGCGTCGGACCACAACTCCCATCCTTCCCCGTGCTGGCTCGGGGCACCACCGAGGGCAGTGCGCGCGCGCTCCCTTGCCTTCCACAAAGAAACCCAGGTGGGGCTTGGGGGGGGTCCCGATTTCATCCCCCCCCGTTTTTTCTCCTTTCGGGCTAGAGACAACGCCGGGGGGGGCGCAAACTTGTGCCGGGGGGGGGCTCCTCGTCCGCTGCGCGGGGAGCGACCCGCCGCGCCGGGCTCCAGGCACACGCGGGCGCCGTGCGCGCAGAGCGGCCGCTACGCCCCCCGCCGGCCGCGACTCTCGAGGAAAGGGCGTTGGGGGCCGCGCCGGGGCGCCCCCTCCCCCCGCGGCTTCTCCTCCTGCCCTTGGCGCTTCCCTTCCCTTCCCGTCCCTTCCCGGAGGTCTCGATCCGCCGCCCCCCCCGCCTGCCCGGGGCGGCTGCCGCGTGTAGGGGGCGCTGCGCGCTGCGCGGGGCTTGCGCGGGGGCGGCGTTCACGTGCGCGGCGCGGAAGACTCTCGCACCCCTTCCCGGGGGCTCCCGGCCGTGAGAAACGCGCTTTCGGCAGATGCGGCGCCTCGCCTGTTCCCTCCCCAAGCTGGCGGCGTCGGAAACAAGCCGCAGCCGGGCCGGGGCGCCGCCCAGCCCGCGCCCCGCGGCCAGGCGTGTCCGGGGCGGGCGCTCGGGCGGCTCCACGTGGCCTGGGCTGGAGGCCCCCGCGAGAAAAACAAGCCTGCAGCGCCCCCCCGCCTCCCTCCCGAGAGCAGCCCGCGGAGGCTGCCCCCGCCCCCCCCCCCCGTTTTAGGGGGGCCACCCAAGCCGGGCTTCTACTCGGTCCTCTCCAGAGATCCGTGCGTGTGGCAGGAGAGAGCGCAACTTGGTGCGTGCGCTTTGAGAGGGCAGGGTTGGTGGGGGCGACGTCTGGGAGCCGGGGGGCCCGGCGTGCCTGCGCGGGGAGAGTGCCGCCTAATGGTCAGAGCAGGGAAGGCGGCTGTGAGGCGTCGCGGGCTCTCTGGGAAGAGACGAGAACCCCCCCTTGGGATCGGTCGGCGCAACCACGGCTTCGGGAGAGCCCGCCCAGGAAGCGGCGGTGCCCTTGGACATCCCTGCTCGGCTCGGGGCGGCGGGACTTGGCGGGGCTGAGCCTGCAGCTCTGAGGGCGCGATCCGGGGGAAGCCGAACCGCTGCGCCCTGTAGGGTCTGAAGAGGCTCTTCCGAGCGTGGGCCCCGTAGGGTCTTGTTAGCGGGAGGTGCGAGGGCGGGCCTCGGGGGCGCATTTCGGGGGGCCCGGCTTGCGTGTGCTACGGAAATCGGTGAGTGGGCAGGAAGTGCGTCTTGGGGGTCCCACTTGGGGGTTTGTCGGTTTGAGAAGCGGCCCGCGTGATCCGTGGGACTGGATGCAGGTCATGCGAGCTTGGCGAGTTGACCGAGCGTGTTCAGACGGTGCAACATCTCTGCGTTTTGCTGTGCGTGTGTGCCAGAGAAAACAACGATCAAGCCTATCTATTTTCTCGCGTGTAGACCTGCTTCGTGTACACCTGATTTCGGCTCCCTGCAAACTGCCCGTGCGCAAGTACGATTCTCCGCGTGCTTCGAAGTTGTGCACGGGTGACACAGTTTCCCCTGCACAAATTGCAGGAGTCGCTTCGGCCGAAGGACGCCCAGGAGCATCACCAGTGAACACATGGAAAGGAAATGGAAAAAAGGAACGGTTTTTCTGTTCCGTGTTTTGTGTGCTGTCCAATTTTAGCTTTATTTTGCCGCATGGGCATCTTTGGTGTGGGTTTTGTGCTGAGAGGCCCTGAACTGAATTGTGATAATGAAGAATAGGTAGAAATTGGAGGAAGCGGACAGGGAACAAAATGGGAAATGTTTTCATCGGCTGTTAGAAGGGCTTGGGGCAAATGGGAAAGGGGGGGGGCGCTTAGGAAGGCTGCCTGGCTAGTCCGGTTGGTGGAAGAGAAGCCAAGCACAGCAGGAAGTTCTCCTGCACATGGTGCATTGAAATGAATGGGGGATTCGGTGAGCCGTTGTCAGGAAAGCGTCCTTCTGGCTTGTGCCCTTTGTCTAAGAGTTTACTCTTCTTTTGATTATGAAACCTACCGCAGCGTCTGTGTAGAGGCAGACATGCAGCGGGTGTGCCTGCACAGGAGTATTTGCACACCCGGGATAGAAAAAGCTCGGGGTCCGAGCTCGACCCCCGTTCTTATCATGGGATCCGGGCTCTCACTCCATCCCTTTCCCACCCCCAGACAGACTCCAGGTATCCCAGTATTTCTCAAACGGTTTGTTCTGCTTTTCTGGAGGCCAGTGAAACCTTTCAGCCAAAACCGACACCCTCCTCTGCCCCCCTTGTAGGGACCGTGGATGCAAGGAAGCAGCTAGCGCGGATCGGAAAGCCGTGGGGACCGGGGTCCCCCACCCCCTGCTCCTGAAGACAGAGCCAGCATGGCGGCTCCAGGTAGGGACGGTCCTGCTCTTCCCCCCAGCGCCGCTCGCTGTTCCACTTCCGAATTATGGAAGAAAGCACCCAGCGTCCCCACCCGTCAGTGCCACCAGCCCAGCCTTCCGGGGAGGATGGGGGCCGCTGTGGGAGCTGCCACATGGGTGGGCGGCAGTGGTGGGAGGGGGGCTTGCTGAGGGTCTTCCTTAAGCTGATGCTCTCCGGATGTGTCGGAGTGCGGCTCCCATCGCCCTCAGCCGGCATGGCCAGTGGCATGCTGGGAGTTGCCATTCAGTACCATCTGGAGGGCACCAGGCTGGCAAAGCTGCTTGACAGGATTGTGGAGAATTGGTGCCCCTGGCAACTGGGCAGGGCGCCGAGTTCGGAAAGCCCATTCCTGAATCGACATATGGAACGAATTCGGGAATGCTTGATTAATTTGTGGGACTACGCTGTGGGGCTGAGCCTAGAGGAGTCCCCCGAGGGCCCTCAGATGCACCCTTTGCCGAGTGGAGCCTCCATGTGCCGCTGCAGTCTACCCCGCTTGTCAACCACTGGGGCAACATGCAAGCGGACAGGCGTTGCCCTTGGGCCAAGCAGGCGAGGCGGCCACCGATGCACGGTGCCGATTAGTCTGCCCCAGCGAGGCTGCCGTGGCACCAGGCCCCGCCGTAAGGAGGCCCCCGGCCTTGGCCCCCTCCATCCGCCTGCCCGCCCACTGTGCGGAGCGTCTCCTGCGCTGCCCCGGCGCCTCAAGGCCGCGGGTGCGGGGGCTGCTCTGCTCCCCCCCTCCGCCAAGCCGCTGCTTCTGCTCTCCCTGAATGCCCAGCGAGGCAGGGCCAGTGGGGGGGAGCCGGGCGAGGGGCCCGGGCCTGTCCCTGCCCGCAAGCCCCCCGCCTGCCCGGCCTTTGCCGTGGCAGGCGTGGCCCGCCAGCTGCTTGCGTTCTGGCACCCGGCAAGGCCGCCTCCTCCGGGCAGGGCCAGGCCCTCCGTGACGTGACGGGGCCTGGCTGGAATGCCGCTGGGCTGGCTGGGGCACATGGCTGCTGAGTCACTCCACCGCCCTGCCGAGGGCTGGAGCGCAGGAGCCTCCCCTGGCCCCAGGCCAGCTCCCCACGTGGGGCAGAGGCGGGGGCTCCCTTGGCGCCCGTGTTCTCCCCCCACGGCTGCTGGGCTGCCCTCTCCAGCCGGCTCCCTTGGCCTGACTTGACCCTTTTTGCGTGGCTGGCACCTCCAGAAAGATGAGATTCCACCTCCTATCATCCCCAGCGCGAGGCCTTGCCCTCTCCTGCCCTCTTCTCTCCTTAGCCAGGAGTACAAAAAGAGCCCTTCTTTTGTTCAGTGGCCGCCGGGATCCTGACCCATCTGGGCCCGGGGGGACGGGGGACCCCCTTGTCCTCCAGTGGGGGCAGTGCTGAAGATGCTCCGCTCGTGCCCGCCTCTTCCCAGCACGCCAAGGTGCTTTTGGGGGGCTGCCCGTAGCTGTCTAAACAGACCCCCGGAATCCGGGCAGTCAAAGGGCCTTTGTCTGCTTGGAGACGGCGAGCTCCGCGTGGCTCGTGATCCCAGAGGAGGAGAAGCCGGTGCCAGCCGGGCTCAGAGCCCGCTGGGCACCTCGTGATGTTTCCCTATTTTTAATTCACTTGGGGGGTGAGCTCCCCTGGCAGGAGCAGCAAGGGGGCGGCCCCAGACAGGTCGTGCTGTCGCGCGAAGCCGTCTCTGGGTCTCCGTTCTGCCATCTGTCCCTGCCTGCCCCGCTACTTCGAGGCACATCATCCCCGCCCTCGCTTCCCCCACCACACCCAGCAGCTTTTGCTGCCGGATTTGGCACGGCTCCCTCAGGCACCGCCTCCGCCTTTGTTTCCAAGGGAAAGGGCCTCCCGGCCTCCCAGGCCCTGCCAGCCGCCCCCCGGCTGCCCCTCCCCGGCTGCCCTTTGCCGCCTTCCGCTCTGGCCACGCCAGGATCCTCCCGCCCTCACGCCCGGACCCCTCTGAATGCCTCATGCCGCTTCCCTTCCTCCCCACCCAGGCCTGGCGAGAACTCCGTCCGTGCTGGGCCTCGTCTCCCCCGATCCCGCTGTTCAGCCCTACGAAAGCAGAGGCCCAGCCTGTGTAAAGCATGCCAGGATTCAGGGTGGGGCGTTGGAGGGAGGCCCCGATTCTGGCCACCCGCCGCTTTGGAGGCTGCAGCTCCCGGGATCCTGCTGTCTCTCCATTCCCCTTTACCAGGAAAGGAATGTGGCTCTCGATGTGGGGCAGCCCCCTTCAGCCTGGTGCCTCGGGGGAGGCCGACTCCAGGGCAGGCGCGCATCTAACCGCCCCCTTTCTCTGCCCATGCCTGCAGGTTACCACGTTCCGCAGCCGGGGTATCCCACGGTGTCCCCGCCGTACCCGGTGCCTCAGCCGCACCCGGTGCCCTCTGCACCCAGCGTGGGGCTCAGCGTCTACCCTCCCACCAGCCCTGGGGCAGGGCAGATCATCCCCCCGCAGCCGCCCCCCCGTGGCTTTCGGGACCCGCACCACCAGGCTCCGGACCCCCACGCAGCCATCGCCCCCTACATGCCGGTCGCCACCGGCATCCCGCCCGGCTTGGAGTACCTGGCACAGGTGAGCGCGCAGGCTGCGTCGCCGAGGGGGCCGGGGCAGCACGGGCGAGGAGGCCCCGCGGCCTGGCTCAGGTGTGGGCCGTGGGTCGTGCAGGGGGGTGGCCGGCCGGTTGGCCAGCACGGCTGGGCTCAGGCAGCACGGCGTTGCAAGAGCAGCTTGTGGCCGATGGCACTTGAGTGGGGACGATGGGCTAGCTTCGCGGCCGAGTGGGACTCGAGCCTGGGTCTTCCAAGTTCCCTGCTGGGTCTGGAGGACCCCGCGGCCGAGTCTGCAGGGGAGCCCGGCTCAGCCCGCAGCATCTCCTGGTGGGGCTGGGGAGGAGCCGCCCCGGGGGCCGAGCGGCAGCTGCCAGCCTGTGCGGCCCACGCAGGGCCAGACGGACTGGGGCCCGGCTCTTTCTCAGCCCTGTCCTGCCGGCGCCCTCCCAGCAGGTTGGCCTGCAGCTCCCCTCGCCCCCCGCCAGCATGGTTGGGGATGGTGGGAGTCTGTTCGGGCCGTCGGTATCTTTAGTGCCTTAGTCGGCCTGATGCCGGATAACCTGTGTCTAGAGAGGGGTGCGTGTGTGTGAGGAGTGTCGCACAGCCCCACCTCTGATGCAGTGTTACTTCTCTTTAGAGTGACCAAATTTTGATACACCAGAAGGTGGAGCTCACAGAAGGTATGTGAGAGAGGGGAGGGCACGCTGGTGGCCCCCCCCCCCGGGCTCTTTCCAGCCCCCGCTCCCATTTTGTGGAAAGACCAATGTTGCTTTTGGGGGAACACGGTTGCTCCCCTTCAGCCCCCAGGGCCTCTCTGGGTGCCTTTCCAGCTGGGCAACGCTGGGAACGGTGGGGGGGGGTCCCCGTGGGATGTACAGACTCTCTGAGGCCGTGAGCCCCTCGGCCTGTGAGGTCTTGTAGGGCTGGGACTCGGAGGCCCCGTTTTCTGGTGGCTCTGCTCCTTCGCGGAGGGGGCCGGGGGTGGGGGCCTCCCGGGCACCGTGCCTGTCGGATATGGCCCATGAAGCCCCCTGCCTCTGGGGACCAGGCAGCCGCCTCAAGGGCGAGCCTGCCCAGTCTGGGGCTCTCCGGGGAGGCGCTTCCAAGTCCCGCCACCCCAAGGCGCTTCCGAAGGGAGCAAGGGAGGCCTCCCCAGGACTGTGGCTGGGCTGGGGGAGCGACCCACCCCCACCCAGCGCGAGGGGGCGTGTTCCCCTCCGATGCCCCGCTGGGCACAGGCCTCTGTGTCCGGACCACCTGTGCGCGCGCGTCAAATACGCTGCACCCGGCACCCGCCTTGGTTCCGGGAAGCGTTGCTGCAGGTGTGGTCTGATGCTCGGAGGGTCGCCCCTCGCCCCGTGGCTTGGTGGTCTTGGCTCTGCTGAGCGCCGTTTGCAGTGCGAAAGGCAGGGTGGGAGCTTGCGCATGACGAAATGGCGGGAGGCGAGAGACGGTGGCGGGTGGGGCCCGGCGGCCTGTCTGCCGGGGCCCCTCGCCGCGCCATGCGCCTGACACCCGCCTCAGCCCCCTCTCCCCGCAGCGTTCCTCGGCTTCGAGGGCAACAACAGGTACGAGTTGTGCAACAGCCTGGGGCAGCCCGTCTTCCGGGCGGAGGAGCAGAATGACTGCTGCACTCGCCACTGCTGCGGCTCCCTGCGCCGCTTCTCGCTGCGGCTGGACGACCCCGCGGGGCGCGAGGTCCTGCGCATGGTGCGCCCCCTGAAGTGCGTCAGTTGCTGGTTCCCCTGCTGCCTCCAGGAGGTGAGGGGCCCCGGGGCAGCGCACATCCGGGGTGCTGTTCCCCTGTCAACCCGAGGGCTGCGTCTGATCTCGGGGGGGGGGCTGAGTGCAGGGGGGGGCAGCGCACCGGGCCGGGCCGGCCTGTGCCTGCGATCTGATGCTTGTTTCGCCTGAGGAAAGATTCCTGCAGTTCTCAGCACTGCGCGCATGGACCCCGAGCTGGGGACGGGGTGGGGGGTGCCGGAGAGGATCCGCACGTCCTCGGGGTGGGGGAACTACTGCGGTGGCGTGAAAGGAGGCAGATCCCCTTGCGGGTTGGGGGAATCCCACAGGCCATGCCCCATACACCGGGCTGCTCCTTAATTCCACCCGCCAGGAGACCTCCCCTCCCCCCCGGAACCCCTTAATGGGCAAGCAGAGCCCAGGGGAGCCGACGGATTCCCACCCGCAACCGATTCCTCGCAGGCCCCCAGCCGCGGGGCGCCGCAGGCGAATTCTCACGCGCGGCACGGATTCTCTCCCGCAGCTGGAGGTGCAGTGCCCCCCGGGCACCACCATCGGCTTCGTGCAGCAAACGTGGCACCCCTTCACGCCCAAGTTCTCCATTCAGAACGTGGAGAAGGAGACGGTGCTGCGCGTTTTGGGGCCCTGCTTTGCCTGCAGCTGCGGCGGGGACGTCAACTTTGAGGTGCTCACGGCGGGGGGCAGGGGCGGGGGACACGCTCCTGGACTTGCCTTTGCGGTGGGAGGTGTCGGGGTGAATGTGGGGCGACCGTCCCCCGTAGTAGGAACGCTCCAGGGAGAGCCTAAAGCTTCCTGCCCACAAAGCTGCTGCGGCAGGTGCTCGGAGCAGGACCTTTGGCAAAGCTGCAGGGCTGGCACGGCCCCGAATGCTCTGCGTGGAAGCCGGGAGCCACCTGCTCCCGGGAAGATCCAGCCGGAAGAGCTGTGGGGGACTGCGGGGCAGGGGGAGGAGGGCGCACGGAGGGCGGGCAGGGGACGTCCGAGTCCCTGCTCAGGAAAATGGGTCCGGTGCGCATCCCTGTGCCACTACACCGCTGCTGCCTCGGCGCCAGACGGTGGTTCTTTCCTGCTGGAGAAGGGCATTCTGCTTGTGCTCAGAAGCACCCTGCCCTCACGGACATTGTCGCGAAAGCCAAGGTGGCTCTTGTTGAAATCCTCTCTGTCTTTATGGCCAGAGGATGGGGAAGCTGCTTTTGCTGGGTGGAGGCGGACGCGGCTTCCTGGGGCTCGGCTTGCCCATGGGACCGGTGACTGGCTCACGGGGCCCTAGGGTGGGCCTCTGCGCAGCCCCCTCTGTATTCGGAGGCTCGCCTGGGAGGCTCGTTCTGAGCCGCAGGGCGTTAAGTGACGCCAGCCGCAAATACGCCCCGCAGGTGAAGACGCGGGACGAATCCCGAGGCGTGGGGCGCATCACCAAGCAGTGGGGCGGCCTCGTGCAGGAGGTCTTCACCGACACAGACAACTTCGGGGTCCAGTTCCCCATGGACCTCGACGTGAAGATCAAGGCGGTGCTGCTGGGAGCGTGTTTCCTCATTGTGAGTTCGCCCCCACAAAGAGCACCTCTCGCGCGGGGTGGCGGGGACCGCCCTAGAGTTGAAGTGGAAGGATGGGGCTTGCAAGGGGACCTGGAAAAATTAGTGAAGGGGAAGCCTGACCCCACGGGGGGGTGCCAGGCTTGGGAAGGTGTCACAGGACATGCCCGGGGTCTTCTTTAATCGCCCCGAAGCTGCTTCAGGTCTGGCCACATGCTTGCCTTCAGGGGACGGCCCAGGAACTGCATGGGTGACACGTCTCTCCCCTCCCCTCTTGCTTGCAGGATTTCATGTTTTTCGAGAAGACGGGAGAAGTTGGACAGCGAAGTTCGGTGATCACAAGCTAGGGGCACCTCCGATCTGGGCGCCCCCTTCCCCAGGGGGCCCCTTCCCAGGGCTGATGAGCAGGGGTGTGAATGCTGTGGATGAGTGTGGAAAAGCCCCCTCCCCGCGGTGGCCTGCAGAATAACATCCCCGAGGTAAGGGGGGTGGGGGGATCGCCCCGTGTGGGGCCACACACGGGTTTGCCAGGCGCCCCAGAGAAAGAAGCAGGCCTGGATCCACCTGGGACTCCATCTGTGGGGAGGGTGTGTCTAGTGTCGGGGAGAGTGTGGAACGAGGGCCCGTGTGCATGGATGGCGCGGATCGGGACCAAGGCTTCCGGCCGTATCTCGCTTGCTTCGGGTTCTCTGGCACGTGCTTTGAGCTCAGCCTCCCCTGCCTGGTGCTTTCCAGGCGTTTGGTACCACAACTCCCATAATCCCCAGGCATCGGCCGTGCTGGCTGGATCTGGTGGAAGTTGTGGCCTGAACATCTGGGGGGCGCCCAGCTGGGGAAGCCTGCCTGGAGGGAGGCGCTCTCCCTGCGAGCGCGCGATTGTGAAAGCGCCGGCTAAGCTTTGGCAGGAGGTGCGGCACACCTCCTGTGTGCGAATGCCAGTCAGGAGGGGCAGCTTGATTCAGGATTTCTACCCCAGCCGCTGCGAGGGGGCCTGGCCGGGGTTTTTAGGGACGGCTGCCGGTTTGGGGCCTTTCAGATCTTCCTCGGGCACGGGGCGTTCCCGGCTGGCCCGGAAGAGAGCGGTTTGCCTGGCTCCGTGGAGGCCTTCCGGGATCGGGCTGCTCGGAGCGGCCCATGGCTTGCGCGACATCTTTGGCCATGAGCAACGGGCAGAGCAGAGGGCCGGCTTCCTGGGCCGAGCTGCGAGGCGTAGTGGGCGGAGGGGGCCGGCTTGGCTCGCTGACTCGCCCGCCCGCTGGCTGGGAGGACTTGGAAGCACCAAGGGCGTGATGGGAACGGGCACGTGTGGGTGGCAGCGAAGCAAACTCAGTGTGTGTGTGTGAGAGAGAGAGTGAGCGAGCTGGCAAGGCGGACATGGCCCAAGCACCCCCTTCTACACAGTGTGGGGTTCGCTGCCAGAGCTGGGGTGTATCCCTGCAGACGGCTCCTCCCGCCCCAGTGCCCCCTCCGCCTCCGCGCTCCGGGCTGCTCATCAGCCCCACCTTGCCTTAACCACTGGAGCAGGGGGCGCCCCCTTCCGTGCCCCTCGGGCAGGTTTCCCCTTCCCGCTCGCCAAGGAAACCAAAGGCTTTCGTCGTGTTGTTACGTGTGTTCTGTGAATTTTATATATTTAAATGTTTGTACTTAATATTGTCTTGCAAAGGGCTGAGAAGAAACCCTGCCCTTGAAAGCAGCCTTCCTAAGTTGGTTTCCTCCAGAAATGTTGGCCCCAGAACTCCAGGAATCTGGGGGTCGTAGTCCCACAGAACTGGGGGGTGCCAGAGGTTGGTCCTTGCCAAAGCAGCAGGAAAGGAGACTTCCGGGCTCACGGAGTACAGCGAGCTGCCCGGATAAAGGACCGGCGTCTAGTTGCGCCATGACCAAAGTTAGACCGTTGCATGTGAAGAAGCCGAGCAGAAACCGCGGGAAGATTGGCCGACGGACGACGGTGCACGAAGCCCCGGGATGGTTGTCTTATTAACTTGACATGGTTCATGGAGTGGGTGGGCAGTGGTGGACGGCGATGCCCCTTTGGAGGGCTGCCCCACGGCCCTGTTCCTCCATGGCAAACCGGAGAATAAATGTTTGGTTGCTCAGTTGTTCTTCTGCCTTCCCTGTGCTTTGGACTCTCCTGCATTTCCACGTTTGCCGGATCAGCACCAGCCTATCCCGCGTCCCAGTACGGGCCAACGTTGCGGTAGGGCAGGGTGGCCCGCCAGGACCCCAAAAGGCAGCGAGGAGAATAGAAGGGGGGCTGCCGGGGAGGCCTGCGCCGGGCCCTGTGCCAGCGGGACCCAGCCTGACCCCCCCACACCCCCGTTGTGCTGAACTGCCCTTCTCCGCGTTGGTCTGAAGGATTCTGGGAGCTGCGGTCCAGCATGGCTGGAGTGCAGCCGGTCGAAGGCCGGCTCCACCGGCCCAGCTCTGCGTCTCCGTACGAGCACCGCAAGGCAGGGAAAGCGTGCTCCAAAATGTTTAACACGGGTGCAGACTGCGGCACTCCTGCCATGCGTCTCGTGCGCTGGCTGCCCCCACCCACACGGCGCATGCTCCCCACACCACACGGCCCGATTCATGGCGAGGTGGCGCTCCGTTTCTGGACGCAAGTGCAGCCGACAAGGGTTAGTACTGCAGGGCGTGATGCTTAGAGATCGGTTTATTCTGTATTTACAAATGTAACACACACACACACACACTACACATGTGCTCCCAGGGGCACAAAGGGTTGGAAGACACACCCAAGCAAACATGCAGTCCTTCAGCTGCTTCCCTGTGGCCCACTTCTGGAGAGAGTAAGGCTTTGCATCTGTGCTATCGAAGTGCATTTTGGGACTTGTAGTTTTGCACCACCGCTGTGGTCCCCCCCCCCCCGCCATGCTGGGTTCTCCCTTTAGGATTGGCTGCCATCACATGGATAGGAAGCGGCCAGCCGGTCCCTCCATGCAGCTCTTCTGGCGTGAAGCTTGCAGTGAACGCGAAGCGACTTAATTGGATGCGTTTGGAGCATGTGCTTTGGACGCTGCGGTGCTCAGCAACGTGGCCGAGAAGGAATAAGCGCTTCTCTAAGCTCCGTGAAAGCAGATCTTGCGAAGGGGAGACGTTCACCCGGCAAAGCCACAGGAGCGCTGCCGAAATTCATCATGGGGGCCTCTGGTCTGTCCAGGGAAGGGCCCCACAGTGCGTGGAAGGCGATCCTGGATGAAGCCCCCGGTATCCCAGCCACCTCCTTTAGGCAAGTCACATTCCTGTCGGATTGTTAAACATCATCCTGCAGCATGGAAGACAATTCAGTCCTGTTGAGTCTAGAAGTGTGCAACCCAAGCCCAAGGTTGCCTCCAAGAGGACTAGCACCTTTGGTAGTCTCTACCAACAACAAAGTAACCCTGAGAGCCACGTTGCTAGTCTTTTCCTTGGGTGGTTGGGGCGTGGGCAGGAGGGCAGACGCGCACACGGTCTTGGATGCCATCTGCACCACCCAGTGGGACCGTTCTGCAACAGGCCCCCTTCTGTGAATGGGGAGGGGGCATCCTGGCACCTCGTGGCGGCCGCCACTGCCGGGGGGACGTTGCTCGGCACGGGTGCTGCGAGGGGAGCTCGGGGCCCGCCGGTCAGGTGCGGAGTTTCCGGCTGAGCACGTAGCGCGAGGCCATGGCCATGTTCCAGCGGTGCTTCTCCAGGATCCGCCGGCACTCCTCCCGCGAGTGGGAGCTGATGTGGAAGAGCTGGTCCACCTGTGGGTGCAGAAGGGGGAGGTCGCGGGGGCCGCGCTCCTGGGGCAGGACCCCCGGGGCTGGGGGCAACCGGCCCTTGACGAGAGAGTGGGGGCGCAGCCGGGGGCCCCAGCCAGCGCCCCCCCGGCTGCGGCCGGGCACAGCATGGACCACCAGACACCGGGAAGAGAATGCCCCCCCGGTGTCTTTTTGGGGGGCCGCTCCGGGCCTTCCTTCTGCCCCGGGCCTCTGACGCCACAGCTCGGAGGCCCTGGGGGGGTCTCGCACCTTCAGCATCTGCACAGCCTTCTGGGCTTCCCACCCGCTCAGCCGCAGGGCCTCGCGGCACTCCTCCGTCGTGGCCCCGTGGACCCGGTCTTCCACCTGGGCGGGCAGAGGGAAGGAGGCAGCAGGTAAGGGGTGCCGGGGGGGCGACGGGCCCCGATTCGGCCCCCAGGATACAAAGCAGGGCTTGAAGGGGATGTGGGAGCAAAGCGTTAGGAAGGGGTCTGATCGGGGAGGGAGGGGACGGCCCCGAGTCGAGGCATCGCTTGGCTTCCGCCCTGTGCTGCTCCAGAAGACGCCTCTGCCGTTCTCTCCGCACCTATGAGCATGTTTTGCAAGGCTGCCCCCCCAGGTGCTCTGGAGGGGGGCAAGTTGGACAGGCTGCCCAGGAGGCGGGCAGAAAGAGGAGGTGCAGAGAAAGCCTTTGCAAGCCCCCCGGTCCAGGCCGCGGCCATCGCGGGGGGCTGCACGGCGCTGGGGAGGCCTGGGGCTCCGGCTCGCAGGCTGCGGGCTGCACAAAACCGGCCTCGGCGAAGTCGCTCCGGCCGAATCGGCTCTGGCGTCCTTGTGAAACGGCACGGGATCAAATGCATCCCTGGTCTCGGAGCAAACGAATGCTTCCGGCTCGCCGGCTCCCGGCCCAGCTCGTCCCAAAGCAACGCAGCCGGACTCTTTCCCTCTCCGGGAGCCTGGCTTTTCCGGGAAGGTGAGCTTCAACCCTTCCCTGCCCAGCTGCAGCCCCAGGAAATCCGCCCCTGTGCACGAGTTCGGCAGAGGCAACAAGCTTCCGCTGGCACCAGTGGATCAGCGCCCCGGGGAACAGGACTGGGGCCCCCAGGAGGAGTCGAGGCCCAGGTCCTCTCAGACCAGGCCTAGCAAGGACCCCCCACGTGGGACCTCTAGGGAGGAAAAGAGCTGCAGGCGGAGGAGACATCCGGGCCTGCTCTGACCCCGATAGCCAGGAGATGAGTCTACTTAATGTTTTTCCTCTTCCCTCCTCACCCCTTTTTCCTCGTATGTTATGACTTCTCCAGATTGTAAGACCCCCCCCACTACCTTGTTCATGTGAAAGACCGTAAGACTTTCTGGCTGGGGGGTCGGGGGGGATCTATAATTGCAGCTGGCCAGTAGCGTGGGAGCCCCTTCTCCGCCCAAGGCCTCGGGGAGCCATCGCTGCTGGTCAAAACATTCCAGGTTCCCCAACGTAGTGCTCCTCCAGATGTGTCGGGCCAGGAACGAGGGGCGTGGCAGTCCACCACATCTGGAGGGGCACGAGGGTGCGTGTGTGCCTGGCCCCTCGGGAGCCCCGAACCCGGAATGCCGGCCCCACGGGTGCCCACTGGGCCATCGCCCCTCGCCCTGGATGAATCGGGAGTCAAAGGCCAGTTTGCATCCTGACCTCCTTGATCTTCTTCTCTATATCGCTCATGGCCAGCCTCTGCCCGCCGGGGGGGCCCGGGGCCGGGGCCACCGCTCCTTTGCTGGCCGGCCTGGGCAGTCGCTGGTCCTTGTCTCCGGCCCCTGGAGGGCAGCTGGCCCTGGGCAGAGCCCACGAGGGAAGCGTCGGGTTCGGGAGGCAGGATGCGGGCTTGGCAAGCCGATGCTCCGGCTGCTGGGCTGCAGGGAAGGGCCCCGGGAGGTCGCTGAAGCGCCGCTGGACGGGCACGCAGGGGTGATCCATCTTGAGGGCCGGAAACTTGGGTCTGTTGCGCAGGACGCTGAACTCTGAAATGGACTCCAGGCTTTTGGAGAGGCCTGGGGGAAAGAGGAAGGGCAAAGCCTTGAGGGCGGAGAGGGGAACCTGTGTGCCCGGCGCTGGTGCAGGGCGACCGAGGACGGGCTCCGTGGCCCGAGCCTCCCCTTTGCCGGCCACGGGGACAACTCACGTGAGAGCTGCAGCAGCTGCTGCCCCTTGGGGCGAGTCTCGGGCTTGACGTTTCCCCCCCGTGGCTTCGGTTTCCTCCTGGGGTAGAAAGCAGAGCCCGCGACGACTTAAATTAGAATTAAGGAGCTGAATTGCATAAGGATTCGTCATGGAAGGTGCCCCCAAAACACCCCCAAGCCAGGCGACTCCCCCCCCCCCCGCAGCCCCATAGCCAGTGTGACCTCACAATCCCCTCCCTCCCGTTCGGAACTGCCCTGTGAAGGCCCATCCTCACGCCCCACGTCACACTGCCGGAATGGGGCTGGAACAGCTTCCCCCACCCTGCCGCCCTGCAACCCCCATCATCCCCAGCTAGCGTAGCCGCTGGTCCAGGATCCAGAGGGTCACTGCGCGAACACCTGGAGCATCTCAGGCTGGGGGGACGCTGCGTCGGAAGGGGCTTTGTCCTTGGCCCGGAGATGCCGCGGCCGCGTTCGGACAGCAGGGCAAGCCGTGGGGACCTCGCCCTGCGGGTCGGCGCTGGGCTGTCTGAACCCGGGTTGTGGCTTCCGTGGCACTGGGATGCAAGGGCCCCCAGCCCCCGGGAAGGGCAGCGACGCGGGAGAGAGATATCATACAGAAATATGTTCCAGCCTCCATTGTGCCGACCGGGGAGGAGAGGGGGGCAGCCGAGGCAGGAGCAATGCGCCATGGGACTGGAAGGGCAGGTGCTGTGGCTGATGGGAGATGTATTGATTTAATGTCTGCGCCACCCAGTCTGGGGCGCTCTCTGGGCGGACACTTGCCGGCCACAGGAGGACTGAGCAGGGCGGATGGAAACCACGTGTGACGTGGCCGACAAGGGAGCCGCGGGCGGCCACGCGAGGTCGTGGCTCATGCTGCGTGGCCGCTGCCGGTGCTCAGACCGGTCCTGGGTACATGCGCGCACGTGCGCCTGTGCTGGACAAGAGCGCTCCCCAGTGCGGGAACGTACTCCTCCATCCGGTCGGGGGCCCCCCAGGCATGCTCCGGATCCACGTCGCCGTGGCCCAGGTGGACGAAAGAGCTTCGGATGGGGTGGCTGATCCGTGGGACTCCAGCTGCGGGGGCGGCTCCCTCCGGGGCCACGATGGACGATGGGAAGATGCCCACTTTCAGCGTCCGCTTGTTCTGCCCTCGACAGGTGGCTGAATCCGGGCTGGGGAGGAGCAGAAAGAGACGGTCCCTGAGGCAAGGCCCCGGCGTCTTTGCCTCACCCCAGATGTGGGTCCCTTGTCCCTTTGCTCATCACGCACGTGTGTGGTAGGAATGGAAGGGTCATATTCTACAAGGCACCTTTCCAGCCTTGCTTGAACTGATTCAGGCCAGGTGTGCTGGACTACAACCCCCATAATCCCCAGCCAGCTGCTTGTGCCAGGTTGAGGGAGGCTACCCTAAGCAGTACGGAGACCAGATGGGAGTGCTCCCAAGCAGTGCCAGCCACAGCTAACTTTGTGCAACAGCAGTCATGGGATGAAAGAAGCGCCAGAGCCTGAGGACTAGAGCCTTGACGAGTGCATGCAAAGAATAACACAGAGGCCCAATTCGGACGCAAAGAGGGGCTGATGCGGTCCCAGTGAGGGGACTGGGGGGCTGTTCCCCGAGTGCCCTGGAGCCAAAGCGGGCCCTCCAGCCTCCCCACTCACCTGCCCTCGATAAGGGTGATCGCATCATGGGCTTCCACCTGCAGCCAGCCCGGCTCGGCCAGGTCCCGGAAGGCCTTCACTTCCTTCGGACGGAGCTGAGCGGGAGAGAGACGGGCGCGGCAGAGCGAAGGCCGTGCCCGGCGGGGGGGGGGGTGAGGATGGGGGTTTGAGGAGGGGCCCGGGTCACGCTATGGCCGCTCCCCGATCCCCGGGACCCGGCCTGGCCCTGCTCCGGCTACGGATCACTCTGCGCCTCCCTGGATTTGGCAGTTTTTCACCCTGCTCTGAAAAGCCTTTCCTCCAACTGGAGGGCTTGACCCCGAGCCCGGCTGGCGTTTTCGGGCCGTGGGCCCATCCCTTCGGCGCTCAGCCGGCCCTCGGGCACAGAGCGTTGCCCACCTGGTTCCAGGGAACCCGCCGGGGCTTGGGGACCATGCGAGGCGCAGGCGTGGCGCCTTCCCGCACCCTCGGCTTTCGCGACCCTCGGGCAGCTTCCCGCAACGTGTGCGCAATTTGGGATTGGTCAAAGAGAAGCGCCCCCCCCCCCGATCTGGACGCCGTCTCTGCACCCCAACCCCCCGCTGGAACCGGGGCCCCCTCCCCAATTTGGCCGGGGGAAACGGGAAATGCCGGCCTTCGGAAGAGGCGAGCTGGCCCGGCCACGCACCCTCTCGCCTGCTCTGCGGGGGGGGGGGTCGTTCTATGCGTCCGTGCCCCCCGCTTACCTCCTGCAGCAGGGTGACAACCTCGCGGAATCGGGGCCTCTCCTCGGGGCCGTGGGCCCAGCACCTCAGCGCCAGCGAGTAGATGCCTCCCGGGCAGTCATCCGGCCGCTCCAGCCGCCCACCCTCTCGGTCGATTTTGAGCATGATCTGCGGGAAGGAGGGGGTGCGATGGGTCTCCTCGGCAGGCTTGGGACGACAGCGCCCATCATCCGCTCTGCCTAGCATGGCCCGCGGACAGGGATGACGGGAGCCGTAGTCAATGACACCCAAGCGGCCGCAGATTGTCCACCCCGGTCTGGACAATCCGCAGGGAGGCCTTGGGTCACATGCATGCGCCAAAGCGGAGCTGTCCCTGCGGACTGAACCCGGGACCGGCACATGCGCAACGCACGTGCGACCCACTCGCCTACAGTCCCCACCCCCCCCCCCCGCCTGGGGACGGCGGTCCCCTCAGCCGGACTGCCCCAGAATTAATCTCGGAGTGGGAGACATGCCTCGTTTCTGAGGGAGACCCAAATGGAACCAGCCCACCTTCCCTCCTGGCCGATGAGTCTGGCGCTTCCACGGGGGCCTGGAGCCGGGGCGCTTGGGGCTGGCCCTCCCCGGGGGGCCCCCACACAAGCCGTGCACTGACTGTTTCCGGGGGATGGCTGGCAGCCGGCCCAGCCAGCCCAACCCAGGCGAGGCCAGGGAGAGCAGGGGGCTGAAGTGTGTCCGAACCCCCCGAAGCTGCCCGAAGCATGAGATCCGCCTCGTGGCTTGCTCTGCGCCCCTCCCCACCCCGCACCCACACAGAGCGCAGAAACAGCCTTCCTCAGACTGGGGCCTCAGGGGCATGGGAGTGCGCGTCCCATCGTCCTGGGACTGACGGCCCCGCACATCAGGTAGGGCCAACTTAGAAGCCACGCAGAAACCCCGATCCGGAGGCCCACCTGCCTCCCCGAGTAGCCCATCCAGGGTTCCTCGCAGTAGGAGAACATCTCCCAGAGCGTCACTCCAAACATCCACACATCTGAGGCACTGGTGAAGATGCCCATGCGCAAGCTCTCCGGGGCGCACCTGGGGGGAGGGAGAGCAGGTGAGAAGGCAAACCGTCCCCACAGGCTCCCGTGCCCAACGCTCCTCCGGGTTTGGCCGCTTCTCCTCCCCCCTCAGCCGCGCACCCGGCAGCAGGAGTTCAGCTCGGCGAGCAAGAGGGGTCTTGTTGTCGGACTCGGCTCCCCCACAAAGGAACCCACAGAAGCCTCAACAAGGTTTCTCGATCAAACAGGACCCCCCCAAAAAATATTTCTGCCACGGGGGATGCCTCTGGGAAGAGTTACACAAGCTTTGCGACACCTGGACCGCTGGAGAGTCTTGGGCTGAACTGAGCTCCTCTGCTGGCCACCTCAGCACCACACACCTGGGGGCCAGGAGGACAGGACCACCCACCCAAAACGGGGCCCTGGTACGAAGGCCCAGCCCCCCATCTCGGCCTCAACCCCCACGGGGACCACGTGGCCGAGAGGCTCTCATGCAGGGGCAACGGGCTGGAATACATGAGGGTGGGTCAAGGAACTTTCTGCTCGATTCCGGGAGGGAAACACGGCTCGGCTGCGCGTGGATCTCGGAGCAAGCCTCGCGGCAGCCCCCGGATGCACACGGCGGGTCCGCAAGGCTTGCTGGCAGGGAGGGGAGGCCCCCCACACATGCCCCGGAACACGACTGCGTTGCTTGTGCTCCCGGCTGTCCAGAGAACGCTTTCTGGGCTGGGCCAAGCGCAAGCGAGCCTTCCCATCCGGGGTGGGACCGCCTCGCAGCCCAGCGCCTGGATTCAATTTCGGAGAGGCTCCCAGGAGGCGCATTCCTGAGGTGGGCAAGTCTGGCAGCCACACGGCTGGGACAAAGAGGCCGGCCTGGAGGAGAGGAACGCTCTCGCTCTCGCCTGCGAAGTTTCAGGCACGGGAGGAGCATTTCTCCCTGGCAGCGTGTGGGAAAAACACGCCAAAGCCAGGAAGCGCCTCCTGCCCACCCGCCCGGGGGAAAGAGACGGGCCAGCGAAGCAGGGGGCTGCCTGGGCTGCACTCAGCCCGTGGGCCAGAGGTTGGCCATGCCTGCTCTGCTCCGCGGTTTCCCACAGGCCTGGCGAGGAGTGTGGGCAGGGGGGGCTCTTACGGGACGCGCTGGGACCCTGCCCGGCCTTCCTTCTCTTCTCATGCTCTAGGGCAGCGATCCCCAAGGTGGGCAGTTCCGCCTCCCTGGGGGGAGTGGAAAGATCGGGGGGGGGGGACTGGTTGCGTCAAACGTGCCGCAGAGCAGCAGACCTCGTGCGAAGAAGGGGGCACGAGGAGCAAGGGCCGCTGCCCCAGAGGAAAGGGGCTCGAAGCCTGGAGAGGGCTGGGGGGCGCTCTGGGGGAAGGGGGGGACCGCCCAGCCCCCATCACAGGGCACCTGAGCCCTTCCTACCAAGCAAAGGGGATGCGCCGGTGGGCCGACATGATGTAGCGGTCGCTCTTGCTCGAGAGGGGCCGCATGAGGCCGAAGTCGCCGATCTTGGCATGGTCCTCCGAGGCCAGCAGGATGTTGCGGGCAGCCAGGTCGCGGTGGATGAAGCGCTTGGCCTCCAGGTAGGCCATGCCCCGGGCCACCTGGAGGGCGTAGCTCCAGAGCTGGTGCAGCGGGAAGGGCGGCCGGAGGCGGTCGTGCAGGGAGCCCAGGGGGGCCAGCTCCGTCACCTGCCGGGAGAAAGCGCCGGGCACCTGCTCGAGGGAGCCGATGCGCATGTCCGGGGAAGCAGCGCATGCGGCTGCGGCTGCCTCCAGCAAGACTTGCGCGGACGACCCTCACGTCACGTCCCCTCTCAGCAGGAAGGGGCCCCACCCAGCCGCCCTCGTCTTTTCCCGTGACCGAGGGCCTGCCTCCTCCCCACTATCCCAGCCCCAGTGAGGGGACGGCCCCCAGGGGTCCAGCTTACCATGGCCGCCCTTACCATTTTGAGGGGCTGGGTGAGCACCACCCCGTAGAGGCGGATGAGGTTGGGGTGGTCCAGGCAGCACATGACGTTGACCTCATTCAGGAAATCGATCAGGGCACCGGGGTCGGCGGACACCTCTGAGCGCAGCGTTTTCACGGCCACGGAAAGCTGGGGAAGGACGTGGGTTTGGGGAAAGGGGAGGGCAGAAGGGCCCGCAGGTGACGGCAGGAAGCCCCACCGCGACGACCAGCCGCCCCGCAGGTGGAGACGGTGCCCCCCCGGCACCTGCAGGTCGGAGAGCCAGAGGGCCGAGGGGCAAACTTACCACACTCCCGCCCGGCGCGGTCCATTCGGCACGATGCACGACCCCAAAGCAGCCGTCCCCGAGCCGCGAGCCGCTCCGCAGGTCCCACTCGCTGATGAGGCATTTCAGGGGCAGGTCGGCCTCCGCCCGGGGCGGTGGGGGCGGCTGGGATGCCGAGGCCGGCTGCGGGGGGGCCGTTTCTTCGTTTTCTGGGCCGTGTCCCCCAGTGAACATCTACGAGGAAAGGCTCAATTTTATCACTTATAAAAGAGCCCCCCCCTTATGGAATGCGCTCGCCAGGGAGGTCCGCCTGGCGCCGTCGTTATTTGTTTTTCGGCGCTGGGCCAAGACCTTTTTATTTAAATGTCATTTTAATGCATTGTGAATTTATTTATCGGTTTTAACTTACTGCCTGGATGTTTCTAGTTTTTATATATTTTATTTATTTATTTATTTTCTTTATTTGACAAATTTCTATGCTGCCCCTTACCAGATAGCCTTGGGGCGGCTCACAACATATCAAAAAACCAAAAAACAAAGCAACCCAACAATACAAACAATACACAATCTAAAATTGGCCCATCTCCAAGTCACAATTAAAAGTATAAATAGTCAATATTAACTTGTATTTGTATTGTATTGTATTGTATTTGTATTGTTATTGTATTGTTACAATATTTGTAACAAATACAACAATATTTGTATTGTTATTTATTTGTTGGAAGCCACCCTGAGGCTTATGCGAAGGGGGCGGCATATAAGAATCCCAAATAAATAAATAAATAAATAAATAAATAAATAAATAAATAAATAAATAAATAAATAAATAAAGGATCAGCTACGCTGCTAAACAAACAAATAAAAGATCAGCTACGCTGCTATTCTGTATAGGCTGCAGTGCCTGATCCTGCCTGATCCTGGAAGCTAAGCAGGGTTGAAGCCTGGATGGGTGGCTGAGGCGCTGTGCACCGCCAGGGAACGCCGGTTATGGGCACCAGGGAAATCTAGGAATCTGACCATAGCGTAACGTCCTAACAAAAGGCAGCATCTGAAGTCACTGGGGTCCACTGGGCGTTGGGACGGGCAGGGAAGGGAAGCGGGAGAAGAGCAAAACATCTGGATCACATCCTAGTCCTAATGAAACATCCAAATCCCGCTCCGAGAGCTACTCGCCCTCCAGCGGTGGCCCAGAAAACCGCACTTCTGGCTCCACACACTGGTTTCCCGACACGTGTGCGTGGCTGCTGCTTGATTTTTGAGTGTGTGTGTGTGGGGGGGGGGACACACACCCACCTTGTACACCCAGGACATCGGCCGTTGTCCCTGCACCTTCCGGCGCTTCAGGGCCTCCTCTAACCGCCTCTGCCCTGCAGGAGAGGAAGGAAACATAGAAACGGAGCGAGGCAGAAGGGGCCTCCCGGGCCATCTAGTCTGACCTCCAGCTCCAGCCGGCTCCGCTCACGACATGCCAGCGCTCCGATTTCTCGCCCCAAACCTTTCACCAGAGTTCATGATATCCTTGCTGGTGTCTTTCACGGAATCACTGGAAACTGTTTGCAGAGGCAGCTCAGAGGGAAAAAAGCTGTTGTCACCCACGGACAGCGTTTCGGAAAGGGAGTCGTATATTATAAAATAAATATGTCCACGGAGTGTGGGTGGAATTCATTCAGCCTCCGGAGCTTCTCATGGGGGCACGGCCCACCCATCGCCAAAGCCCCCTTCTCCCTGTCGCTCTAGCCGGATTTCCTCAATGAAAGCTCTGCTTCCAGGGTTGCGGAATCCTACGTGCCAAACCACGGCAGCCCCTTTCCGCTTCATCGCGCGATTCCCCCGCTCCTGCCCCGCGGTCACACGTGCTGCCTCCTCCCCACACCTTACCTGGGCGCCCCATGCCGATGCGGTCGAGGTCGGACGGCTTGACGTAGTCGAAGTGGCCCGGGCGCGTGACATGGAGCTCGTCTCGGATCTTGCCGTAAAACTGCTCCAGCTGGATTTCGGTCAGCAGCTGCAGCAGCCAATCGGTGCTGTCGTCTGGAGCCATCACGGCACCTGTGAAGGGTTAAAAGAGGGAGCAGGTGCTTTGTCGACCCCTGGCACCTGTATAAAGGTGGGCCGTGGACGACCTCCACCTCCAAATCCATGCTAATTCAGTGCCGCAGCCGCTCAAGTGGGAAAGCTGCCCTGGACGGACTGGCTAGCGACCATGGGGTATGCACCTTGGCTCACTTGCTCGAGCTGCCTTTTCCCCAGCGCCCCGCTCTCCCTCTGCAGCAGGCTGTTGCGGACAGTGTGGGTTGACTCTGGAGGGGCCAGTAACTCTCTGACAGGCCGCTTGGGTCATCCCCTCTCTCAACACCTGTGGGGCAGTCAGGGCAGCCGAAGGAAGGGAACAACGGCACTGCAGAGGCACTGCGGGGAGGTGACTGACCTTCCAGCATGTTCTTCCTATGAGCGAGTTGCGCAGACTGCTGAAGCGCAGCGCTGTGAAGAAGGAAGTGCAACCCTGCAGTGGCCGGGAATGATGGGAGCTGTGGCACCAGGCTGGGGATGGAGGGTCTAGGCCTAAACCTCACTTTGATCAGGATGGGATATGTTGTTCTTTTGCTTTCCCTCCCTGGCAAAACTCGAACGGGGGAATGAAGCACAGAAATTCAACAGGAGTGTCTCTTTCTCCAGCATGTGGTGAGACACATGATGCGCGTTTCTCCCATTGCGGGGACCCCCCCCCCCCCGTCACTCGGCTGCTCACAGCACAGGCGCCCTGCTGGGAAAAACGTGGCAATGCTTGCGGGGACGAGTGCAGGCGGGTCTTTGTCCCGCAGGCTGCACCTCGGTCGGAGCTGGGCCTCCAAGGGCCCCGATCCCAGGTGCTGAAGGGTCGCGTGCACCCCCCACTCCCCGTGCACGTGGATCGAGGAGAAACGTCAAAAAGGCAGGCGAAGAGGAGGACGGAGAATCCGGCAGAACCGGTCCTGCCCGAGAGGGATCCAGTCGGGCGGGCGAGGCGCTGGGCGGTGGGGGCCCCGCGGGCAGGCTGCGCGGGCACGGCCCCGGGCTCTGCCCTGCCCACCGCTCTGCGCGCCGCCCGGGCTGCCCGGCAGGACCACCGCGGAGCAGGGCGGCGGAGCGCTGCGTCCCGACAAGCAGCAGAAGGCGGCGGAACCAGCGCCTCAGTCCCATCATCCGCGGGCGCCTTGGAGCCAGGGACCTGGGCGGGGAGTCCAGAGGCTCATGGGGGGGGGGCTTGGAGGCCACGGCCCCACGGGGCGCTGCTCTGCCCGCCCCGCCGGGCCGCCCCGGGGCCGGTGAGCAGCCGCGGGGGCGAGTGACGCGCCGCGCTGGGCCGCGTCCCGCCCGAGCCGCGGGGGCAGCAGCGAGGCTCCGGACCGGGCGCCGGGCCTGGGGCGGGACGCGGGCAGGGGAGGGGGGCCGGGCCCGGGAGGGAGGGAGTCGAGCCGAGCCGAGCCGGCGCCGCCTTGCTGGCAGGCGGACATTCACCCGGGGAAGCCGCCTCGGCCCCCTCCCGCGCCCACCCGCCCGCTGCGCGCCTCCGGGGCAGCCGGGCGGGCGCAGCTCCGGAGCAGCGGCCCGCGAGGGGGGCTTCGCTCCCCGGCGGCCCCCGGGACGAGCACGCTGCCCGATGCCGACACGGCCCCCCACTCCCCTCCACGAAGTCGCCCGGCCCCCTCCGGAGCGCCCGAGCCGGCGGCCACTGCACTCCGCGCTCCCGACGGCGCCCCC
Organism: Varanus salvator macromaculatus; assembly: GCA_023646645.1. Taxonomy (NCBI): domain Eukaryota; kingdom Metazoa; phylum Chordata; class Lepidosauria; order Squamata; family Varanidae; genus Varanus; species Varanus salvator. The sequence goes on along the minus strand of JAIXND010000857.1, from coordinate 1,660,086 downwards.
ACGCCTGCCCCGCGCCGCCCCCGGGCGGGGGTCGCCCGCTCCGCTGCCTCACGCCCCATCCGGTCCCCCCCCCTTTTCTCGCAGCGGCGCAAGCGGTTGCGGCCCCTCCCGGTAGGGGCGCGCTCCAGCCCCCGAAGCATTTCGCTTGCGCTTTCTGCATGCCCCCCCACCCCGCGAAAGGCCTTTCAAGAGCCCAGGGCGGGATCCTACAGGGGTCGCGCCACCCCTTCGGTGGCAGGAGCCGCTCGGCTTGCGATGCCTTCCCTTCCAAAGCGCCCCCCCCCGACACCCCCACCGTGGGATCAGCCTGGCCAAAGTCACTGCTGCCCAAATCGCCTCTCCAGGCCAGCCCGGGACACCGGCAAAGTCCAAACCCAGAGCAAATATTGACAAGATGCTGGGAATACAATCGACAGGCCAGCGACTCGCTTCCGGAGAGCCGAGACGACTATTCTCGTTGAAAAGGACCGGGAGGGGGGGCACTAGGGGTCGTGAATGGGCTTCCCCCCTCTTCCCCCCCAAAGACTCAGCCAGGATTTGGTTGCAGGTGCGGCCCCAAAGGAAGGTGCATCGATTCGGCCTCTGGGCCGTGCTGCACTTCCCTGCCCTGCTGTAGCGCGACGGGTGGGGGTCTCCTGTCGCGGGGGGGGGGCGAGGCCCGCCATCCATCCGGTGCCTGCAAGAACGGTGTCGGCGCGCAGCCTGGAGAGAGAGTGCCGTGTCCCACAGATGCGCCCACATTTCGGCCAGGAAAAGGGGGGGCGTCCTCCCCCCTTCCCTGCTCCTTTGGACAACGGACCCTCGCGGGAAGCCGCTCCCTCCGCGCACAGAGGGGCTGTGGGTGCGAAGTCGAGGGTGGCCCCAGAGCGTGGCCGGCTGGGGCTCAGCACCTCTGCCCGGACGGCTGGCTCCGCAACAAGATTAAGCAACAACGTTCGACCTGGATGGTTCTGAACGCGTCATAGGCTTTTAAAGAACAAAACCGAACAGCTTTCTGATATTGCAAATGCTCGTAGGCGAAAGGATGGCTGAGCTGGATTTTATCCCTCGCTTGGGAATGAGTTCTGTCTTTCATATTCTGCGGCACATCATGGGAGGAAGTAGCAGCAGGAGAGATACTGGGAGAAACTGGAATTCAGGACAGATCAGAGAAGTCCTTCCTCTCCCAACAGACAAACTCTGCAATTCACTTCCGCAGAAGTCGTGAAGGCCCCCCCCCCCCCACCTCCGGGACTGGCCTGATCCTGATCCTCAGAGGAGAAAGCTGCCCGGGCCCTTGTCCTGAGGGCCCCACACTGCCTCCAGTGGGAGAGCAGTGTGCCTGTGTTTACGGGTTGCTGGGGAACATGGGTGGGAGGGAGCTGCTCGTGGGATGCCAGGCCTGATCCCGCAGCGCCCTTCTGATGGTCTTCCCAGGAAGGCTGCTGACAAAGCTTGCCCACGTCAAATGTTGCCTTTCCCTCCTCCATCCCATCCAGTCGCAAATCCCGCATCATGTGACAGCCGGCTCCTGCGCCCCTCTACACTTCCCTCCCTTTGCTGTCTCACCACCTCCATGCCGGGGTACCATTCCCTGTCCCCACCTTGGGCTTTCCTGGGCCTTTCCCCCTTAATGCACATTTAGACCCCCCAAGTCCTAAAGATGGCCATTCCTACTGGAAAATACCCCCAGAATTCACCTCTGCTCTGCACATGTGCAGAGCGCCGTCCCCTCACCTCTGAAAAACATCAATCAAATATGACCCAGATGTTCAGGCCAGAGGTTGCGGTTTTGGGGAAGGCTTGAGCCTTCAAACCTTTTCCATTTAGTTGCAAATCATATTAGAGTCTTAATTTTTAAGTAGGCTTCTAGCGTGCAGGTTTCGCAAAGATTTTAAATTGGCAGATATAAACATATGTCTATAAGAAGACTCCCCACCCCACAATTTTAGCAGTTTTGTGGTGCCTCCCTTGTGCCACAGCGCACACGGCCACCCGCAAGCAAAATAATTCCTGGCGCCACAAATAGGCACCAGTGTAGTCCAGAGGGCGGCCTGTGCACATCTCCAGCCCTGCGCTAGGCTCTGGTTTGGCCTGCCTTGGGCAAGTCGCTGCCTGTCTGCTTTAGCTCCTTCCATCTGTGAAATGGGAACACTGATGAACATCAGTACAGAGCACATCTCAGAAAGTCAAACTGCCACAGAAAGAACCAAAAATACATGTAAATATAGAAAGCAGGGGTCCTGGGCGGAATATTGTCATTTTTAGAGCATCGTGTTTTTGTGGGAGAAAGCCAAGTTCACCTAATTCTTTAAAGGCATCTTGTGGCCCTGCAGCGAAAGCATGAGTCAAAGGTTGGGAGTCGCTGTGAGGACTCCCCGTGTGGGGGAAGGTCCGGAAGTGTCTCCCTCGCACGAAGACTGAAGTGCCAGACATTAATTTTCCTGACTAATAATCCCCAGGAAGCCCATTCAGGAGTGAGCAAAACTTGGAGAATTTCCTGCCTGAAGAAAAGCTGTCCAGAGAAGAGAATACAAGAGACAGCAGGGCTGAAAGGAAGCGGAATGATCATTAAAGGAGAGTAAAAATGGGGGGCGCAATTTTACCGTTCTAAGGGAAGGGAGTCAAAGGGATGACCAGCAACAGGGCGGCTCACGGGGTGACCCACAACCGCAGGTGTGCGACTGTGGGCGGAAGGGCGCAAGAAAACAGGAAGGGAGAAAGTGAGAGGTGAAATAGGAACTCGAGGGAGCAGCCGAGCAGGTAAGGCCGCGGGGAATGCAGGCAGGCTGCGGGGAACAGGCAGCAGCTCTTCTGGGGGGGCCTCGGGGTGCTCTGCCATGCCGCTCACCTCTGCGAAGGAGTCCGTGCGGGGCCTCTTGGGCGCGGAGGCGGCTCCCTCGTCCTTTTCCTTGTTCGTTCCGTTGCCTTTCCTCTCTTCCTGCCCTGGACTGGCAGCTGCAGCCAGGTGGGTGCCGAGGCTCCTCCCCCCTCCCTATCAGCAGCTCACCTGGGCGGGCCAGGTAGATGCAGCGGGCTGGCTTCTCGCGCTGGGAGGTACAGAAGAGCGACGAGCCCCGGGCCCCGGGCCCCCGCTCGCCCTCCCACCGGGCCGGACGGACCAGAGGGCTCTTCTCAGGTCGTTCCTGGCTCGCCAGGCAGGCGCTGGGCCTCCGCTGGCCCAGGAAGAGCCCTCGCCCGACTCGGAGCTGCTCCTTGAGTGCCTCCAGCTACCCAAGCGCCGTGTGTGGCGCTGGTTTCCCGGCAGTGGTGGAAGGAACTCTGTGCACGCTTAGGGGCACGGGCTGCTTCTTGGTGAGTCTGTCTGGGATCCGGCGATCTTTCCCTGAAGCTATTTTGAAAAGAGGAGGCCTTTTCTTGTCGTGCAAAGCCCGGCCAATTTGCATCACTGACGTGCGAATGGGCATCGCGAATGGGCATCGAGTTGCAGGCGGGCGCTTCACGCAGAGATGTGCAGCTGGCACCGCTGGAAAGCAAACTTTCAGCTCGGGGAGCCAAGTGCAAACCCTTCGAGAGCGCCTTTGGGGGGCGAGGGGCTGGGCGGAGGAAGGGGGTGGGGTGGGGTGGGTGGGGTCCCGAGGCGCCCCCTTGTGGCCACGCGTGGAAGAGCTCTGGCCTCTCTCCTTCGGCATGAACACCAAAGCGCTCCCTTTCAAAGCTCTTCTCAGAAACAGACCCCGAGTGGGACCCTCAAAGCCCCCCTTGCGTAATCAGCCTGATGAGCTAATAACGGCGTTGATTGCAGATTAAAAGATAGCGCTCTTCTTAATGAAAAGCACCCACCTGGGTTTTCCTCAGCCGGCCTGGGGAGGCTTCTGCGCCACCCCAGCCAACTGCTGGATGCAAAGAAGCCCTAAGAGGAGACAACCCCCCAACCCATAATATGCCGGGTCTGGTTGTGTTTTTCCTGCGTCTGATTAAGCGGGATGGAGTCTGGAATTGTGTGTGCCGGCATGAGGGTGGCCAGCCCTCAAGGGGCCAAGCCTGACATGAAAAGCGAAACTACCCCCCCTCGCCGCCACATACACCGCCCCCCTCATGGAGAATAAAGACAGCATCCTGGCTCAGGCAGACTTTCCCCAACCTGGTGCCCTCTGGAGGAGTTGGACTGCAACCAAAGCTTAAGACTGGAGAAATTCTCAGCACCGAAGAGGATCCAAATGTGAGATCGTAAAATGAGAACTGCAGAGCAGGCAGAACCGAAGGGCATGCGCCTCTGCAGGTGGCGTGCCTCCCTGTGCGTGGCGGCTGCCGTTTTGGCCGCTGTCTCAGCATCAGCACATCTCTGCATCAAAACGCCTCTTGTGCACGTCCCTAGGATCACAACCCGACACCCAGTTGAGCGATCGACATTTTAAGGCGATGGAACTGGGCTTGAAAGGGCTTCACTACTTCCAGGATCTGCCCTGTAGTAAGCTAATATTCCGCTAATATGCTGGGGGTCCCCAGCTCGGGCCTGGCAAGACACCCCCCCCCCGGGGTGGTGGGGGAAGGAAGTGTTCTGCAAAAAGTGTGAAGGAACCAGCCAGGCTGCAGGTGCCTCCTTCCGGCTGAGGCTTCCTGGAGCAAGCAGGGCCGTTTCATGCTGCCGCCACTCACCTGCTCTGCTCTGTCCCGTGCGCCGCAGTGCCAGGGGCTGCTCTCCGGCACCCAGCGCATCTTTCTGCCAGCCCAGGAGCTGGTCTGCAGGAGTGTGTGAAAGGGCCGGCCCCTGTGGCTCTGGTGGGCTTTGGAGCCAAGCGGGGCTCGCGAGGCGCGTCCAGCACCTTGAGGGTGCGCCCGGCACATGCTCAAATCCACGCTGTGATTTTACAAGTTTGCATTTGCTTATACACCCCCATGAGTCCACAGGTGATCCTTGCGTGCCAGAGGCCTGGAGTAGCTCCCTCTCGCGCTCTCGTGCACCACCTCTGTTCTCTCTCATATCTTCCCTGCCCTCGTGGCCAAAGGACAAGACGCTGAGGGGTCGCTGCCCGGCCTTCTCCTGCTCCCTAAGCCGTTCCGATCCCCGGACGGAGCCGAAATCTGCAAGGACAGAAGGGAAGACCTGCCGTCAGGTTCCGTGTCCTGCTTTCCTACGGAGACGCATGGGGAAAGCGCAGTCCACCCAGCACAGGCTGCGCATACACGGGGCTGGCGGTTCGGGTTTCATGAAAAGACCTTGCAAACCCCCCTCCCCCCCAGAGTTGCTCCAGTTGCTCGTGGCTTCAGTAACCAAGAGGAGCATCTTCAGTCCTGCGGGAGTGTGGCCACAGCGGCCGTGGCCCCGATTCTGCTTGTGGCGAACCAGATGCCCCGGGAAGTCTGCACTCAGGACACATCCAGCAGCTCCAGAGACGCACTGCCACTGGTCCTAGGGGGCCCCCGCAGCCACCCTAAGTAATACGCATTCACGGGCCTCTGCCCCGCTCCTCCCGCTCTGCCGTGGCTTCACTACTCCCCAAGCAACGGAATCCCCCTTTGCCACATGCCACCCGCTGCCCTGTTTTTTCCCTCTTCCCTCCCCATCATTTCTTCCTGCCCCACGAAGCCCCACTCACTCCAAGGCGCAGGACACCAGTCCCAAGAAGAGGCAGGAGCCGGAGATGTAGCTCAGCAGCCGGACGGCTCTCTGCAAGCCACTGCCTCCTGTGGGGCCAGAGCAGAGGGTGTCAGGGGCAGGCGAGGAGGGAGAGGCCGCGGAGGGGACGGCGCGCTGGGGGCCTTAATGGAAGTGCTGCAACAGAGGCGGGTGGCGGGAGGGAGGCAAATACCCCCAGAGAGCTGGGAGGGAGGTGAGAACAGGCAGAACGAGCGGCCAGGCCCTGGGGGACCAAGGGCCGGGCAGGGCAGGGAAGGGCGGCGGAGCCGGCCATGAGGAGCCCCTCACCTGGGTAGCAGATCTTTGGGTCCCAGCAGGGCACTTCCACCCGCCGGCAAGTGGAGCAGTTGAAGACGGAGGCGGCTCCTTCTGGAAGGCGAGTGGAGGGGCGTCAGGGTCCGGGCAGGCCGGCGCCTCGAGCCCCCCACCCTGAGGGCCCCGGGCAGGGAGGGGGGAAAGCCCTCAGGACCGGTCGAGGCCCTCCCCTCAGTCCAGCGCCCGTAGGGACGCCCCTCGCAGGCCACATCTGTCGCGGCCACAGGCTGGGGCCTCCCGGCACATTGCAGGATCCGCCCCGGGCCGGCACGGGGGGGGGGGTCCTTCAGCGGGCACCCCTGCTGCCCTTCCCAAGCCGTGCTGTCCAGGAGGCGCCGAGGGGCCTCGTGACGGAAGGCGCGCCTGCAGGGGTCCGCGGGAGGAAGGGCCCGCCGGGTGGGGGAGCCTCTTTCGGGGCAGGCCCCCCGGCCCCCCGGCCAGCATTCCAGGAAAGAGGCTTGTATAAAAGAGCCGGAGCTGCTCCGCTTGCCAGCCGAACGGCGCTGGATGAGGCACGGCTGGCCAGGAGGTGCTGGAGCCTCACCTAACCCACTAATTACGGGTTGGGCGGCTAAGAGGCTCTTTGTGGGCAGATTGCGGGACGGGAAGCCATCAAGGGGCCTGCAGCCTGGGAATTTGAGGGCCCTTCCGGCCGGAACAGGCGGCCTCAAACAGCGCTTGGCAGTGTGTGGGGACCATCCTGGGTTATGGGTTTAGGGAAGCAGTAAGGAAGGAAAAGCATGGGATGGGATCATAATAGCGCTTTTCCCGGGGTCCCGACCCCTTCCCCAGAACTTACGGCATGCAGGTGGGCACAGTGCTGTGGGGGGAAAAAGGGAGAGGGTTCTTGTGAGGGAGGGACAGAAAGACGCCCGCGGCCAGCCACTGGGACCCTGGAGGCACCTCTGCGTTAGTGGCGGGACTGAGCAGCTCTCTAGTGCAAATTGCACCTTCAGAAAATTGGGAGTGAGCTTCTCCGTCCTGGCCCCCCCCCCCCCCCGCCCCCAATGAGAAGATACCCGCCTCATCCCCTCGTGTCACAAGGCCAGCGTTCGCTGTCTGCCGTCCCCTCATCCAGGATGAGGGAAAGTGTTCGTTTATGAGGAAAAAATGTACTTTGCACATGCTCAGAGACAAGTTTGCTCCAAAAGAAGAGTCCACAGCTTCCAGGTCCCCGGGCGGAGCCCCTGACCAGCCAAATCCCTGGATATACCTGTGTGGTTTGCCGTACCTTCTTGGCCCTGCTCCGGCATCTTGACTTCATGTAGCCAGTTCCAGTACTTCGGAAAATCAGCAAGGCTTTGGTTTATTTCTGGGAAAGGAGAAGGCAGCCCCGCCACGGCTTTCCAGGACTCGGGCACGGAAGCTCAGCCCGGGATTCCCCAGAAGCCCCCCGCCCCCCACCCCGCTGGGAGGGTCTCCGGCTCTCGTGCCGCCCCCTCCCCTTGCTAAGGGGCCGAAGAGCCTCTCCTCCGGCTCTGCTACTGCCTGGAAGAGATGGAAGCCACGACTGGCTGGTATTGTGGCCCCGCCCCCGGCCCTGGCCCCGCCCCCCGGGCCCCGGGCCCGCCCACCACCAGCATGCCGCCCCAGAGCTGCCCCAGAGCAGAATCCAGCCCTTGGGCCGACAGGTTCGGCACCCCAGCTGCAGGCCGGCCGAGCCCCCTTTCCCCTCCCGCCCGACTCTCCCGGGCCCCAAGGGGGGGCAACGGGCCACTGCCCCAGTCCTGGGCCGCTTGCCGAGGGCTCCCGAAGGCCGGCCGAGCGCCACGCGGCATCCAGCAGCGTCGGCCATCAGCGGCCTCCCGCATCGCAAAGTCACCCGAATCCGCACCGGGGAGCTGGGACTTACCGATAACCCGAAAGACTCTGTGTGTCTTTTCCAGGAGAAGATCCAGGGACAGCTCGTCTGTGGAGAGGAACGCAGGGGGCCGCGTGAAGAGCCGGCATCGCACAGAGAACTGAGCACGGGGCAAACCGGGGCTCCGAACCCCCTGCATGGCCTCGCCAGCCCCCCAGGCTCCTTGGGAGCTACACTGGGGCCAGGCGGGGGAAGCGGCCCTGCCGTCCTTGGAGGCGGAACGGTGGGAGAAGGAAATATTGATGGCCATACAGAAATAATCCCGGGGCTCAAGCTACACGGGGTGGGTGGGGCAGGGAGTGCGCAGCGACAGCTCCCATAATCCCCAGCCGGCTGCAGGACGAGGTAGCCGAGAATGGTTTTCGCCCGGCTCCATTTTGCAGCGTTTTCAATCCTTAAGTGGGTGATGCAAATGGGAACGTCTTGAGTCACCACAAGAAGAGGACAAGCCACGAGGCGGATCCGGGGGCCAGTCCTCCAGGGGGGCTGGGGTGAGTTTTGCAGCATGGCCAGGCCGGGCTCCATTTGGGCTTCCAGCTTTCCAGCTCGCCCAGGCCTTGCTGGGCTGTTTATTTCTAATTTATTAAATTTATATCTCGCCTTTTTCTTTTTTAAAGAACCGAAAGCAATTTACATCCTTCTCCCCCTGCTGCTTATCCGCACAACAACCCTGCAGGGTTGGTTGGACTGAGAGGCGGTGTCTCGGCCCAAGTCACTCTGTTGGCTCCCCGGCTGAGTGGGGACTGGAACCCAGGTTGCCCGAGTCCCAGACCCGCAGTCCTAACCATTGTACCACACTGCCTCTTGAGTTTAGGGCCCTCTGCCTTTGGGCTCCTCCTCACAGGCCCTGTTTTCCCGGGAACAGTCCTTTGCTCCTCTGGAGGGATCATTTAACCACAATCTTCTGCTGAGATATGTTCTATTTAAATTAAAGAGTAATTATCTCTGTTTTTTCACCAATATATTTCGATTAGCAGACACAAGCTGTAGGGAAATAGCACCCTCTTTTTGCATGGCTCCTTTTTGGCAATGCATATATGGCCCCCCGAGAAGAAGTTCCCAGCTCAGGTGTTGGACAAAGCCGCAGCGCACGTCCTAAGAGTCTGACCAGCTTTTTCCAAGTTGTGCAACCTTGCAAATGAATTTCCCCCCCATTTTGGAAGTTCATCAGCGCAAGTGGAATAAAATTCTCGTACATCCTTTAAAAAACTCCAATGCCACCTGTGAATGGACGGCAGAACCAATCACTGGCAGTCTGATTATACAAAAATCGTACGGTCGGACAAGTCCCAGCAACACAGAGAATGTAGGAAGGGTGAGAAATACATCGCACAGAAAACAAAGCGATCCTATTTTCATTGTATGACGAGAAATGAAAAAAAATAGAGGCTCCTGACGCGCATACAAGGTAAAATAAATGGGAGAAGAAATACAGGGAAAGGCGCAACCCGGCCGAAACCCTAAAGAAAGGGCCGTTGGGTTGTTTTCGGTTCCCCTGTACCTAAGGCCAGATCCGGGGAGAGGCCGCCTCTCCACGGGTATTTGGCGCAGTTCGTCCGGTTGTAGCGCTCCCTGTACTGAGTGCAGAGACTGGCAAAGCGGAGCCGCAGGTTCTTGAACTGGGGGCCGCAGTGGACGCAGCCCCCTGCCCGGGGGCTCCTGCTGGCCAGGAGGAGGAGGAGGAGGAGGAAGGCTGCGGCTGAGGCTGTGCCAGGGGACCGAGAGGCCATGGAGGGGCCCCCTCGAAGCGCAGGAGGGGCTCGGGTGTCCCCCCAGCCGCGCAGTGCCGGAAAGCCGGGGGTCTCTGGCCCGTTCTGGAACCCGCTGCTGTTATGCATTCGCTTTGGGTCGGGGTTCTGAGCAGTTGCCCTGGCGGCCTGATCGAGAGCTCTGGGGCTCTGATCTTAAAGCGGCGGGATGACGGAGCCCGGCAAGGAGAGTCAGTCCCCCGGGATGAGGAAATTTCGGCCAGCAGAACCAGCGGGCCGCAAGCTTGGCTTCACGGGAAGATACTGCAAGAAGTTTCTGCCATTTATTGGCAGGATAACCCAGGGATTCTTCTCTGACGGAGAAAAAGCCACACCGTGGTCGGTAGCCGAACTGTCCAGGAGCTTCCATTGCTCAGACAGGGGTTTTTTTATAAGTTGTGGGTCACGTACAGAGTTTCAGGGCAGTGATGAGATCCTGAGGACGATGGGGAAAAACAGACACACTGAGGAATCGTGACGCATCGAAGGCTCGAGGAGCAGATAACAAAGCAATCAGGAGTTACAGAAATCGGAGAGGTTTAAAATGTTGCGGGTTTTGCAGGCCGAGATAGAGAATTCCTTAAGTCAAAGTGTGAGCTGGCTTGGTAGGTTTACATTGCAAAGGAAACATAGAAGCAGAGTGAGTCGGAAGGGGTCCTCCTGGGCCATCTAGTCTGACCCCCACAGCTGCGGCTGGCAGCTTCCTTTCAAGGAGCTTGCCTTGGCTGAAAGCAGGTGGATGATTAGCATCGCTGGGGGCCGATTTTCCTTCCCCCTCCCCATCTTTTATATTAAAGGGCACAGAAAAGCATATCGTTTTATTTGTGGATTTATTTGGACTTTCCCAACACGTTCTTTAAAAGGGACAATGTTTATTTGTAAGTGTAACATGAGAACTTCTGATTTTGTTGCTCTTTCCAAAGGAGTCAACTTTAAACTAGCAGTTCTTTGATATTCATGTTCATTCTTATTTTACTTATTACATTTTGATCCCACCCCGTAGGGATGTGTACAATTTAAAATAATATATACTGTAAAAGTTATATTAAAAGAGAATACTCCAGTTAGACTCCCGGAGTGTCCCAAACATCGCATCCAAAAAATAGAGAACGACGGCTGTTTTTGTCTAACCTTTGGTTAGGAACAAGGAGATGAAACCGGGTTTGCCTGTGCTTTATGAACAGAATATTTGGTATTTTTGAGGGTCGATCTGCTTAGAAAGCCACTTACAAGTGTGGAGGCGCCGGTCACAAAAGCTGCAGAAGGGCTTATGATGGGATGCTGACGCCTGCCTCAGTGGCTGGGAGCGCAGGCACGGCCGTGCCCATTCGAGGCAGGGGCAGGGGGGCGGGGGGGGATCCTGGCCACCTCCCTGCCTGGCTGGAGCATGCTGGGAGTTGTAGGCATTCTCTGCCTACAGGTGCGTGCCTTTCCTGGGAGTATTTATGGAGGCGCGTTCCTACGTGGTCTACACGAAAATGCCGAAACCACGTGACAACGGCTTTCTTGGCAGCGGCTCCAGTTCCAGGCATAATGACGCGCCATAATGCGAGGCGAGGCGAACCCAGGACCGCGCGGGGCCGGAGGGTGCCGGGAGGAGACGCTTCACTGCCGGCCTGGGAAGGTTCGGGCGCAGCAGCACTGGCGGGAGGCATCCGGGGGCTGCCCTGGGGCCTGCCCCCCAAGCGCACGGTGGGGAACTTTCCACGGGGCAGGTGCTGCTCTCGGAAAGGCCACCAATGTGGCGGAGCTCCGTTAATTCCGGAAAGACCAGCAAACCTCCTTCTGGAAGATGTTCTGGAAGGCCGGTGGAGCGTCCAGGAGGGAGCGCGGCCCACCGGCCCCCGGCCCCGAGTCGCCCGGGGCTTGGCCTGAGACAGCCGACCCGAGCGTGGCTGGGGGTGGCAGGCAGCCGGGGCGGCCCCCGTATGGGGGCACCATGTGTACCTGGGCAGGAGGGCCGGGCGCCCCCCGACACACCCTCACTGCTGCCGGCCACACCAGGTGCGCTTCCGGACCAGGCCCGAGGGCATCCCGGGAGCCCGGGTCCCTCGGCCTCCGGAGCCCCCCCAAATGAGGCCCTGCCCCAGCTGAGCCTGGGGCCGCCTATCCGTAGGGCCCCCCTCTGACTGGGATTCCGCTTCCGGCAAAGCAGCGCCTGCATTCCACTCTGCGCCATGCGTGGGCACAGAACTTGCGTCTGGGAAGAAGTGCACTCTGCACACGCTCGGTTCCCGGGGTTGAACTTCTTGAATAGGGGCCTGTTGATGCAGGGAGCATCTGAGGGTGAGGCCCGGTCGGAGGCGGCCCAGCCGAGGCCCGTTTAAGCCAGTCACGGTGCTTGGGCGGTGGGCAACCTCCCCACACAAACACCCGCACCCCTTTGCCATTCCTGGCACGGCAGCAGGCAGGGGAGGGGCTGGAGGCGAAGGCCGGCGTGCCGAGCGTGCGAGCCGTGCGTGCAAGCGGGAGGGAGCGTGCAGCGGCGAGCCCTCTCGGCGTGTCTGCGCCGCGCCCGAAACAGGCGGGAGGGCCCCGAAGGGAGGACGTGGCCACGGCAAAACCCGAATTTCGGCTGGGAAGCCGCCTGCTCCTGCCAGACCTTGGCCGCGGGGCACGTGGTGACTCACCGGGGCGGTGTGCCTCGCAGTGAGCAGGGTGGCTTCGGTCTGAGCAGTGGGACTGCCTGGTGCCCCACCTGCCTGATGAGCCGAAACCCCACGGAAGAGCCGGAGGGCGTGCGCTGCTGAGGTGCCTGCACACACGGAGCGCATCCGAGCGACTAAGCGAGCGGCTGGAGCGCAGCAGGGAACGCCAGCTTGCCGTTCCCCGCGGCTCCGTCCAACACCTTTGAAAGCCTGCCAGCGTATACACATTTTGGCAGAATAAGCCCCCTGCTGAAAGGCAGCCCAAGGGAGAGGCATGGCAAGGGCACGGGCCGGGGACCTTGGGCTCTGGGGAGGGCCCCCGGCAAGGCCCCGCTGCTTCTGCCGGCCGTCGGACGCCCGTCGTGGGCAGGAGGGAGCGGCGCGTCGGCCCACGAAATCCCAGCACAGTGGGGCACCCTGGGCTGCAGCTCCAGGCCTGGCCACCCTCCACGGAAACAGGCATCCGGGCTCCCTCCCGGCCACCCGGTGCCCTTTCCTCTTCTTTCCGAAGCAAAGCAAACACCGTTTGTTGCCAGGGTGTGACCTTTCATTGCCAGGGCGCGTCTGGCTGCGAGGGCCCCGCTCTCGTGTCTACCGCAAACAGCAGTCGTCCTCCAGGACAGGGGCGGCCCTGCCCCCTCCCCCCCGTGCCGGGCTCATGGGAGGCAGCCGAGGCTCAGCCCCCTTGGCGCCTGCCGCCCCCCGAGTGGGGGCAGTGGGGGCAGCGGGGGGGGGCTGCAGTGGGGAGGCAGAGGCACGCGGGGGGCCTGCAGTGCTCCTGCGTTGGAAGCGTCCGGCACTGGACCGCGGGGGTCCGTTTTGGCGGTGCCGCTCCATCACGGAGCGCTCGAGTGTGCCCAGGCGATGCGCTCTGAGACACACGCTTGTGCATTGCTGTGCAGTGTGTGCGTGCGGCTCGCACCGGTGCATTAGCTGGCTGGGGATCGTGGGAGGGGTAGTCCCGACGGCACCCGCTTGTGACCGGCTGTTGCGAAGCAGGCTGCGGCGCCCTGGAGAGAGCGGGAGACGCTTTGCCCTCTGCCGGCTGCTGTGCGGGACGGGGGCGCCTTCCCAACAGGGAATGTGCAACCACACAGCAGCCTTTCTGGGGAGGATCGAGCCGGGCAGCCGCGGGGGGGGCTCTTGTCCGACTCGCCCTCCCGGCCCCGAGCTCCCTCCTCGAACGGAGGCAGCCTCTGGCTGCCCCCGTTGCTGAGGGGCTGGGCAGGGGGAAGCCTTGCGCCCCCCCCCCCGGAGGGATCTGATCCACCACTGTGTGTACTGCGGGCTGGGCTGGACCGTCGTGGGTCCGACCCCACAGAGCGAGGGTCCGGCCGCTTCCCTGGAGCGGCATTCCAGCGATTTCCGGCGGCCCTACAGGAAAAGCCCTCTCGTCGAGGCGGAGTTGGGGGGCCTGAAGGACGACGGTCATGGGCATAGGGGACTACGTGCTCCATCATGCTTGTGGCATGGAGCCCTTCCTAAGTCAACGCCGGCATGTTGCCTTTGGCCTGGGAACAAACGGGCAGCCCGTGAAGGCGAGACAGGGCCGCTTCAGGTGGGGCCCGAGCACATGGCCCCCGCTGGACCGCCCGGTGCTGCCCTGAGACACCGCAAAAGGCGGGATACAACATTTTTTAAATAAATAAGTGCTCGTCCATATCATGCACGGGAGCCTGCCAAATGGCCGGGGGGGGGCGGGGGAGGCTGCCCAGCAAGCCCCAGTAGTCCAGGCTGGGAGCCCTGACGGCCGGATGGTGCCGGAGGTCAGACTAGATGGCCCAGAAGACCCCTTCTGACTCGCGCTGTTTCGACGTTTCAGATGGCCCTTGGATGGGAGGCTGTGGGCAAGCGGGCCTGCCTGTGTTCTCCCGCTGCAGGGGAACATGGGTGGGAGAGTGCTGCTGCCCCTTTCCCGCTTGTGGGTTCTGTGACCTCGGCCTGACCCGGCAGGGTGCTTTTTCTACACAACTGCAGCTTTTACAACACCCCACCCACGCAGCCCTCCCCTCCACTGCCCACCCAAGAAGCCAGCTGAGAAGTATGGGGTTTGTAGTCCCCACACAGGTCAGAATTGCGGGAGGCTGCTCCAGAGAAGGGAAGCCAGGCTGGGCGAATTCTGTTTCTGCCCCCAGAGGAAGCCCCCCCTCATCACCCCGGCTGTGCAGTGTGGTCAGACGGGAAACCCGTAAAAGAAAAACGGAAAATGCTATTCTGATTATTATTATTATATTATTATTATTATTATTATTATTATTCAATGTTCATCACAAAACTCAGTCAGCTTGAAAGTGGCTTGGCTGTCATCGTTTTCCCTTCCAAATTAGCAATCCCTTGCAAAGACCCCGCACCACATTCCCGCACTTCGGAGGCACACACGCTGGCTGATCTTCTACCAGGATGCCGCCACGGAGCAGAGACCCAAGAAAATCCGCCGCTCCGGCCTCCCCTGGGAGGACCCCGCACTTCTGCCCGCACGGAAGTGCCCACAGGGGGGCGACCGCTTCCTGGTGCCCCTTTCTCCTGCATCAGCCCATCGCAGGCAGCCCGCTTCCGTCGGTCGCGGGGTCTCGCACTGAGGGGGCTCTAGCCAAAAGCCCTGGGGCAGAGGGGCATCCCGAGGCCGAAGGGGCAGGGAACTGGCAAACCCTGCAGGGGAACGGAGAGGAGAGGGGAGGAAAGGGGAGAGACAGCGGCCCCGCTGGACCAGATGCACTACAAAGGCGAGCATTCTCGCACGCCCGGCCGGGAGGACAATGGCCGCTTGTCATGGCACGGAGGGCCAGGGCCACCTCTGGCTCCGCTCTGCACGTACCACCCTCCGCCCACCTCCAGGCCGAAAAGCAAGCGTGGCTCCCCATGTGGGCGCCCACCTCCTACCCGCCCACACATCCCACCCCCCAGAGATCAGCGGGGAGCCGCCCGGGGCAAGCCACCCGCCACCCGGGTCCCAGCGTCTATCCTGCATATCTCCGGGTTCGGGATTCTCCAGGAGGTTGCGCTGCTCTCTAGAGACCGGCCCAAGGTCTGGAAATGGCCCTTCTCCAGGAACGTGTCCCTGGCTGCCGGTCCAGCGATGCCGGAAGCTCACCCCTCCCTGCCCCCTTGCGGGGGGGGGCAGACATGTGCACGGCCTGCAGACGGCTCTCATGGGCGCTTTCCAGCTGCCGGCATTTCTGGGAACGGTGGGAAGCACACCTTGATCCAAGACCCGAGGCCCAAATTTGGGCTTCCCTGTCTCGGGGGGGGGGGCGCCCCTTCCATCAGACCAGACTCCCCCTCCAGAACCCACCCATCCTCCCCTGAAGCAAAACTCGGCTGCCACTGCCAAAGTTCGTGCTACTCGGTGGAACGAACGGGGCTTTCCAGCTGCCAGCAGACACGACTCCCGGGCCCTCTTGCCAGAGGAACCCGACATGCTGTCACTCTGACATCTTCCACCAAATGTGGGGTCTAAACACCACCTGATCGGGAGCGGAGCACCTGGACAAGGTCCTGAGCTCCGAGCGTCCGCCCTCTCCCCTCTCCCGTTGCAGCAAAGTGGGTTTTCCCGAGGCAGGAAAGGCCCCTGTTGCTGCAGCTCACCTTAGAAAGGGCCTGGGGCCGCTTGACCCACTGAGGGCGGGGTGCCCTCCCAATCTGTGGGCGTCCCAGCCGTGCCAGTCAGTCTGTCTCGCTCTCGGTCTCCTTGGCCTTCTGCCTCCACAGGCAGAGGAACCCCGAAGGTTGGAAGCGCCGGAGCAGCAGGGACATGCAAGACGGAAACATTTCCCTGGGCTTTCAGGCCGACTGCCTCAGAGACAGACTTTACACCGTGGAAAGGGGGAAGTATTTTGAGACACCTCAGTATAACTCCGGGAAACGAACAAGCCGTGTCAGCAACCACGGGGTGCAGAGCCAGGCTGGTTCCAGCCCCCACTTGGCCACGCAAGGCTTTCGGCCTGACCCACCCCAGAGCCGTTGTGCAGACAAGCCGGCGGGACTCCTTGCCGAAGGGAAAGGAAAGATGAGATAGAAATCTAATGCGATTTTGACCCGGCGCTCAGCCCAGGCCTCTCCGGCGTAGCTCCCTGCAGGTCTGTGGCCCGAGCACCCATGGCTGGCTGGGGACTGATGGCAACTGTAGTGCCACAAGCCTGGAGAGCAACCCGTGGGGAGGTTTGGTTCAGACCGTGAATGCTGCCATCCCTTTCGAGTCGGGGAGGAATACTCCCCCCATATCCAGAAGAGGGTCGCCACTCATGGCCCGGGGGCTGGATGCACGGGGTGCTGCCACCACGGGCCCCCTCCGTGCGTGCCGCCTCTCCCTTACCAGCCCTCCTCTCCTTTCGGACGGGGTGGATTGCCAACAGCCACCCTCCGCCAGGCGCGGCGCTTCAGTGCCGGACGAAGCGCAAGGAGCGGGCGTTCAGGATGTCTGCCGGGTCGGGGAAGACCGAGTCCACCCGGAAGCCCTGAGCCAGCGCCAGCCTCAGCACCTCTTCCAGGAATCCGCTGGCAGTTCTAACCTCCCGGCCGCCCACTCTCAGCGAGCGCAGCTGCTGCTTGGCATATTCCGCCGTGGGGAGCTCTGAGGGGCGTGGGGTCCACTCCAGGCAAAGATGGTGGCAGGCTGCAGTGCCCACGGGGGATATCTCCAAGGAGTGATCCAAGGCCTCTTCGTCGGTTTCTGCACCCTCATCGGTGGAGTCGCCTGGGCAGGCTCTCGGCTCGCCGTTGGAATTGTCCAGGCGCCTCTTCCTGCCCCTCCCCTCCCCTCGGTGGGCAGCCCCGGGACCCCCCTGGCCGCCGCCTCTGGGCTCCCTCTCCGAGGGGCTCAGAGGTTCTGGCTCCCTCTGGGACCGGTCCAGGGCCTTCCCGGGAGGCGCTGCCCCCGAGCCGCCGGCGGGCGCTTCGGCATGGCTCAGGCGCCTGCGCAGCAGGGCCAGGAAGTGCCTGTCCGTGCAGAAGACGTTGGCCGTGAAGATGTGAAGCGAGCAGGCGCTCAGCTCGTAGTTCTGCGGCCCGCGGCGCACGTTGAAGTGCAGCAGGCGCTTGCGCACGTCCACGTCGGCGTGGAGCACCGCGTTGCTCCTCTGGCGCCAGCGCTCTGCCTCCACCCGCCGCAGCTCGTCCAGGAGCGGCCGGATCTGGTAGAAGTCCGCTTCCGCCCGCAGGAGCGAGAGCTCCGCGTAGCCCTCCGGCAGGTCCAGCCGGCCAAAGCGGAGGAAGTTGAGGATGTGGCGGAAGGCCTTGCCGTCGCGGTCGATGAAGTAGTTCCCGCGGCTGTCGGTGAGGGCCGGCTGCGGGCCGCGGAACATGGCGCCCAGCATGGAGTCCGGGAAGCGCGTCAGCGTCTCCAGCGTGGTGCTGTACAGCTTCCCGCCCACGTTCAGGGTGACCAGGCCGCCGGGCAGCCCCAGCGCCTCCCAGGGATCGGGCATCATGGCAGGGCGAGCGCCGTGGCCTGTTGCGAGAGAGAGGAGCCGAGTCGTGCCAGCCGTCGTCCGCAGAAGCCCCTCGCTGAAGGATGTGCCGTGCCGGGAAGCCCACCCGGGAAGGGTCCCTCTCCGGCACGTGTGGAGACGGGGGCAGTGCTGCCTCCTAGGCGCTGCGGCAGGTCTTCTACAGGCTTCCCGGCAAAATAATCGACCTGGTTCAAAAACGGCGACAAACCCACCTGAGCCATCTGTTCATTAAAAGAAGCCCTGACTAGTCCATTGCAAAGGCCTATTTAGTTTTTGTATGTTTACCTGCTTCTCAGCCAACCCCCGCCCCCCCCCCCCCCCCCCCCACACACGGGGTTAAACCCAACTTGTACACCAAGGCAGCCCCGGCCTGGGGTCGGCAGGCTAAAAAGCCACAGCGTAAGAGGAAAAGGGGACGGCCGGACGAGGGAAGACGGCCAAGTCCTCGCCGGGGCGGCTGCAGCGCTCCCGCGTCCACCTCCGTCCTCACCAGCCTCCGCACGGGCACACCTGGCAGGGCGCACCTGACGGCGTCCGGCCGGCTCCCTCCGCCCCGAGGACGGGGGGGGGGGGGGGGGGGTGGTGGCCGGAAGGCACGTGGGAAAGCAGCCCTCCCGGGTCGCGCGGGGACCGCCGGCCAGGGCGAGGCGGGACCCGGGCGCGGCCGCCCCCTTCCTCGGCGGGGCTCGGTGGCGCCGGGGATGCCGCGCTCCGGGGGCCCGGCCGGCGGGCTCGGCTCGAATCCGGGGTGCCCGCCGCGCGCTCGGGGCTCGGGGCTGCCCTGGCCTGCGGGGCCGCGGCGGCGGGCGAGGCACCTACCGCGGCGAGGCGGGCGAGGCGCGGCGGCGGCGGCGAGGTCCCGGGCGGCTCCCTCGCTCCCTCCCTCCCTCCGTCCCGGCGGCGGCGGCGGCGGCGGCGCAGGAAGTGAAGCGCAGCTCGGAGCGGCGCGGCTTATCTCGGCGGCGGCGGCGGCGGCCGCCCTTTATAGGGGAGGGACCGGCGGGGGCGGGCAGGAGGCGCTCCCCGCCCCGCCGGGAAGGACGGGGACCGGGCGCTCCCCCCGCCGGGAAGCAAAGGGACTCGGCGCTTTCCCCCCCCCCGGGAAGGAAGGGGACTCGGGCTTCCCCCCCCCCCGGGAAGGAAGGGGGCTCGGGCGCCCGGCCCGCGGCTCGCCCCTTCCCCCCGCAAGCCCCAGAGCAGGCGAGGCGGACCCAGGCGTCCGAGCCCCTCCGGACCGCCGCATCCCTCCGCCACCTCACCGTCCTTCGGGGGGGGGCGGAAAGAAGCTCCGCGCCCTGGCGCCCAGATCGCCCCTCGCCCGCCTCGGCGCCCCCCCGGAGAAGCAGCAGCCCCCCCTTTCCGTGAGCTGCCCAGCCCTCGCCGCCCCAGGCCCCGAAAACAGGACCCATCCTCCGCTCCCCTCCATTCAGCAGACCCACCTCGCCTTTATTCGCCAGCAACCCCCCCCCCCCCACACACACACACGTCTCAGCCGCCTAATGAGGATCCAGGCAGACCTCTACCCATGTGCAGAGTGCCTTTCCGGGCACCTCCATGCCAAGCCGTATCCCCTCAGCTACTGCCCTACAACTGGAATGTACAAGGGGTCTCCAAAAAGTTTCTGCACTTTTGTATTTTATATTTATATTTTATATTATTTTCGGCGCCGAGTAAAAACCTTTTTAGTTACCCTTTATTTTAAGGACTGGGGAATTTTAACTTGATGTTAATATATTTGCAGTCGCATTTTGGTTTTATTGTTTGTTGTTATATATGTTGTTTATTAATTTTTCTTAGTATTGTAAGCCGACCTGAGATGATTTCTTTGTAGCACAGGGTAAAAATACTTTAAATAAATATATATATATATTTTGCTGATGACATTAAAAAGTTGGTACGACGCTAGGAAAATGCATCGTAGAAAAGTGATGCGATTTGTTTTTTAAATTCTTACTAAATAGAGTTTTAAAAAGTGCGGAAACTTTTTGAAGAGCCCTCCTTTCTAGAATTCCCTTTCACCCCAGCCTGTGTCGGGATGATGTGGGTGGTAGTCTGCCATCGCAAGGGAAAGGCTGAACGATGGGGCACACCGGGTGCGAAGGAAGGCCCCCGATCAATAGACCTGGTTCCCAAAAGCCGACTCCTGTATCAGAAACCCGAGCGGGAGCAGGGTCATCCGGATCACAGGCCTTTGGGGAACGGGTGGGAATCTTTGGAGGAAAAGCGGGATCAGGGAAAGCTTTGGGATGGGTAGCCCCGCCACCTCTGCTTACAGGGCCTGGGTGCCCTGAGATCTTTGGGGGCCCCCGGCTCTGCCGCTGAGCATTAGCAGCTTCCTGCAAGACCCCAAAGGGGGGGACGGAGCACCGCCAGCAGCCCAGCCTCACCCCGAGGCAATTTCATGGGAGCCATGGAAAAGGAAGCCCACATGGAATTCAGGATGACGCAGTCCAAGCGCGGCCCGCATTCTCCGGATATTTCCCTTCCCGGCTCTTGGAAAACCCACACATGGAGCAGCCTTTTCCAGCTGGATGCCTTCCAGCGGGTTTGGAGCGCAAGCGGGAGGCGTCTCGGAGCGGCAGCCAAGCGCTCTGGAGGGCACCCGGTTGGGGAAGGGTGCTCCTCATTGCGAGCTGCCACACCCACAAATCAGCCAGGAATTCCTGAGCCCAGGACTGCTGAACTAGCAAAATACCTGCTCCCTTCGGGAGACAAACCGGAACTGCTTGGCTGCCCAGGCAAAGAGTGTCAGCCCCCAAAGGTAGTCGCACTTAATGTGGAGCAGGCATCGCGGCACCTCCGCTGTCCCCGGCTTTTCCATGATTCCTCTACCAAGGAATCTGGGCACTTTCTGGCCGCCATCTTGCTTCACCCTGCCAGCTTCTTCAAAGGAAGGCTCTCCCCTAGTGCTGAGCACCTTCGTGGGCCCAGGCAAAGTTAGTGTCGTGCTGTGGCGGAGACGTCACCTGGAGAAGCTGCGCCCCACCTGTTGAGCCGCCGTGCTCGCAGCTCGACTGGGCCCACTGCACGCTTCAAACCGCCTGGATCCAAGAGGAGACGGGGCGGGGGACGGCACGGCCTTCCCGGGGCCCCCAGTCCGCCTCTCACCTGCCCCGTAGCCGCTCCGTGCAGTGGCCTTCCACATCCCAGGGGCGCAACTCGACCTGTTATGCCCTGGTCTTCATGCTCTCCGGGGCAGCTGCCGCTCCACATGGCTCACGCTAAGACAGCGAGCGAAACGCTCGCTCAGCCTGGCGGAAAGAGCTCAGAATGTGTGCATTTGTGTGGCATTGAAAGTTGAAGTCACAGCAGCACTGCTGGAACCAACCGGCGCATTCTCCCGGCGCCCAGGCTGGCTGCGCGCTCTTTGGGCTCCCGGCCCGAGCGGCAGGGCGCCGGACTTTGGCTCCGGGGTCAGGCCGAAGCTGCCCCGCTGCACATACCCGCATCCCAGCAGTCAGGGGCTGGGTTTTTTAAAGCGGAGATGCCGCGCACAGGGGCCGGGCCTGCCGCCTGCCGGACGGCGGCTGCCCCCCACGCCACCGCGGCTTGCGCTGCCCCCCTTCTGCCGCCTCTTCCTACGTGCGCCTTTCCACAGACGCTGCCGAAACCGGGGGTTGGCAGCCTCTCAAAAGGTGCCGCCTCCCTCTTCCCAAACCCGCGTTCTGCTTTTGTTGTTGTAATTAAGTGCAGGAGCTGATTAGTCACTGCGTCTGCCCAGCCCAGGTATGCAACAAAACAGACTGGACCTGTAGTGCAAAAGCACACCTGTGCAGGTAGCAAAACTGCCAAACACAAGCACAGGAGCCCACATAATCACAGGTTCGCTTCCAGCGACATGGGGGCAGGGCTGAACTTACACCCTCCGTGACTCAACGCAAACTTTCCGTCGCTTGCCGTCTTCCAGGATTAATTTTGAGGAATTCGGTGAAATTGCGCGGCACGTTGTGGCTCTGCAGGCTGGCGGTGTGGGATTTGGCAAGAAATGTGGCGCCGCCGCTTTGCCGTCCCCGTTCCTGCAGCTCCAGTTGGGTTCTTTGATTCGCACAAGCTGATGGCCGGCCGATGCAGGGCTGTCTGACTCTTGGAACCCCTGGCCAGCACGCTGGGCAAGGCCGAGCACGCTGGCCAGGGATGATGGGTGCTGTAGTCCCACACATCTCGAGAGCCCTGCTGGCAGAGGTCAGAGATCCCAGGACCCATCAGAGCGCTGGTCTGGGACCAAGGTGCCGTCCCACGGGAGCAGTCCCGATTTGCCGGGATTGGGGGTGGATGCTGGGGCTCCCGGGCCAGGTCCTGATCCGGCCTGGTGCTCTTGTGCAGATCAGACTGCAGATCTGGCCTGGAGTTGGAGCGCCTCCTCTGAGCTCGGGCACCTGGCCAGATCCGGCTTGCTGCAAAGCTGCCTGGCCACAGCACCGCCCCCCCCACCCGCTTCTTCCCAGCACCCAGCTTAAGGGTGGCCGCTTGCTGAGTCCGTGGCTGCGAGCCTGACGCCCTGAACACTTCGCCACCGGCCCCCCACCCTCTCCGCTCATGTTAATGCTCCTCCCTGAAAGTTGTGTCTCGGGCCGCCAGGCACGGGTGCCTCGGCCGGTGGCTCTCGCCTCCCCTCTCCGCCTCCGCCAGGAATTCCGGCAGCTCCGCGAGCCCCTGGCCAGGGCGGGGAGGCTCCCAGGCACCTGCCAGGTGTGACAGATGGCGCTCCTTTGCCATGCGCATGCCTCCCCACGGAATTGTTGCGTGCCATGGGGCCGAAGGCGGAAAGACCGCCAGGGCCCGACCAGGCTGAGGAGGTGCCCACCTCCTGCCTGATCCCACGCCCTGTCTCATGTCTCACCTGCATTTGCTGGAACTCTGCACATGCTCAGAGAGCCACCCATTTCTGCGGCCAGCTTGCAAATGCAAAGATGGAGGTTCGCCCACACCTGCCCTGTTCCAAGATCCTTGAAATGTGCGTGTGAAGGGGGGAGTTGGCGATGCAATGCGCTTCGATTCTGAACATGCCTTTCTGGTGCACAGGATTTGCACAGGTCGCAGGTGCGAAGGCAGCCCGCAGCGCGCCCGAGATGTGGGCCAGAGGAGGGGGCAAACCAGGAGGCAAAGGTGTCCCTTCCAGCCCCGGGTTTAACCAAAACGCAGTTACCTCGCCAAGAAGCGCACGGGAACTGGTGGAGATGCAGCTTTACGCGGCAGGCCAAAGCCCGCCTTCCGGCTGCCCGCGGCGAGCCGGCCTCCTCCCAGCAGGCTGAGCCCCCCACCTGTTCTCCCCGCTCCGGGAAAGGGGCAGCAACGGGTCGTTGGCCAACAGCGCGGCATCTGGGAGGGAGGTGAAAGGGTGGAAGACGCCGCCCCTGCGGGCCGACAAACAGGGACTGGGCCTCTGGCTGGAAGGAAGGATGCTGTGGGGAGAAGGGGCAGGCCGGGAGCTGAAAGATGTGGGGCCTGCGGGGCAGCTACAGGAAGGAAGGGACTGTTGGGGACCCCTGGGAAAGGGGTCTGGAAGGAAATGCGGCGTGGAGCTGAGGGAGGAAAGGGCAGCAGAGCAAAGGGGGGCTGGGGAGACCTCGCCCGGGCTCGGCTGGAATCACATCCACGAGGACGAGACGGCGCCGCTTTCGAGCAGGGTGGAGGAGCGGAAGCGGGGGCTCTCGCCCGCCGGTGCTGGGGGCTCCGTCAGCCTGGGCCCCCGAGGCTGCCGGACATCCCTCCCCAGGCAGAGGGGCGCGAAGGGCGCGCTCCACCTAGTCCAGGGGTCAGCACCCCGCGGCTCCGGAGCCACACGTGGCTCTCTCATCCCTCTGCTGCGGCTCCGTCGCTCAAAATACGCGTCACAACCGCCACAACATCCGGCAACATCCACCTGCACCTGATTTATTTCGCTTGTCGACCTGAAGCGAAGGTCAACCACGGATAAATTCAAGAAAAGCAAAGTTTCAGAGGAAAACAGAACGTTTAATGGTACGTGGGCGGATTCATTTGCTTTCACTGCTGACGAGACTGGCTTACCAGTACGCTTAATATGTGGTGAGAAATTGGCAAACAACAGACAGTCGAATGTTGCAAAACTTTTCCAGAACGAACACTCAGCCTTTGCTGGGAAATATCCGGATGGAGATGAGAGAAAAAAAAGCCATTTCGGAACTGATGCGGAAGGTCGATCTGTGCAAAACTCAATTGGATTAAGTCTGCAAAGCCAACTACATGCGCTACGAAGTTTTGTGGCCGCTCAGAAATAGTCAGGCGCGGGAAGCCGTTCACAGATGGAGATTCTGTATAAGAGTCATTCATTGATTTCATAAATGCAATGCACTATCGTTTGTGTTGGATTTATGAAATGCAACGCAAGGCGTGAGGGTAAAGCACGGTATATGCAGTGTTGTGTTCATTTGAGATGCCAAAAGGGTTTTGCGGCTCCCGGTGTCTTCTCTTCTTTTTTATTTATTTTTATTAACACATTTATATGCCGCCCCTTGCCACAAGCCTCGGGGCGGCTTACAACCTGTGGGAAACGGGTCCAAATGTGGGAAACGGGTCCAAATGGCTGCCTGAGTGCTTGGGTCGCCGGCCCCGGCCTAGTCCCTGATCTCCATCTCGCACATCCAGCCGTAGGAGCGAGAGCAGTGGTCGTCGTTCCAGCAGCTGTCCGGGGTGAGGTGGGCGCAGTCCTCCCCGCCGCCCAAGCCGTGGCCGTACCAGTTGTCAGGCTGATTCGAGCACCACTGCCTGGAAAGTGGAAGAAGGCGAGAGCGGAGATGCCGCGGTGGCGCCCTGGCAGCATCCCGCGGCCCCTCGTGGAAGGCCGTGAGGTGCGACGCTGGTGGCAGCACTTCGGGCTGCTCCGGGGCGCCGCCGCCTCAGTCCGGGGCAAGCGGGGCGCCCCCCGCCCGTCCCCCGCTCCCGCACACGTCGCCTGCCAGCCTGGAGCACTGCTCAGACGGGCGGCAACTCTGCACATGCTCAGTGGACAACTCCTGGGAGCCCCAAAGCGGGCATCCGGCGACGGGCATGACCTTGGGAGCAAAGGGCAGCCAAAGTGCCGCCCACCCAGTCCCTGTGCCTTCCCCAGGGACGGCCATGCGCTGGAAGCCGCCGGAGCGACGGAGGCGCCCCTCCAGGCGCAGCGCCCATGCGCCCTCGGCGAGGGCCGGTCCCCTTCTGAGCCGTCCCAGCGGGGGGGCGCCTGGCACGCTGGGGACGTGGCCCCCGCAGCTCAGTTCTGCGGTGTGCGGAGAGGCCCTTCCTGCACGCTGCCCCAAATCTCCTGCCCAGCAGCTCCCGGGACGACCCTCCAGGGGCTCGTGCGACGGCAGAGGGAGAGACAGGCCTGCGCGCCCCTTGGGCACACCAGGGGTCATTTGCGCACGCCTATCCCCCCCCGGGGGTGTCTGTCCGTCTGCTGGAAGTGGCGGCTGTCAGTCAGTCTGTTTCTCTGTGTTGAGGTCGTCAGTGGGAATGTCCTGCGCTGGGGGTCTCGGCAAGATTGCTACCCCCCCCCCACGAAAAGCTGCTGGCATGCCTTGCACGGAATAACCGGGGGAAGAGGGGAGCACCCGCACCGAACTTACTCCTTGCCGAAGGAGAAGGAGGACCCGTCCGCCCACTTCCAGCTCCCGCTGCTGTCGCTCAAGCCGATCCACGTGGACGCCGGCCTCACGTGCTCCGCCACGAACCGCTGGCCAGGAAAAGGGAGTCGGTGGCAGGACGTGAACCCGGCAGGCCCCCCGCCCGCCTCAGGGGCCCCCCGCCCCCCACGCCACATACGTGCTCTTCGTACGACTCGATGACGGCGAGGTGCGCGTCCACGGCCTCGCACTCGGCCCGGGCGTCCTCCCAGGTCTTCCCATCCCTGGAGTGCCAGTAGCAGCTTTTCCGGAAGGCTGCCCAGCCCCGGGGGCAGCAGGCCTCCGCCCCGGCTGCGGAAGGGCACAACGAGCGCGCACGGTGAAAGGCGGCCGGGGGGCGGCACTGGTAGCACCGTCCCCTCCCAGAGACGTGGGAGGCCAGCCCCGCATCGTCCTCAGCCCCCCGGCCTGGGACGGGGGGAGTGCAGGCCGACTCTCCTGCGGGTGGACCCCTTCGCACATGCAGGGAAGCCATCCTGGGCGTGCCGCCCGCTCCGCTCGAAAGGGGGAAGGATGTGCAGGGCATCGCGGGCGTGTTTCAGCTTCGGCTGGGAGAACGCGCCCAGGGCTGACGTGCCAGGGGCACGGCCGGGCATCCCAGGAGCGAGGGCAAGCGGAGTGCTCGTTCTACTGGCCAGATCCAGGGAGCTCTGGCCTCTGTGTCCCGCTGCGTCTTGTAGGGCAGCCCCCCGCTCTGGGGGTGTGGGATCCCCTCCGTCAGGGGATGCTCAGGATGCTAGCTCCAGGCACCAGGCTGGGGAAGGCTGGCCTAGTGGACGGAACGCCAGCGCAGAAGCAGAGGGTCTGACCTCCCGCCCGGCTCCGGGGATCGTGGATCGGGGCAGCAAGCGGTCCCAGCCTGCTTCCTCTCCAGCAGCCGCTCCCTGGCCTTCAAGGCTGCACCCGAATACCTCACATTGCATTGCTGCTGGGGAAGCTCATTTCCCCAGCCAGGGCGGGTTGGAAGCTCGGGGGGCACAGGAGGCTTGGGGGGGGGCAGGAGACCGCAGTTCCCGCTGGTCAAAAAGCCTCAGCACCGTGTCCCGTGGGCCCCAGCGCCACCTGCGGGGTGGAGCAAGGAGTGTGGGGGTGGCGATGGAGGACTCTGGAGAGCCGCAAGGGCCGGGTGGCCCCGGCTTGCAGTGCTCCCGGGTGCCCCAGCGGCACCGGCCTGCTCCAGGCAGGGGGCCATGCTGGGGAAGGAGGCCTAGTGGTCAGGCCCGCCTTTGCACTGGCTCCCACGGAGGCTGCCCCCTCTCCGCCGTGGGGCCACCCGCCACGTGCCTCCTCGCCATGGTGGCCGTGATCGAGGGCCTTCCTGCCCCCCCCCGCCCCCGTGGTCTGGCCGGAGCGAGAGGCTGGTGAAGAGGGAGGCTGCGGCGGGCACGAGGGGTGGCACGCGGGGGGGGCTCCGGCCCGTGAGCACCAGCACGGACAGCGGCACCCCGAAACCCGCGTTTCCCGGCTTGGACCACGCACAGGCGCGCACGAATCACGGGCCGGGGTGCCAAAAGCGGAGCAGTCTGTCCGGCGCAGCGGGGCTCGGCCCGGATCCCGGCCCCCGGCCCCCCCTGACCTGTCTGGTTCTTCTTAAACCTCTCCAGGTCGCAGTTCAGGAGCCGCATGTTCCTCCGCAGCTCGTGCATCTGGGCCAGCAGGCGCGCCCGGGCTGGAGAGGGAGAGGGAGAGGGAGAGGGAGAGGGAGAGGGAGAGGGAGGGCATGTGGCGGGGGGGCGTCTGGCGAGAGGGGGCCCCGCGCATCCAGCCCCGCAGCCCCCGGGGCCCCCGGGCGGGGCTGGTGCGGGAGCGCGCCGCCCGGTGGCCGCGAGGAGGGCGGCCTGGGGCGAGGCGCCCCCTGGCGGTCCCGTGTGGCCGCCGGGCTCCTGCGGCAGAAGCCGCGCCCCCCGCGGAGCTTTCCTAGGGGTCGCGTGGCTCGGTCGGGCGGCGCGTCTCCCCCCAGGCTGGGCAAGCCCCCCGCGCGCAGCCGCGCCAGAGGACTGCGCCCCCCCGTGCGGCCCTTTTGCCTGAGAACGGAGCCCCCCTCCCCGCGCTCTCGCCAGACGCTGCCAGCCCCTTGCTGCCAGGAGACCCCGGCCCCCAATCGCCGCCCCCCGTGTGCTTTCAGGGGGGCGCGAGGACAGCCCTCCCAGGGAGCCCTCCCCAACCTGCCGCTCCCCAGGTGCTCCACGGGCACTGCCAGGAGCTCATGCGGCTGCAGTGCAGCGCATCTGGAGGGCACCAGGCTGGGGGAGAGCCCCGTGGCCCCTGACGAGGCAGACACCCCCCAGGGAGGCCTGCCTGCCTGCCTCCACTGGGGCCGGCTCTGGAATTTTTGCGTGGTTTCAGCTATTTCAAACGGGGTTAAGACTGTGCATTTTTTGGCCTTACGGTAAGATTTCTGGAGTGTTTTTATTGCAAAGTCCAAGAAGCAAAATCCAACCTAAATCTCACACGCTGTAGGCCCACTCAGGTGACGTGGGCTTCATTGACACCTGCTCTACTCGCAGGAAACCGATGTGTGGACTCACCCGCTTCCATGTGCTCGGTGAGTTTCTTCACCATCTCCTCGGTCTGTGTCCTCTTTGCGTCCGTCGTGGCTTCTGCAATGTACAGGGGGTGGTTGAGGGGCACCAGCCATGCTGCGACCCACCTCCTGCCCTCCCCAGCCCCCCGCCCCCAGCCTGCGCCGGCACCGAGTCGCTCCGATGTTGCGGCATGTGGAGAAACACTGACCGGGGCCAGAGCGGGTGAGGACGAGGAACCAGCTAATTGATCAGGCAGGGGAAAGAGGTCGTTGGAAGAGCCACGCCGGGTCCCGACAGGCGCCAACCAGGGGCCCCACAGGAAGAGGCTGTCCGGAAAGACGTGGGTGCGGCGGCACCCCGTCTTGTGTGCCCCACAACTGGCATGGAGAAGAGCATGGCCCCGAGGCTGGAGAGGCGGCCCTCCCCGAATCTCCCCTCTCCTCTCTGAGCCCCCTCCCCTGCCACATCTCCCCCCGGCCACCCGTTCTTCCCGAACAAAGCCACCTCCGGCGCTCCAAAGTTTCCCACCCCGACCAGCCCAGCAGCCTTGTTCCACATATTCCTAGTTCTACTATATCTCTCAGAGGTCCTCGGAACAGAATGGGATACGATACCACGAGTGGGGCCCCTCCGCAGCTTTGCACACAGCCTGTACATGAGCAGCGCAGAACCGGTCTTTTCCACAGGGGCCACATCTCTGTCGAGCTTCCCGTCGCCCCCCTGGGATCGCTTCCTTGGGCAGTCGCCTCCTGCCTGGATCCCAGCAGCCTCGGGGGGCGGTGTGCACCCCCCACCCCCTGTCCCGCTCTTCGGCTGCAAAGCACCGGGCTGCCCCTCGCAGGCCGATCCTCACATCCGAGGAGTTAGATGCAAACCTGCCCACGTCGCTGCCCACGTGTGGCTCCAGTCGCTGTGGATACGGCAGGAAACGCCTGTCCCTCCACAGGTCTTTGGGGAAAGCTCCCCTCGCCCGCCCCCCCTTTTGTCCCAGCACCACTGAGCTCCCTCCAGAGGCTCTGCACAGGGCTGTTGGCTGGGGGCTTCCTCGTGAGTAAGCCCCGGAGAGCCTTGGCCACAGCAAATGGCACTTCAGGTCAAGAGCAGAGCTGTGTTTCACTTCCGCCTCCCGAAGCTGGGGGAGGCACGGCCCCGGCAGCCCCGGTGTGCAGGCCGCCAGCGGCCCCTCGGGGGCCTTCCGCTGCCCCCCAGCCCCAGCCCAGCCCCTCGGCCACTCACCCTTCTGCTGCAGGATGCCCATCTGCTCGGCCACGGAGGTGTTCAGGGCCCTGAGCGCTCGGCCCATCTGCTGCGAGCGGGAGCTGGAGCTCTGGCCTGGCCGGGATGGGGCAATGCGGAGAGGGAAAATTGGGGCCCGCCCGCTCCTTCGCCCCAAGGAGCCTCCGTGGGGACCCGGGGCATCCGGCCCCCAGGTCCCCCTTTGGGCGGATCACCGATTCTCGGCCCGGCCCACCTCACAGGGGTGTTGTTAGCCAGGGAAGCTGCCCTGGGTTCCCCCAAGAGGAAAAGCGCTGGGAGACCGGTGGGGCGGCCCCCGTTCGGCACGGGAGCGAGCCCAATTCTGCCGCGGTTGCGTCTTCGCCCGCCGCCCCTCGTGCTGTGCGTTCACACAGCCTCCTCTCCCTGGCCTGGCTCCCTGGACCGTCGGCATGCTCGCTGCGCCACTCACCTCTGGCGCCGACGATGATGATCGCGAGGAGGAGGGCGAGGCTGACTCCCAGCAGGATCAGGACCAGGCGGCGGCTGGGGCAGAGGCGCTGGCGCCACACGGGGCTCGGCAGAGGCGGTGCGGGCGCTGGGCGGAGAGGGCAAGGGTCACGGACCTGCCCGGCCCCCTCCTGCCCAGCACCGTCCCTACTGGCTCAGAGGCACAGCGAGGCCCCCGCGAGGGTGGCGTGTGGGTTGCTGTCGAAATGCGGGTTGTTGCGTTGCTTCTGCCTAACTCGCGAACGGACCAGCCGCGGGTGGTGCTGGGCTGTGATCTCTGCCCACCATGGTTTGAGATTTTGGCTAGGTTCTGACAACCAGGAGAACCCGCGGTCGAGTGCAGAGCGTAGGCTGAATTTGGGTTGTCCCCAGGGCAGCGGTCTCTGCAGTGTGGATTACTGTGTTGTCAGAACCCAGTCACGATCACAGGCCATGGCTTGTTACCCACCAACAACCCACAAACCAAACCCACGCTGTGCTGCCGGGTTAGGAACTTCGGGCCCTTCGCCATGGCTTATTTTGGTGGGGTTCGAACAACAGAACAACCTCGACCTCTTGCACAAAGCCCTTCCTAAAGACGTGAGGGAAAATCCCCGAAATTGCAAGAATGAGACAATTTGGCAACATTTATCGTCCGGATGCTCCGCAAGGAGGGCGTGAACCAAGGGGCGAAGGCTAGAGAAGAGGGGCCACGTGGGACCCGCCTGGGCTTGCGCCACAGCCGTGAAGGCCCCACAGTGCGATGGGGGGGGGGTTGTCGCATTGTGCGCTTACTCCACAGTCGTCAAGACCTCCTGGATCTGATTCGGTGACCGCGAATTTGGCATGGTGCACAGTGATCAGTAATGCATGCCGGCTGGGGGATGCTGGGAGCTGGAGTCCAGTATATCTGGAGGGCACAGGTGGGGTCCCAGTGCAGCTCTTTAAACCCCCCCGACTAAAGCTTCACTGGAGCGGCTGAGCTGAGTCCCTCGTCCGCCTTTGCAATTACGAAGAGTGCCCCTCGCGGTACCTTTTCGGGCGGGGGTTCTGCCCTCCTCCTCATCGGCATCCAGCGATGAAAAGTTGCGGTACTCCTCCACCATGGCTGCTCCAGAGGGGCTCGGGGCCCTGGCGGGATGGATGGCGCTGGGAGGGAAAGGCCCTGCGAGGGCGAAGCAGGTCGGTCAAGATCGCTGGGCCCCTTTGTCCCTCCGGCCAGCGCCGCCCCTTTCCCTCCCGTGACCCGACCGTCGGTGCATTTTCAGTGGGGCGTGCCCTGCCGCCTCCCCGGCTCAGGCCGGCATCCCGCTGGCCCTGCAGGCCCCCACCTCCGCCCCCCGTGCCAGCCGCCTCACCTCTCCCCTCAAGGACGCAAGCGGCCCCTCCGTGCCAGCAGGGCGCTCCTCCCGGGCCGCAGGTGCCTCGGCAGCTCCCACAGCTCACAGCGGATCTGGCCAAGAGGGAGACAGGGTGGACAGGTGAATACGTACTACTTCTCCGAGAGGCCAGGAACCGCTTCGAAATCCGCTCACCTGTTGCACTGGCTTCCCACTGTGTCACCTTGTTTGTGTCCGGTTTGTGGGCTGAAGGAGCATCTCAGTCAGCCCACACTCAACAGGACGAGCGCATACCTGGCCCCCTCCTTCACTTGACCTCCGAGCCCCGCCGTGCGCCGTTCCACCACCCACCTGTGCCACCGCAGCCCACAGCTCCAGATCTGCTCAGCTGCTGCGTTTGCCAAAGCCCCAGCCCGGCACAGCTGGCTTGCCGAACTTTGCAGCCACCAAATTGCTCCGTTGCTTCTGCTACACGAGGCCACGCGGAGCTGTGCAGGGATCCGGGAGCATTACATTCGCTCTGAACGCAGCTCCCCTTCTCGGTGCACCCTGCACCCGAGAGGGACTGTCGGGGAAGCCTTCTGGGTCAGCAGCTTTCTAGGACCGCTTGCAAACAAGGCTGGACTCCCCCATGCGCCACTGTAAGGACTTTGCGGGCACCACCCCACTGCCAGTGAGACTTTGCACCCATGTGCAAAAAAGAAAGAAAAGAAAGATGAACCTGGGAACTACAGACCAGTTGTCTGACGTCAATCCCTGGAAAAATTCTGGAGCTCTAATTAAAAATGATTTAAAAATCCATCTACAAGCATCTTCAAGAAAATACAGTGATTGATAGAAGCCAGCATGGATTTGACAAAAAGAAATCCTGGCAGACTAATTTAATCTCATTTTTTGAATGGGTAACCTCCCAGATGGATAAAGGGGACACTGTGGACATAATCTACCTAGACTTTAGCGAAGCTTTCCACATAGTGCCACATGACATTCTGATAAGCAAATTAGCAAAAACTGGACTAGATGGAAAAACTATTAGGTGGATCCAAAATTGGCTGCTGAACCAGGCACAAGTAGTGCTAATCTAATGGCACCTTCTCACATTGGATGGAGGGAACTACTGGGGTGCCGCAGGGTTCAGTCCTGGCCCAGTGCCCCCCAACATCCTTATTCATGATTTAGATGAGGAAGTACAAGGAAAGATAATCAAATTTGCAGATGATACAAAACCGGGTGGAATAGCAAACACCCTGGAAGACAGAATGAAGATCCAGGGCGATCTTGAGAAACCTGAATGCCGGGCTGAAAGCAACGGAATGAGATTCAACAAGGCCAAGTGCCAAGTCCTCCTCTAGGAACAAGAAACCAAAGGCATCGATACAAGAAGGGGAAACGTGGCTCAACAGAACCGAACAAGAAAAAGAACTTGGAGTAATTGTGGACGAGAGGCTAAACTTGAGCCAACACCGCAGCGCAGCCACCGAAAGGGCAAATGCTATTCTGGGATGCATTAACAGAAGTATGACTTCCAAATCACGAGAAGGAGTAGTTCCCCCACGCTCCTCACTAGTCAGAGCCCACCTGGAATCCTGTGTCCAGTTCTGGGCACCAAGTTTTAAGAGATGGAGAAAAATTAGAAAGGGTCCAGCGGAGGGCAGCAAAAATGATCCAGGGTTTCGGGCAACTGCCCTAAAAGGAGAGACTGAGGGAACTGGGCATGTTCAGCCTTGAGAAGAGAAGACTGAGGGGGGACACGGTACCCCTCTAGAAGGACCTCAAAGGCTGCCACAAAGGGGAAGGCCAAGATCTCTTCTTGCTGCTGCCAGAGGGCAGGACAGGGAACAACCAATTCAAGTCGGGACAACCCAGGTTCAGGCTGGGCATCAGGAAAAGCTTCCTCACCGTCAGAGCAATGGAACCAGCTGCCCGGAGGGGTGGGGGGCTCTCCCACCCTAGAGACGTTCAAAAGAAACCAGGCAGCCCCCTGAGTGGGATGGTGTGACTTGGTGTCCTGCAGCGGCAGAGGTTGGACCCGGTGGCCTTCATGGCCCCTTCCAGCTCTGCTGTTCTAGGATTCTGTGATGTGGCTTACCCACCTCGAGTTCCAGAAATGTGGCAGCCCTTTGCATCAAGGGAAAGAAGAGGAGGTACAGCCTGGGCTTGGAGGGCTGTCAACTCTTCCTTCACGCCCTCTTGTCTCCCGGGGTTCAAGGAAAACCGTGCCGCTTTTACTGGCTTCCCCGCTTGCCCCCTTCCATGATGCGCACACCCCTCCGGTGATCTTTGTACTGTCAATACGCCTTCTCTCTCTGGGGACTGAGCCGGGCGCGAGTCTTCCAAAAACCACAGCCCTGCACCAGTGGCGTCAAAAGCGGTTGCGCCACCTTCTCTCCATGGCCCCAATCCCACCCACCTCCCCTCGAGCTGTGCTGACACCAACCCCTCCCAAGGCTTCCTTTGAAAAGTGGAAGTTCAGCCAGGAGCATTTACTCCGCCGGGAGGAACCAAGCTGAGTACAAAATGTGACCCAACAGATGGAAGTTGATTTTGAGGACAACGTACGTGCTTTTTGCAAGGAACTGTGCCCCCCGCCCCCCTGCACGAGGTCAGATGGGGAAAGGGTTGGACTGCAGGTGACCAGTAAGCGAAGAGAAGGCCCGGCCCGGACCGGAAGAGATGGCCAACTAAGTTGCTTTAATTGCTCCTCACTTCTGAACTGCTTTTTGCAGGTGGGGCCAGGGGTGGGGGTGGCAAGGGGCTCGTGGAAAACCAAGCCAAAAGGAGTTGGCAAAATCACAGGCTCAAGGGCTGATTGGCAACATAAAAATTAAGCCTTGTGTCCAGTTTGCTTACGCCTGGCCTGAGCTTTCTTAAAGAGCTCAGACCTGAAATTGGCCGTGCTCTAATATGGACACATAACTTAAGGATTTGAATCAAGTTCTTCCCTGAAAGTTTAGAAATGAGACGGCTTTTCACGGATAAATGAAGAACTTGATTTGAATCCTTAAGTTATTGAAAAAGTTTCTCCAATGAGACCATCTGGATACCACCACAAACTTAAGACAATTTTACCCGATATGAAGGAAATGATTTCTGGATCAAAGGACTCAACAGTTATCAATATGGGAGTTTTTTAATGAACTGATTAGAGTCTAAAGTAGTGGCAGAAAATTAGGGTAATTTTTTTTAACACAGGGAAATGACACCGGCCCATTCAAAACGACCTTTTTACCAACTGGGAAGCCAACGCGATTGCCATTTGAATCTCGCAAGGCTAATAAAAGATGTATTATTTGGAAAGAAAATGCTTTCCAGCTCTTTCTCTTATGGATCGGAGTTTCTGTTTCCACTTTCTCAGCTGTCCTGCCGATTCCAGTGTGTGCTACATCTTTATCTGGCCCTCCATTTTAGTGGTTTTAAATTATCTCTGAATTACCTGCTGGGTTTTGGTCTCTGCCTCAAGGTTCCCTTTCTTTGAATGTATCTCCTGGTGAACTTCCCTTCTCTGAAACAGAAATTGACCACACGGGCTCGGTGTGCACCTTCCCACCCACAGAGCCTTTGCATGTGACCGTGAGCCACTCGGGGTTCAAAGATGCTCAATGCTGCCTTCGCCCATGTGCTTAGTGCTCTGGCACTCAGACACAGAGCGAGCCGCCATGCGCTCTTCCCACTGTTGGGATCCTCCAGCGCAAGTGTGCCAGGATCTGCCAGGGCGCAGCTTCCTTGGCGGACTCATGCCCTTGTCTGTTCTCCGCCCGATGGCACCATTTTGATCCAGGGTTTGGGAACGCTGCCCTGTGAGGAGAGACTGGGAGAACTGGGCACGTTCAGCCTCGAGAAGAGGAGACTGAGGGGGGACATGAGGTCCCTCTAGAAGGACCTCAAAGGCTGCCACAAGGAGGAAGGCCAAGAGCTCTCCTCGCTGATGCCGGAGTGCAGGACATGGAGTCACCAATTCAGGCTGCGACAACCCGAGTTCAGGCTGCATATCAGGAGAAGTTTCCTCACGGTCAGAGCAATACGACGGTGGGACCAGCTGCCTGGAGGGGTAGGGGGCTCCCCCACACTGGAGGCATTCAAAAGGAACCTGGGCAGCCCCCTGAGTGGGATGGTGTGACGTGGTGTCCTGCTGCAGCAGCGGGTTGGACTCGATGGCCTTCCCGGCTCTTCCAAATCTGCTACTCTATGATCCTGTGACCCACATGCAATGCGGCCAAGGAGGCTGCTCCATCCCCGAGTCAGTTCCCCGGTGCACCAGCCCACTGGAGTCAGCACTGAGCGGCAGCCACGACCCTCCCTCCAAGGTTTCAGGCGGGCGCTTTCCCAGCTCTGCGAGGACACGGCGCTGGCGACCGGACCCAGTCAGAGCAGGGCTCCACCCCGCTGTCACGGCCCTTCCCCTGTACAGCTGCTGGGCGAATGCTCCCGGCTGAGCCCGTGCCTGTGGGATTCATGGCCACGTCCCCACCAGCGGCAGAAATGCCAGCGAGTCACGCAGGTTGGGAAAAGCAAGAGGGAATGACGGCAAACCCCAAGGCATTTCTCCCCTCTAGCGCCGTCTGAGCTGAGGCTGAGTGGCCAGAGCGGCTGGTCTTGGAGCCACGGGGGTGCACAGCACGGGGTGGCCCGGATGCGGCTGCAGCTGGAAAGCAGCGCCGAGCAAGGAAGGCCCTGGCAGGGACCGGGACGTGTGGTACTGTCATGCCACGGCACACGCCTGTGGTGCGACCGCACTCAGAAATCTGCTCATCGCTCTGCTCGCCGCATCTCAGGAAGGAACTTTCAGAGGTGGGAAAAGGGCCAGGAAGGGCGGCCAGCATGGGCCCTCGGCAGAAACATCCGGGACGGAGCGTGGTGCCGGTCGGGATCTGGCGGAGGCACCCAAAGTTATGTGTGCTGCAGAGAAAGCGAACGGGACAAATTCATAATGCAGGAGTCAAGGAAGCCGAATGGCGGGAGATCGAGGTGGATGACAGAACTCACACAGCGCCACATCCTTCTGCAAGAGGCAGAGGTGGACATGGACGTGGGCGGCTTCAACGGGTACGTTCATGTGCCGAAGGAGTTAGGGATCGCTGCTCGTGAGCGGCTGGGGAAGGGGCAGCCCGCCGGCGTGCCGGAGGCCCTGGGAAGGTCCTGGCGGAAGCCCGGTGAGCCCCACTGGGGCCAAGCCCCGGTCCAGGTGGGCCGGGGCGCCAGCTCGCCTGCTGTTGCCGTGGGGGTGCTGTCACGGCCCCCGTGGGCTCCCCAGGAGGGCCCCTGCTTCCCCGTGCGGGAAACTGGCTGCTGGCCCGGACGGACCTTTTCCGACTCCACCCTGCGGGCTCCTCCTCAGCTCTGGGGGGTTCGTGCCGGCCCCGGAGAGGAATGTCTTCCTGTTGGCTTCAGAGGGCGGGAAGAGTGTCAGACTCGCGTGCCGGCCGCATTGCCGCAGCGCCGCAGCGGATGTGGCCGGACTGGCCCCAGTCCCATCCGGAGGTGCCTCAGTCCCCCGCACGGGACATGTCTGGCTGGGTGAGGCCAAAGGCCTCTTGTCACAGAGGATGCTGGGAAGGAGATGTAAGAGGAACCAAGCTGGGGCAAGGCGGGGAAGGGAGCTCCCCCGAATTGGCAGGAACCATTTGCAGAAACACCCCGAGCAGCGAAGCTGCAAGGTCAGCTCGTTGTGGTTTCACTTCCATCGGCTTCTGAGGAACCTTCTGCTTGGGGGTTTCCTAGGAATTGCTGTGTTTATCGCTGCTGCTGCTGCTGCTCTTCCGGCGGGGGCCTCTCAGCGTCCCCCAGCCAGCACCCCGGGAAGCAGGAATGGGGGGTCCTGCACACACGTGCTGCTTTCCAGGGGAGGGTGGCAAGGCCGCCGATGTGGGTGGCTCCGAGCGGGGATGGCGCAAATTCACGGAGAAGAACTCCGGGTCCTGCCGGCTAAGAGCCACCTCCAGGGCCAGAGACAGCCCACCTGTGTGCACCAGTCGCTGGGGAACATGGGCAGGGGCGCTTTGTGTCCGTGTCCTGCTTGTGGGATCCAGGGGCAGCGAGGCCTCGTGCCCCTTCCAGTCATGAAGGCCCCATGCCGCACACCCGAGACGGGCGCTCCCCGGCAGCCCCAGAACCTCAAGTGGAGGGTTGGGAGGGACCCGGGGGACGGGCGCTCTGCGAATCCCTCTCAGGTCAACAAATGTGTTTATTCCACTGTGAGACCCCCAGTAGCTACAGGGCTGGGGACTTATCCGTTGCCCATCCAACCTCTGCCTAACGCCAGCAGCAGGTCCAGGCCGCCGAGATGCAGGGCTGGAACCCAGAGCCTTCCGGGAATCTTGGTTAAGGGTGCCGGGGAAGCCCCGATGGCGGCTGCAGCGAAGGAAGCCAGGTTCAGTCGGGAGTGCCCCTCTCGCCTTGAACTCCAGCAGTTGCATCGAAAGAGCACCCAGGCCCCCTGCAGGTGCTGCCTACAGCATGTTCCCCGGGGAGGGTCTGCACCGCCAGTTGCAAGCTTATAGAACATACACAGAGTGTTTTACAGGCTCTGAGTCACGTGGGCCCAGCAGCTGGGAAGTTGATGAAATAGGGGGAGAAGAAGGTGAGGGGTCTGCAGAGGGGGCTCAATACAATGGCGTCTGATTGCAGGATATTAACCTAATGACCATGGAATTATGGCGGATCTTGGCATGCAAATGAGGGTGATTGTGATGCCGGTGGCCTGGCAGCCTGACCAGCTCTTACGGATCAGCAAGACAAGGGCCCTGGCAGCTTGGGGGGAGCCATCGAGTCCCACTTCTCAAAGTGACAGCAAATGCCAAACAGTGACCCGGCTTGGAATTTTTATTTTTTTTTGTGGGGGGGGGTGCTTCCTGAGAAAAAGGGTGCAGGCATTTTATAACACAAAGACACGTAAGCATCCCTTTTCCACCGGGATTTGGCTGAATTTTCCCAACAGCAGCTAGGAGGAACTCCCAGAAGTGTGGCCCGGAAAGAGCTGCCAGGTGCTGGAGAAATGTTCCGGCAGCATCCGGACACGGGGTGGACCGTCAGTCATTGTGCCCTTCCTGATGCACCACTGCAGGAGCCACCCAGAGATTCCACAAGAGCTCCCACGGGAGGTCATTGAGGCCCCATCGGTGCGGGTGTTCAAAGACAGGCTGGACGTGTACATGGTGGGCATGTCGTGAGCGGAGCTGGCTGGAGCCAGGGGTCAGACTAGATGGCCCAGGAGACCCCTTATGACTCGCTCTGTTTCTCTGTTTCTATTCCCCCTGCAAGGAGGCCAAACCAAACACCACGGGGCTTCGTTGGAAGGGCACATGCCCAGTGACTCTGGTGGGTGCCCCTGAAATGGGGAAGTTTCCTCCTGGCTTCCTCCCCCCGCCCCCCAGGAGGCTGCGAGGAGCTTGCGGAGCGGGGAGACCTTGGAGACAAGACTTCAGAGCAGGCGCAGGGGAGCCTTCTGCTGTCACCCGTTTGCTGGATCGGCGCATCGTTGTGGGGAGTGTGGCAAATGTGCAAGAGATAGCAGAGACCCAACCATGGCCAAGCATGGCGCAGGCACTCGGGGAGCAAACCCAGCCTGCCCCCCAAGATCTGGAGAAACGCGATTAGAACGGAGCGTTCTCTTTCGGAGATCCGAGCTGATCGCTTAGAACGAGGCCTCCTGCGAGTGAAGGGGGGACCCTGCCGTTTGCAGAAGTGGAAAGAGTATGTAGGGAGAAAGATGAACAAGCCCAAAGGGTAGCGAGAGAAATGCCAGGGAGGCCCAAGGAGGACTGAGCATGGGGGGAAGACTCAGTCGCAGGCAAGGCAAGGGATTTCAAACTAGGAAACGCAACACAGCGAGTGGCACGAGGTGTCCCCCGGATACTCCGGTCTGGAGCGCGCACCCTGCCGCTGTGAGAAGAGGCCCACCCTGCGAGGCATCCGGGAATCGGGAATCGTCACTGCAGCGCCTTTCCCCTCCTTGACCGCACAAAGAGCTACCGCTGCTGAACGGCGAACCTCAGTCCGTCACCTCCATACGAAATTCTGATGCAACTGTAGATCAGAGCAGAAGGTCGGGGTTTGGGGACACGACGCTTCGTCCAACGGAGCCGTGCGCCTTCGCGTGGAAGCTAAGAAAGCCGCCGGGTGTTCGAAACACGGCGCTGAAGGGGAGCTGGGTGAACG
Source organism: Varanus salvator macromaculatus (assembly GCA_023646645.1). NCBI lineage: Eukaryota > Metazoa > Chordata > Lepidosauria > Squamata > Varanidae > Varanus > Varanus salvator. The sequence goes on along the minus strand of JAIXND010000857.1, from coordinate 1,621,138 downwards.
CTCGGGAACATTTGGATTGGCACATGGGCCCAGGTGAAGCCAGGCCAGAACTTTCCGCGGAGGTGAGAATGATGGAGCCGAGACACGGCTGCCTTCGCCCTGAAGCCCGTAGGCGCTTCCGGATGCAGGGAGGGATTCTGAAAGAGGGGCCGCTTTGGGTGCCACGGGGCCGGGGCCGCTCCCTCTTGCATGGAGGTTTGAGGGGCCCCCCCAGCCCTTTCCCCCCCAGAAACGACCGCGTCACCCGCACCACGTTCTGCAAGCTTGCATGTTGGGCTGTACGGGGCTTGTGACTCACCAGCTTCAAGAAACGAACTGTCACGTTTCCTTCTAAGCAGCGGCACGTCCGCAGAACTGTCATGCCACGCGGGTGCCCCTCCCGCCAGCTTCGTGGCCAGATCGTCGTGGCCTGCGCACTCCTGCGGGCGCCGTTTCCCGTCGGAGAAATTTTGTGCCGCGGCTTTGACATTGCACAGTGCGAGCTCTACACCCTCCACTGTGGCATGAAGTTTGGGAGAGTCATTCTCGCTTTATCCCTTCCTACAAATGGCCATTCAATGTGGCGCCCCTACAGGGGGGTGGGGTGGGCACCGAGCTGTCCTGCAGTTTGCAGATCTGCCTGGGGGGAGCGCTTTAACGTGGCGGCGGCAGCAGGCGCCCCAGAACTGAACCGCCGGATTGGCCCTGGAATTCACACTTCTTTCAAGGCTACTGCTCACAGGACACCCCGCTTTTCGCTTTGTGCTGAGACCGCTTCTTGGGGCTTCCATGTTTTGCAGGTGATGGGGCGGAGGAGCCCGTGGGGGCCAGCCGGTCCGGCCCCTGCTCAGAGCCGGAGTCCGGTGCAGCCGCTGCGGGAACACCTCCGGGGTGGGAGGCCCCCTCCCCAGGCCGTGGGTCCCAAGGCCCTCCGGCTAGTCAGCTGCAAGGAGCCTCCGGGAGGCTTGGGCCCCACTGCTTGCCTTTGAGGAAGGCGAACCGCCCCCCCGCAGTGCATGCCCCCCATTGCCTGTTCTCAAAGCTCGACAGGCCCAGCTCTGCACACTCCCCCGGCTGGCCTTTGCGCCCCCCGCCCCCCCAGCGCCAGTCGTCTTGGCTGCCCTTCTCAGGGCCGGGCCGGCTTTTCGGCACCCTCCCTGGCGTGCGGGGGCCCTGCCTGGCCCCTCCGGCAGCACAGCGGCCCTTTCACCCCCCACCGACAAGGACACTGTGCCACCAGCTGCCTGCAGGTGTGCTGGGCCGCAGTGCCCATCGTCCTGGGCACGGTGCTGCCACGCACCGCATCTGGGTCGGGGGAGGCCTCGTGCTGGCTGCGGAGGGGCTTGGGCGAGGGCCCCTGCGTGGGCTCCCTCCCTGGGCGAGGGAGCTCCTTCCCCCCTCCCCGTAGGGCCCTGCTTGCTTGCGCGGCCGGCAGGATCGCCTCCCCCAGGCGCACCTGCCCGGACTCCGAGCTCGTCCGTGGGGCCCTGCTCCAGGAGCCCCTTCCCAAGACGGGGCAGGGCCTCCTTGGTCGTGGCACCCCAGCTGTGGCCTGAGCCTCCACAGAGCTGCCCCGGCACCTGCGGCTTCTCTCTCTCGGCACCGGGTGAAGGTCTGCCCCTTTTTCTCCCTCATTTTAACAGTGGAGCGTTGACTTCATTCTCCAATACTGAACTTTCTAGTGGATTTTATCTTGTGTGTGTGCTTTTTTCCCCCCCCTCACCTCCGTTAACCACCCAGGGAGCCTTGGCCAGTCTGGGGAGGGGGTCTTGCCAGTGGGCCCCCGCTGGGGAGTGGGCCCGGGCAGGCCTGCCCTTGGTGCTGGCTGCAGGAAGGCTGCCCTGCCCGGTCCTGCAGCCAAGCCAGAGGAGGGGGCCGAGTCGGGGCCATGTGGGGTGGCCCCCAGAGGGCTCCAAGCCGCTCCGTTTGAACCCCCGGAAGCGGAGCAAAGGGCTTGGCCGGCCCAGGCAGCGTTCACCCCCACCCCCGCCATGTCCAGATGTGCACAACACATTTCCGGGGGGCTGGGGGTGGGGAACAGAGGGCCCTGCCAGCCCCGTCTCTCTGGAGCCCCCCGGGGGGGGGTCCCCTCCCCGGTGCCGTCCGGCGGCTTCTCGCGCTCCGACCGACGCTCGCCTCGCCCCGTGATCTTTGCACTGTCAACAGCGCTTCGCCCTGCAGACTCTGCAAAAGCAGAGCAGCAGCAGGAACCTGGCCAGGGGGGGCGGGGGGGCCTGCCCCTGCGGGGGCACCGATCCAGACCCGCTCCTGTCCAGCCCCAGGCGAAGGGCCACAGAAACACGCGCCCGTCAGGCCAGCCAGATGGGCCACGGACTCGGGCCAGCCAAGGGTGCTGCTCTGGCGGGGGGGGGGGGGGCGGCCCGCACCCAGACACAAAGCTCCTGCCATCGCCGCTCTCTCTGCGGGGGGCCGGGTGTCCGGCTCACCCCAGGAGCAGCCCCGAAAAACGTCACTGCGATGCAGAGGGCTTGACGGAGGAGCTGGGGCACTGCCCCCGCATCCTGGGCCTCGCGGGCTGAGGATGATGTGACGTGTGGTCCCACGCATCTGGCGCGCACCAGCACGAGGGGCGAGTCGCTCTGCGAGGGACACTGGGGAAGCCTCCGCGGACGTCCCCCAGCCGGGCCTCGGCGGGTCCCGGTCCCCTCGGCTGCAGCAGTAACGGACTGGCACCCAAAGACCTCCCGCACTTACCTCATGCCCAGAGGCTGTATTGGCAGAAGCCTCCGCGTTGTCAAGCTTGGGAAGCGCTGTTTGCGGATGCCCATTACGGCACGGCCCTTCTGCATGCTGCCAATACTGCTGCCCCACTGGGGGGGTCCCCCCGGGAGCGTTTGCCCCGGGCCTGGCGGTGCCCCGGCAGCACCCTCCACTTCGTGCCCTCTGTCCCCCGGCCCAGTCGGAAGGGGACAAAGGCCACCCTGATCCCACTGGCCGCAGTCCTCTTCACACACAAACCCCACAGCCGCCTCCTCCAGCCCTTGGTCAGCCCTTTTCCTGCCCGGGCCCCGGCTTGGGACTGAGCGGGGAGAGGAGCCTCGAGGGCTCGGGGAAACAGACCGTGGACCTTCAGGGGGGAGAAGGCTCAGCCGCCGACCCCGAGGAAGAAGCCCTGCGGCAGCGGCCACCCCGACGCAGGACACCCGCTGGAGCCGGGCAAATAGGAGGGACTCCAGGAGCACCGCGGACGGACGGATGGACGGACAGTCCGGCCCCTGCAAGATTCCCTCTTCCTTCCCCCTTCCGCCCCTCATGCGGGGCGGGGGGCAGCGCGGCTTGAACCCGGGGCCGGCCGCCTGCCCCGCTGGGGATCGCCCCCCCTCCCCAAGCCGCAGCCCCCCGCAGGCCACGCAACGAGTCGTGTCAAGTCCGGGCAAGCGGGAGCCAGAATCCGGCCGCCGAGCAAGGAACACGCGGGCCACCGCCGAGCTGGGTTTTCATTGGTTTTTAATTATTCGTTTGCCGAAGGCGATAATATTTCTATGCAAAATACTCTCTTGTATCTCCCCGCCCGCCCGCCCGCCCCCACCCAACAAACCTCCCCCAGCCCCCCGCAAGAGACCCCCTCCGAGTACATTCTTTGATTGTGTTGAGGGGGGTGTTGCCCCCGAAGGACCTCCCCGTGCTAACACGCGTTTGGGGGGAGCAGCAGGGACCCCGTCCCTTGTGAGGGAGCCCTTGACGAGGCCTCTGGGGGGCGCTGCGCCGGCGGGGGCCCAGCCCTTCAGGAGCACTGGCCAGCCCGGATCGGGCCCCCGTGCCCTGGCGTGGGGACCCCCAGAAGCGACTGGGGGCAGCCAAACGGGGTCGGGGGCGCAGTGGTGGGCAAGCCCTCCCTGCCAGGGGGGCTAGCAGCCCCTTTCCCCTCCAGAGCCACCGACCGGGTGGGTGGTGTCGGCCGAGTCGTGAGGGGCCACCCGGCCCTGTTGTCTGCAGCGCCGAGTGTCCCCTGCGCTCAGGCCCTCCCTTCTCCCGGCATCTCCTTTCTGCCCGCACTGGGCACGCCTGGCCTTTAAGCAGAGCCCCCAGGCTGCAGGAGGGGCAGACGGGGCGGGCGCCCCCCACCCCCCCAGGCCCGGCTCCCGGCCTTTCTCAGTCTGGGGTCCAGCAGATGCTTCCTAGGCAACCGTGCAGGTTAGAGCTCACCACTTCCTCTCAAGTTTTGCTCCTAGAACAGTGAGGGCTAGCAACTTGGCTCTCTTTTGGAGAGATGAGGGGTGGCGGGGTGGGAGGTGGGGAACCCAGTCCCCTGAAAGCTGAGGTCGAGCAGGTGGGCCGACGCCACGTTGCTTGACTTCAGAGCAGCTACGGAAATAATTTCTCCACGCGAGCGCGACTCTTGCTGCCCACATTAATATGCGTCGTGTGATTTTCACGGGCCCCGACTGGCGAAGCGGTGGGGGATTTTGAGTCTTGCGGGGGGCCAGCTGTGGCCGGCATGGTGATGGGGGAGTCACATTTCTCCAACCCCCCCGTCCACTCTGTCTTTTTTCTTTATATACAAAAAATAATAATTAATCCATTAGATTTGGAAATTAAAATCTTCAGATGTGAAATTAAACAGCCCTCTGCGTATACCTCCCACCCGCAAGCTGTCTTCTCAGTTTTCTTTTTCATACATCACGCACAGCCACACCAAAATACTTGATATGACCCCAAAAAATAATCACTGGACATTAAAAAAACCTAACTTCTCTTTTCTATCTTCTCTTTCCCCCGCTTCCCTTCCCCAAAAAGAAAAATAGAGATCGCCGTGCCGACCAAATGTTTTCATGTGGTTTTATCCAAGTAGCCACCCTCACTGGTCCTGCCACACTTAAACCTCCATGCACCGAAGGGGGGAAACGAAAGAGAAAGTCAAAAGAGGAAAATTCAATTGGAACAAAATAATATTAATAATAATATATAATATATATATATATTATATATCCCAAAGTCATCGGGCCATACTTTCAAATGAGAATTATCTTGGCTTCTCTAGTCCTGGCTCTGTGCTTGCTTTAATCATAAAATATTCTTCAGCCAAAAAATACAGAGGGAAGGAATGAAAATGTAATCCTTCCATCCCAGGGGAAAATAGATTTTTTTTCCTTAAAAACGCAAAACTTAGCGTGGTGAATTGATTTCACGTTTCGACTCCTACGCGTGCAGGAGCGCTCTCCCTTCCTAACTGAACGTCCAGCCCTTCTCTTCCCCGCTCGAAGGAGGACCGCTCCAAGAAGCGCATGGACCCCTTGGCCGGCCGACCGCGTGTCCTCTGGCCGGGGCTCCCAGCTCGGCCCCCGCAGAAAAGGTCAGCCTTCCTTCCGGCTGCAGGAAGTTTTTCTTAAAAAATATCTCTGTCTCCCGACTTCGTGTCCACCCTCCTCCTCCTCAGCTGGAGCCCCGAGAGTGCCTGCTACTTGCGAATCGAAAGAGCTCAGAATCTACGGAAGAGTCCCCCTGTCTCCCAGTGCCACCACCGGACCCCCCAAATGACAGCATGCATGCGCTAGCACTGTTGGGGTGGGAAAAAGCACCCCCTTTTGCTGCGGAAATAAAAACGGGAGCGTTTTAAACCAGGATCGGGGTGGGGTGGCGAGATCACGCAAGAAGAAGGAGAAAAGAAAAAAAAATTGAGAATATTAAAGAATAAAGGAAGAAACGAAAGACTCCCATCCCAAGACATCCCCACCCATCCCAAAATATTAACCAAACAGCTAAGTTCAGTGGCCAGAGACGGAGCCGGTCCCCCTTTCCGGAGGCGGCTCCGCCGCAGAGCCGGTGGCTGTGTTCTTGTTGGTTTCCATTCCTGGAAAAGTCAGTCCAGAGGTCCTAAAGTCTCTCGCGGGCCGGGATCCAGATGTACGGGCCGGAGAGCTCCTCGATGACCCTCTTGATCTTGTGGTAGATCTCCTCGAAGCTGTCTCCTTCTACAATGGCTGCAAAGAGAGCGGGGAGGCGGCGGTGGCAGGGTGAGCAGGGTGGGCGCCGGGGCTGCTCCCAAGGCCCCCGGCCCCCAGGACGGGCCCCCACCCGGCCCGCTGGCCTGCGCCGACTGCAAATCCCCATTCACTCAAGGGGACCAGGAGGAAACACGGGCAGCGGTCCAAGGATGAGGCTGGCACTGGGCTCTCCGGCCTCTCCAGCCTCGTTCCTGGACGTTTTTCTGCCTCACGGGCCTCTTCCGCTCCCTCCACCTCCTGCTCGTGAGCCTCCTCCTTCCTCCCCAAGAGCGCCTCTGAGCACAGGCCGAGTCCTTATCCGCACTGACCACGATGGTGCTCCATCGGGGTGGGCAGCTCGCGGACCTCCGGCATGTTGGCCTGCACTTCCCATGCGCCCCGGCCGGCCTTTACCAAGCCAAGTGGGGGAAATGAGGAGTTTGCAGATCACGGTCTGCACAGGGAAAGGTAAAAAATTAAAGGGCGTTCGGGCCACACACCTGGCCAGGTTCAGACAGACAGAAGCCCTGCAGCCCTCGGCGTCCCCGGGCAGAGCAGCGCCCCAGGGGTCCAAGCACTGAGCGGCCACGACAGCTCAGCCGAGGAAGTCTCTCTTCTCACGGCTGGCTAAGGTTTGGGGGGAGGAACCCGCCCGCCCTGCCCCGGGACGCGCATTGGCTTGGCCGGAGGGTCGGTCAGGAAAAGCCCAGAGGTGGTGCCCCCTGGCTGCCACTGGGCAGAGGCGGCTGGCTCAGAGGAAGGGGGGCGAGGCGTGTGCCCCGTTCGCATCCCCAAGCGAGGCCCCCACTTCCACAAACGGCGGAAAGGGAGACGTCTGGCAAGGGGCTCGCCTTCGGAGAAAGGGCAACGGAAAACGGCGCATCCACACCGCACGTGGCTTTCGGCGGCGAGGGGAGCCGGGCTGGGACCCCTCTGCGCTGAAAGGGAACCCCTGGGGGCCGAGCCGGGCAGGTCCGCCCAGTCCCAAGCGAGGGCTGATGGTGAGCCGGTCTCCAACGGCCCGGGGGCGAGAAACCCGCTCTGGAAAGCAGAGCATTTTAGGAAGGCTGAATTCCGCACCCCACGTGTCCCCCTTGCCGGGTGGGACTGCAGATGCTCAGACCACGGAGGAGGAGGGGGCTTCGTGCGACGGCCGGGGCTCGGCTGGGCCGGCACCCACCTGAGAAGCATTCTGTGAACTCCTGCTCCAGTTTCGTGGCTCTGTCGAAGGCTTTCCGCGCCTGCTCCTCCGTTATCCGCTTGTTAATTTCTCTGGGGACGAAAGCAGAGACGCCAGTGGGCCCCGGTCCTGTACGTGGCCTCCCTGCGCCACGCGGGCCGGGGGCTCCGCCTCCCCAGCTGCTCCTGCAGACAAGCCCCGTCACGTGGGTCCCCCAGCCCCAATTAAGAACCTGGCCCTAGCTTAGCCGTGGCCCCTTCTGTTCAACCGGCAAAGGGCCGCTGGGGAGGCGGCTGGTTTACAGGGCAAGCCGTTGAGGAGCCCGAGGGTCAGAGGGGACCTGCTGGCGACATGCAGGTGAGGGGGGCACGCAGAGGTGGGTCGTGAGATACAGGGTGGACGCCAGGAAGTCCTTCCTGGCAGTTCGGACCCTGAGGGTGTGGAATGCGCTTCCCCGGGAGGTGGAAGAAGCCCCCTCGGTGAGGGTGTTCAAGGACATGCACATGGCGGGCATGTCGTGAGCGGAGCCGGGGTCAGACTAGATAGCCCGGGAGACCCCTTGTGACCCACTCTGTGTCTATGTCTTGGGTTGCCACCAAAGCGAGGGTGCTGCCCAGTTGAGCCTGGGAAGGGAGGGCCGTTAGAGAAGACTCTGAAAATGCCCTTGGTTGTGCTGGGGGGGCTCGCCCGGGGCAGGGGGCAGGGCAGGCCGGCAAGCCAGTCTCTTGGCTGTGCTGGGGCAGAGCTTTGGATGGGCAGCACTTTGAGAATTTTCCCCCGAGGAACGAGGCAGCGCGGTTTGGACCTGTCCAACCTCACAATGCATGAGGATGGACATGTTCCCACATCGCCAGGCGCCGATCCGGAGGCAAAACAAGCAAACAGCCAGCACAAATTTGCACATGCTGACTTACAACCGTGTGTGTGTGTGTGTGTGTGTGTGTGTGCGCGCGCGTGTTGGGCGCTGCCCGCAACAGGATGTGTAAAGCCGCAATCCTCCTTCTTTCGGAGAAATCTCCAAGCACTGTACAGCAACTTACAAGGCTCGGTTCCCCTCCTCACTGCTATTTCTTAGCGATTCCCTCTTTTGGGGCCCAAGGCAACTGTGCCGGTTCTCTCCGGCAGCCTGGCGCCCCACTGGGTGCTGAATCGGACGCCGGCGTGGGGTGCCTGGCGCTGAGCGGTGCGCCCATTCCGTCCTGTGTCCTGGGCAGCCCCACCTGGATCGCCTCCCCTCGGGGGGCTTCCCTGACCAGCTGCCCGAAGGCACCGTCATTTGAATTTAGCCTCTCGGTCGGAGCGCAAGGTGGGCTTTCCCAGTCAGCCTGCGCCCGTTAAAATGGCCCGGCCTGCGCGAGAGGCCAGCCCGGCTTCATTCCCCATCTCGGGATCGCACGGACCATTCCGGGCTGGGGGAGGGCGGCAGGCTCCAACGACAGAGCGAGGTTTGGGGCCAGGGATCCCCACCCGGCAGCTTCTGCCGAGGCGTCTTCATGCTTCGTGCGGTCACCATGGGATGCTCTCCCCTCCTTAACGGGGAAGCCCCCGGAGCGTCGGCCGGTTGAATTTCCGGACCATCAACCAGCCACACAGTGTGATAAACCGCCATATGAATCTCCGGACACACAAAAATTTAAAACAGCGTGAAACAAGTTACAATGAACGACGGAATGGGCCCGATGAAAAGTGGCCGCCTCGGGTGCTGTCAAATGCGGGACAGAGCACGGTTTCTTTCGCAGAAGGACAAGACGCCCGGCACGGGGGGCTCCTGGGCCCCCCAGGCAGGCTGCTGGGGATTTGCAGAAAGTGCCGTGGGCACTCTCACAAGATGGCTGCCGAAGCGGGGCCGAGCTTGCCTATTCGCAAAACATGCACTTCCCAGAAGCCTCGAAGAGAAGTAACTGTTCCGAGGAAGCAGAGCGATACGGCTTGAGGTTAGCGACTTGGCCACAAATACCACGTGGGGCTCGATGCTCGGATGGCAGGCCAGGGCGCTTGCTAGGCCGCAGCTCAGCCTGCCATGGCAAACAACGAAAACAACCACAACCACACCAGCAGGACACCTAAACACTCAGGGGGCCACATGAAGGACACGGCACCCCGGGTAAGGAATCGGATCTGATCTAAGCTCACGGAAGCCACCTGAGCCAGCGGCTTTATGCACTGCCTCTGACCCATTGGTTCCTGGGGGTGTGGCCCCCAATTTCGGTATCATTAGGAGCCCCCCCCCCCCCCGGTGCCTCTGTGCAGGGCCTGAAACAAGGGAGTCAGAAAAACGCATTCCCCTTGAGCCCCACGGACGTCACTCCAGCAGAATTTATTCCGGAGGAAGGCGTTCTTGAAACCAGTGCCCTGGGAATGTGTGGGGCCACAGCTCCCATCATCCCGAGCTGCTGGAACCAACAGCCTGAATCAAGACTTGCTGGCCAGGCATTTGCCCAAGCCAAGCTTCAAGCTGGCAAAAGCTGTGGCGTCCATCACATCTTGCGGCAGTGAGTTCCACAGGTTTCTCATGCATCGTTTGAAGCGCTCCGGCTCCGCCTGCCCCAGGCTCTCCTGCCCACCCTTCCTCACTGGGCGATCCCAAGACCCAGCATGACGGGAGGAGAAGCGGACCCTCGAAATGAAACCCGAAGCAAGTGGAACAGAACGAGCAAGCGGCCGGCAGCCTTCCCGGGAAAGTCAGCTGGTTGGGATGGAAGGGGTCAGCTGGCCCATCGATGTACTGCATGGCTCCCCCCACCCCAAAACCGCCCTCCCGGGGGCTGGCATGCTCGGACCCATTTGCACCCCCCACAGCCCCAAGACCGTGCGTGTCCCCCCCCCCACACCCATCCCGCCCGCAAGGCGCCACTCACAGCACGTTCTCGAGGGAGCGCGGCCGGATGAAGACGGCGATGGGGTGGAGCTGCGCCGCCTGGAGCCTTCGCACGGCGTTGGCCGAGACGTCCAGGATGCAGTGCTTCCCCTGGGGAGCGCGAGAGGACGGGGTCAGGGAGCGCATGGGGGCCCCATCGGTGCGGGTGTTCAAGAATAGGTTGGACATGCACACGGTGGGCATGTCGTGAGCGGAGCCGGCTGGAGCCGGGGTCAGACTAGATGGCCCGGGAGGCCCCTCCTGACTCGCTCTGTTTCTATGCTCCCCGTTGCCCCCCGCCTGCCCCCCACAAGCACCCCCGCTTCCTGCCCTCACTGCTGGCCCTTCCTGCCGCCGAGCGGCCGGCTAGTCTGGCCCGGAAGACCTTGCGTTTCGTGGCGACCCGCCTCTGGGGCCACGTCACGCCACACAGCTCAGGGGCCGGGGGCGCTGCCCGCCCTCCACCTGGAGAGGATGCCCGGCCGGGCGCACCTGCTCGGCCACCTCGCGCACCGACTGGACGCTCGTCCCATACAGGTGGCTGTTGTACTGGCCGGCCTCGATGAACTTGTGGCCCTGAATGTCTTTCTCCATCTTCTCCCGCGAGGCCACGAAATGGTAGTCCCGCCCGTCCACCTCGTACTCCCGTTTCGGCCGCGTGGTGTCTGCGGGGGGAGGGATCACGGAGCCCATCGGTGCCTGCGGCAGAAGCGGCAGGGGCCCCGCCGGGGCTCGCCCCCCGCCCCCGGGGTCGTCCCCCCTCCCCCCCCGCCGCGCGACGGACTTACGCGGGACGCAGGACCCGAATTTGTCCGGGAACTCCGAGAGGAGGTCGTCGTTGACGCGGTCCTTCGTGGGGCCCAGGATGATGATGGGGCGGGCGTAGTGAACTGCGGGGACACAGAGACCCGAAAAGGTTGGCGTGGCTGGGGCTCTTGGACTACCACTGCCACCATCCCTGCCCGGCCATGCAGCGGGGCTGCTGGGAACCGGAGTCCAACACCAAGAGCGCTGCGGGTTTCCCACGGGAGCTGCGGACAGACCGCCTTCCTCTGAATGGGCCACTGGCACAGACTTGGGTGCCGGGCCGAGACCCTCCTCTCTCTAAGCGGACAGACGGGGCCCAATCCGTCGCGAGCTGAGGCTGACCAGAGCCCACAATCCCCAGCCTGTGCCAGCCGCCTCTGCTGGCTGCGACAGTATGGGAGACGCAGGCCTTCTTTCTGGCGCCACTTGTGTCATCTTTAATTGAAGTCCCAGCTGCTAATTTTACTGCCGGCTCCTCTGTGTTTCCCTTATTTTAAAAGTGCCTTTAATTCTGGACGTCGCGCTACTTTTTCCTTTCCACTCTGAGCTTTTTAACGAGAAGCAGGGCAAGCCAGTTTGAAGCAGAAATAAATACGTTCAGGAGGAAGCAAGGGAAGGAGGGGATGGAAACGGGTTTCACCTTCCATCTGGACAACCGTTTCGTAGCTGAACACCGCATCTTCTCGACCTGGAGGGGGGGAAAGGAAGCCATTACCCCCGTGGGCCCAGCCCAGGCGCAGAGAAGCCACACGCCGGGGCAACGGGGCAGCAGGGGGGGCAGAACTGGAAGGAAGGCAGCCGGGTGGGGAGACGAAAATAGGCCAGTTCCAGAGGATTTGAAGGCGTGGGAAATTATATATAGAGAGATGTACATGTGCATGTCTATATAGGTCTGTCTATCTCAAAGGACACGCTCGGAAAAGAAGCAGAACGGAAGACCTAGAGACAGGCACGCACCTTGAGAGCCCGATCCCGGCACCCGATCCTGGAGAGGAAGGAAGAGCGAATGAGGAGAGGGAAGCAAGGCAGAAAGAGAGAGAAAGAGAAGACGGACGTGAGACAGAGACCCGAGCACAAAACTAGTTCTGCAAAGGGGCTTGGGGGGCCTCCGGGTTAGATGCAGCAGCTCCCGAACGGGGAAGGGGGCTCTTCCTCAGCCCGCTAAGGCAGAAGGGAACATCCAGGAGGCACCGGGTGGAGCAGACCTGGAGCGGAGGAGACACAGCCTGGCAGCACCTTGCAGGTGTGCGGCTGGCCAGGCGGGGGGTGGGGGGAAACTGCTTGGTTTTGCCCCTTGATGGTTTGGGGCCCACACCGGCTGCGTCTCTGGATCTTGGACTGCACCCCATCTGTGTTTTCTGGAGACTGCAACACCTCTTTAATAAGGGATCGCCTAACGAGGCCGAATGGGATGCAACGCGCACGGGGTGCCATCTTTCGGAAGGAGGTTACTATATGGATAAATTTTATACTGGAGCACTCTTGAATACTTGCTGGGGCATGAAATGTTTACCTGCTTCTTAGAAATTAATGAATGGGTGGGGTTATGATTTCACAATAGCCGAAGGATAACATCCATCCCATAATGTGACTGAGGATCTTACACAACTTTCGAGAGCTGAATGGTTGCATGTGGACACCAATCTCAGCGACGTACTTATTTGGCTAGCTGGCCTGCTTTCGTTGCAGCTTATGCATGAGGGCAAGAAAGCTGTCTTTCCATTAATGAATTTCAGAGGTACTTAGTGATACGGATATATATAGGAAGCTACATCTCTGTGTTTATACACATATTCCAGCCCAACTGCTGGTGGTGGTAAAATTTCACAATAGAAATGGATTTTTTAAAAATCCACAAAATTACTGACAGGTGCCTGTTTCCAGCGGGAGGGAAGGTTGGTAAGCGATGAGAGCTAAAGAGAAAGCTCACACGCCCCGAATTGACGCTGGGGGTCCCCACTTTCTAGCGGGCCTGGAGGGCTTGGAGGGCCGCCCCACGTGGGAAGGGGCGTCACTGACCTTCGCTTTTAGCCGTGTCCACTCTCGCCGCTCGACCCTACAGAAAAAGAGGAGGAAGGGCCTTGAGCGTCATAGCCGGGACACACACCGCCGCCTTTTGCGCCCGGGGCCAAGCCCTCGTTCATTACCGTCTCTTGCTGGGGATGAATCCCATCTCGTCGCTGTCACCATCCGGATGGACACGCCGCGCCTGCCACCACTCCTCATCGGACGCATCGATCACATGCAGCACGTCCCCGAAGTGGAAGCTCAGCGCCTGGCTCAGGAAGCCGCAGTCCTTGGTCTTGTCGTAGTCGAAGAGCGCCCTGGGGGGAGGCAGGGCCGGCAGCATGGGGTCAACACACGCCCCTGGCTGGCAGCACGAGCCCCCTCCCCAACATGAGGTCCAACGGCCAAGGGGATCGGTGGCGGCTGATCCAGGCCGGCGTTCTCCAGCCCGGTTAGGCTGAAATCGCCGCCTTTTCTGCACTGAAAAAATCGCCAGCCAATCAGCGCGGCTACCTGGGGAAAGGTGGGCGCTGTGGGGCCTTTCCCGTCTCAGCGCAATGGGGCAGCGCGAGGCGAGGCCCCCCCCGACTCGGCACCGTCCTCCGAGGAAAGGCCCCGCCACGCGATCCCTCCTTGCGTGAGTGAGCGGAGCTGTGGCTGACCCAACTCCCGCTCGCCCTCGCCGTGCCCACAGGGGCCCGACTCGCAGGCAGGCAGGCGGGCGAGGACCCTCGGGGAAGCCAGGCTTCACAGCACAGAGCCGGCTCAGGGGGCAGCGCTCGGGCGGACTCTGCCATCCATAACCGCAAAATTGGCCACCGCACTTTTCAGGAAGTCGGTTCCCGGCAGCAGGCCGGCATATTCCCATCCGGCATGGCTGGAGAGCACCAGATATGGAAGCTGGGGGCTGGGGGGCTTGCTGTTCGGGGGCCGGCCAGGCTGGGCAGGGGGCGGCCCCTGGGGCTCACCGGATGTAGAAGCCCCGCTTGGGGTTGCTCCGCAGCGACGCTGTCCCTGAGCCCAAGCTGCTGTTCATCAGCTGCTCCCGGAGGTCGTGGATCTTGGCCTCGAAGCGGCTGTACTCTGTGGGGGGAGGAGCGTCAGCCCCCTCTGCTTCCCTGAAGGCAACCCACTGCCCAGCGCTCAGACCTGACCCCCCCAAAGTTCACCTTTCATCGAAATCAAAGTCCAGGCCAGAATGTTAAAAGCGGGACAGAAAATCCAAAAGCCTTTTATGTGGGCTCAGTCTTGCACCATCCCTCGGGGGCCACGGCCTCCTTCCCTCACACCTCCCTCCAGCCCAGGAACGGCCTCCCCGCTGCTCATCCACCACCACGGCCCCCATCCGCCCAGCCCCGGAGGGCTCTGCCAGGGCCGCATCCTGTGCCCCTTCCCCCTCGAGCGTTCTGCACGCTCAGCCGGCCATCCACCCCAAGGAAGCCTTTCCATCCAGCGGACCAAGCAACCGTGTGGAATGCCACGTGGCCACAGGCGACACGGCCCTTTCTTGGGGGCCCCGGCCTGCAAAGGAAGCCCCCCCTTCAAAGCAGCCCCCCACTTCCCGGCGGTCCCACTGGCCCACAACGCGAGTGCCTCAGTGGTCCCAGAGACAAGCTGGCTTGAAAGAGGCCTCCGGGGAACATGCGGGGCAGGGACGGGCGGGGGGAGGCGCGGCACCCTCCCCAGGCGCCCCAGGGGCCCCGAGGGAGCAGACGGAAGCAGGGCCACCGCCTTCCCGGCCGCGCACAGGGACACAGAGCCCGGCCCGCGGGAACGCACCGTCGGGTTTGTACTGAGCGATGATGGTGACCGTCTGCCCGGCGTTTTTCAGGGCGATGGCCGCCTGCTCGTGGGTCGCGTTCCTGAGGTCCACGCCGTTGACCTGCAGAGGAGGCGGGCGAGGCGGCGTCACTCGGGCGGAGCGGCGGCGCCTCTGCGCATCGCCGGCGCGGCACGGAGGAGGCTGGCCTTACCGTGAGAATCTGGTCCCCTTTCCGGAGCTCCCCGCTGAGGTCGGCCGGGCCCCCGGCCAGGATGAAGGAGATGAAAATACCCTCGCCGTCCTCGCCGCCCACGATGTTGAAGCCCAGCCCCGTCGAGCCGCGGTGGATGACGATTCGGCGCGGTTCCCTGCGGGGACACGGGGTGAGGAGGGGCGCGCCCGGGGCCATGACACCCTCCGTGCCGGAGCAGGAGCCACCCCGAGGCAGACGACGTGGGCGCAGGCAGGAGGGGCGGGGGGGACGGCGGGGCCTACCTGGGAATGTCCTCCTCGCCCATCAGGTCCTTCGGGATGGGGGAGTACCTCCGAGGCGAGGTGGGGGTCATGGCTTGCGGGTAGTCTGTGCCCAGGTAACTCTGGTGGCCGATCTCATTGTCCAGGTGCTGGGAGTAAGCTGCCAGGGGGAACAGATGGGAAAGCATTTACGGGGACGACGAAAGGGCCGAACCCACGCCGGGCACGGAGCCGGCCTCTCAAGGCAAGGCGGGATGCAGCCGGATGGAGGATGGGAATTGCATTCCCACCAGAACTGTCCTGCTAGTCCAGCGTGGTGGACACAGACCAGCAGCCGCAGCTCTCATGGGGTTTCGGGCACGGGTTTCCACTCAAAGGGCCATGGCGAAGAGGAGGGCCGGGGTCACTTCTCGGTCGCCCTGGAGCACAGGACGGGGAATAATGGTGGCGGGAAGCCCAGCTTGGGCTGGACATCAGGAAGAACCTCCGAGGAGCAGCGATGGAGCCACCAGCCCAGGGGGGTGGGGGTTCTCCCACCCCAGAGGCATTGAGGGGGCCGCTGGGCAGCCCTCCAAAAGGGACGCTTTAATTTGCGGTCCCGCACGGAGCACAAGTCGAACTCGGTGGTCGCGCAGGCCCCCCAACCTCATTCTTTTAGGATTCTGTGATTCTCATGGCTGCCATGGGTTGGACCTTCAGTCCTTGGCGTGCCAAACCGGGGCCTTCCCACAGAGCTGCGGCTGCTGCAGCGGGATCGCAAAGAGTCGCGTGAACGGCGGCTCTGCTCCACTATTATGCGCTGGAGATGAACTGCCTCCACCTCGAGTTTCCAAGAGCCGAGCAAGGATCTCAAGGACAGGACGTCTGGGAGAGCGTGCCGCCAGAGGGCTGCCGGCTGGAAAGGACCCAACGGCCCACAGCAAAACAGAAACGAATCATCGGAGGGCGACGGATTGCGTTGCGCACCCTCAACTGGCCGCTGCCCACCTGCCGCCCTCGCGATGTGCCCGAGTACAAACCACAGACTCCGGCTGGGGGATGTTGGGAGTTGTAGTCTGACTTCTCTAGGGGGCAGATGGCTGGGGCAGGCGGCTGCCCAGAAGCGTCCCAAGGCAACGAATGCAGAGGTAGCGATAAAAGCACCGTCTTTGCGGGAAGGGAAACATTCACAGCTCTGCAAGCACGTGCACCCCCCGCCCCACCAAGATCCAGCACAACCGGGATGCGGGTGATAATTCTGCCCCGGGGCTCCTGGAGCACGCTGGCCGGGGGCCCCACTCACACGAAGTGATGTCCGGCGGGGCGTAGGAGTCGTTCAGGTACACGTTGGTGGGCTTGGCCACCTTCAGGTAGACGATGTCGTACGTGTTCTTCAGGGCAGCCACCGCGTCTTCGTGCATGACGTCCTCCAGGCTCACGTTGTTCACCTGGCGAGGGGGGACAGGAAGGGACGGCGCCCGTCAGCCCCCACGGCCCGAGACGAGGCCGCGGACCTCTCATTCGGAGGGCGCCGGGTTGGGGGGGGGCGCCTCACGCCCCCCAAGCCCCTGCGGGTGGGAAACACAGTCCAGAGGGGCCGACCCGATCCACGGTCCGACCGACCCACAGGGAGGCCCGGCCAGCGAGCCGGTGTCCTGCCCCCAGAGCGAGGAAGCCCCGGTCTTTGCTCATCTCCCCCGCGGCCCTCGCAGGGATCTGACCCCAGTGCAAGGGTGGCGCGGCCCCTGGGTTCTGGCAAACGCGGCGGTGCCACAGAAACACTCTTCGTCCCGGGGGGCCGCAGGAACGGCTGACGGGCTTGCACAAAGCGGCCCCGCCAGGAAACGCGCAAGCCACCACGGCACGCAGAGGCTTCCTCGCGAGTAGGCACACACAGGGCCGCACCAGCGGCGCTTGTCCACGCTAGACATCCCCGAGGAAGCCTGCTCCATCCTGCCGGTTTCATGCGGACCGGATGCGGCCCGGGTTCAGCCCAGGGCAGGCCGCTTCTCTGCCACCACAGCCGCTTTCTCAGATGCTGCGGCCATGTCTTATCTCCGCGTTCGTCTCAGCCTTCCCACAGCTGGATCCCTCCGGACGTGCCGGACGGCAACTCCACCCCACTGGCCGAGCATGAGGAGAACCGCTGCGGCCCAGCGGCTCTGGAGGGTACCAGTTTGGGAGGGCTGGCCTGCCACGGAAGGGCCAGGGCCCACCGCGGCCACGGTGCCTTCCTCGTGGCTGCAGGGCCGCTGCGCGGATTCGCCGCTTCCTCCAGCCTCAGACCTGGGACCCCAGCCATCCCCAGATGCAGCTCGGGGAGCGTGTGACCCCTTGCTCGGTCCTAGAGGAACCACGGGGCTCTTGGCGCTTTGCTCGCAGCTCAGACCCCACGATCCGGGCAAATCCTGCCCTGCCTCCCAGGGCCGTCATCGGCCGCATCCGGCAGACGCCTGGCACTTCCACGCTGAGCTCGCCTTCCCCCAGAATCAAGGAAGGGCAGGGCTGCTGTACCTCTGGCCTAAGAGGGGCATCCTAGAGTTTAGGATCCGGCCGGGGGCGAATGCTTTTCAGCCTGACAACGGAATTCCATTTGTTCTGACCCAGCAGGTCCGATGTTTTCGGCGACTGATGTTGTTTTTAGTTTTTCTTTGTTTCAGGGTTATAATTTTGAATAAAACTTATCATAAAGACAGAAAAAATTCCATTTCTGCGAAGCTCTTAGGAACATGTTTTAGTGTGGCGCAGGGGGCACAGCGAAAGACGGGGGAGACAAAATGCAAAAGATATTGGCCTATTCTAACTAAAATGGTCTTGCCGGCAGCGATGAAGCCTTTGGATCGGCATCTTGACTTGATCAGCCCAGAGGCTATGGTGGATCGGGCCCTTTCACTCTGATGGGCGGGGGGGCAGGGTATATATGGAGTTAAGGGATTTGGGACGTGCAGAACTGGGACAGGCCAGCAGGAACCCAACGGCACGGTGGAACGAGCGCCAGCGCGGCTGAGGGACTGGGAGCACTGGGGTCGAATCTCCACTCAGTCATGTTACTCACTGGGAGACTCTGAGCCAATAATCATGACCTCTCAGCCTAGCCTCCCTCGCAGGGTTGTTGTGGGGAGGGTAAAATGGGGAGGGAGAGCACCGTCCAAGCCATCTTGGGCCCTTTTTAAAAGGAAGTGAGACAGGTGTGCATGTGATTGTCGGGGGCTGAGAGGAGCCCCCTCCTCATCCCAAATTCCAGGGCACGGTGTGCAAAGCACCCGCAAAGCCACAGCTGGGGGGTGTGCGCGCAGGAATCTTTCAACTGAAGATTTGAGGAATTTCAAGGAATTTCAGGAATCTTTCAACGGCTGGTGCGACAAAGGCTTGTGCCACGAGGTTGCACTGCAAGGACTTTCCACAGGTTCCCAGATCTCCTTGTTCCGGGGATCTGGCAGGAATCCAAGGGCCATTGCCTTGCAATGCTGCAGAAGCGCAGTGGGATTATAGGCCAGCCGCGCCGGCGCTTGGGGCCTCGGGGTGCCGCGCACTGGCGAGGCCACCCCCGCGCATGCCGGCCCGCCGCGCCAGAGGATGCGCAGGGCCCGGCCTTACCGCCAGGATCTTGTCCCCGATCTGCAGGCGCCCGTCCTTGTGGGCCGCCCCGCCCTCGATGATCTTGGTGACGTAGATGCTGTTGTCCCCGGGGATGTGCTGGTTCCCCACGCCGCCCGCGATGCTGAAGCCGAGGCCTGTGGGTGGGGAGGGAGGGCCGAAGGTGAGCGAGCCTGGCACTTTTGACATGGCCAGAGGCTCCCTCTGGTGGGGAGCAATTGGGATCGTTAAGCAGGGCAGTTTCTCCGCAGTAGCAGGCAGCTGGCCTTGCCTTCAGGCTCTTCCTAGGAAGGTATGGATGTAGGAACGGCCTGGGCTGGGTCAGGGGAAGAGCCCAGTGCCCTGTCTCCAGCGAAGGACAGCCCAAGTGAGAGCTCTCTCTCGCACTGATGTGGCCTTTTGTGGGAGGTGTAGTGGAGCCACGTGACCCGTGGGATGTGGTTCTCTCCCGAGAGCCCTTCTTGAGCCCAGCCCCCTCCAGGTGTGCAGCCAGGGGGGCTGATGGGAACTGCAGTCCTACACCTCGAGAGCTTGCCACCTGGGGAGGCCTGAGTTTGAGGGTGCCTGCTGGGGAGAAGGGTACCCGTGGGGCAGAGGCGGCCTCCGGGCCCCGAGGGTGGCTGCTGGGACCTCACCTTTGGGGCCCTTGATCAGCTTGATCTCCATCACTTTCTCAGCCAGGGGCTTCCTGCGCATGACGTAGAGGCGCACGATGGAGCCGGCCTCCTTCAGCGCCTCGACCGCCGTGCTGTGCGTGACCTCCCGCACGTCCACGTCGTTCACAAAGAGAATGCTGTCGTTCACCCTGCACAGGTCCGAAGGGGGCCGTCAGCGCGGGGGGCGGGGCTGCCGACCCCCAACCCGGGGCCCGAGGGGAGGCCGGCGCTGCCTGGGGGCTTGGGCATCGCCAGGTGGGGCAGCGACCCTGCCAGGGGGAAAGACGTGGGTGGGGGGCGGCCGCTTGTACCCAGACCACGTACCACGGAGGCGCTGACCCTGCCCGGTGGTCCCAGGGCCGCATCCGGCCCCAGCGCAGGGCTCCGCGGCTCCGTGGGTCCCCCCTTGCCCATCTGGAGGTCCTCCTGCTTCCACGTGCTTTCTAAAAGCCCGCGACCCCTTCCCTCCAGCGCCGATACCTCCCGGGCAGGGAGCGCCTCGTTCTGGAATGGGGGCCCTCGTGGTATTTTGGCCGGCTCCCCAAAGCTTCCCCTGGGCAGAATCTTCCCTGGGGCCGGTGGCTCCTGCAGCCCAAGGTGGCGCCGGCCCGGAGAAGCCACCCCCGGACTTCCATGCCAGGGAAAGGGCACTCAAGGCAGCGGCTGGGACCCCCCCCCTGCCCACACACACCCCCAGCCATTACCGTAGCCGGCCGTCTTGCGCAGCGGCTCCCCCGGGGATGATCTTGGTGATGAAGATGCTGGGGTCGTCCCCCACGTGGGGGTTGTCGGTGCCGCCAGCGATGCTGAACCCCAAACCGGAGTTGCCCTGCAAGAGAGAGCCGGCCCGCCCGCCCGCCCAGGGAGCCCGCGGTTAATCGGAGCTCGAACCCAAGCCCAGACCCCCCTTCTCCGCCCCGGCTGGACGGCGTGAATTCACCACCTCCACCGCCCTGCCGGTTCCCACGCCAGGAATTACCCGTTCCAAAGTTATCTCTTCGTACTCCATTTCACCTTCTGTTCCATTTACCTGGGGGAGGAGAGGGTTGGAGTTTGGTTATGCCCGGCTCCTGAAGACCGGAGGAAAATGTGGAATATTCTGCAAGACGTTTAGGATTGCTGAAAGGCGGAACAGCTGAGCAGCGGGACTCAGGGATGCGGGGGGACGGCTGGAGGAGGAGAAGCCGAGCAGGAGGGAAAACTCGAGGTGCCGCAGAGGGTGGGGGGGGCAGGGGACGGATGCCGCTCGTTACTCACATAAGCCGGTGCTTCTAAAGTGTCGGTGTTCACAATTACCGGTGGGGAATTGGCCTAGGGAGAGCAACAGAGAGAGAGAAAGGACAAGATATGGTTGAAGGATCCTGAAGTGGATGCAAAGCCAGCAAAGACAGGCCCCGGGGGCCGGGGGGGGGGGCGGCCCAGAAAACAGCTCCAGACCCGGAAGCCATCTTTCCCCTGGCGAGCCCCCCAGGCAAAGTTCGCCTGGAGACGGCTCTGCATGGACTGGGCCCCACGTCCAGAAGGCAGCAGCCCCGCCGGCACGAGGGAACAAAGATGCTCCCTCGGGGCTGGGAGACAGTAGCGGCGTGGACCACCTCGGCAACCCACGGGGGGGGGGGCGATGGGCACTGCAGTCCAGCACCTGCACAGAGCGCTAGGGCTGGGAGTCCTGGGCCAGAGGGGCCCGCGGCCGCACGGAAGAACCGGCCACCCTTTACAAGGGAGGGTCAAGACGACGCTTTCGCCCCGTCCGCATACAAAGCCGGCCGTCCCCACCCCAAAAGGCAGGCGGCCCCCCTTCGCCCCAACGTGTCACGTGCGCCCCACCCACGCAGCAAAAGAAAGGAGCCCTTCATGGCTCCCTCGCCGCGAGCAAGCCTGGGGGGAGCCGGGGGGTGGTCCTGCGGGCGCGGGGCTAGCGGCGGGACCGGGACGGAGGGCGGCAGCAGAGGGGGCCAAGTCGCCCGCCCTGGAGCCCACCGGCGCCATGGGAGGGCTCTGCCCCAGATTCGGGGAGGGGGTAAGCACGGCCCCTCGCCCCGGCAGCACGCCCGGCTCTCCCCCGCCCCCCTGCGCTCTCGAATTGTTCCCCCACCGCTGCTGCCGCCGGCCGACCATGGCAGCCATGGCAACGCCATGGCAACAGCATCTGCATCAGGGGGAGGCGGTTACTGTGGCAACGGGGTGTCGCCGGGCTTCAGGATGCTCCGCCGTGGCTGCAGCCACCCCACCTTTGTGCCGGCAGCGAGACAAGCTTATTTGGGGGGGGGGGATGGGGGGATTTGGGCACGAGGGTTTGGAGCTGCGGCACCCCGTTGCCCCCGAGAGGAAGAATAAACCCACAGCGTGGGGGAAAGAGAAGCCAGTGGGGCAGATGGGAGAGGGCACCCACACAACCTGGTGCTCCCCTGACGTGCTGGACCTCAGCTCCCAGCATCCCCAGTCCAACAGGTCTCCATTTACAGAACCCCACCGCAGAAAGAGGAAGGTGAGGGGACTCCCAAAGGCAAGCTCCAGACACTGCCCGTCTTTCTCAACTCTAGAAATGCAAAAGGACCTGCGAGATCCTTCGCCACCATTTCATGATTTTGCAGGTTTGGGGAGGGCTTCAGCTCCAGCACGTCTAAGAAACCAAGAATGAGAGGCAGGATCAGACCCCACCTCCCTCTAGTCTAGCATCTGGCTTCCCAACACGTCCAGCCAGCCATTCCATAAGGAGAGCCATAAGGACTAGAAACTTACTTTAAAAACAAAACCCACCATCTTGAGGTTCTGAGCTTTGAGCAAGTGATTTGAGCGTCTAAGGGCAGGCTCAGCCTGAAGGAGAAGGCCCACCGCATGGAATGCTGGGAGTTGTAGGCCTTTTTCTGTGGAAACCTGCACAGCATCGTGCCCAAAATGCCGGGTGAGCGGCCTGCAGCCCCGAGGAAATTATACAGGTTGTAATGGTGCCCCGCATAGATGCTTTGCGGCCAGCACACACATGTGTGTGCGTGTGCGCGTGTGTGTGTGTGTGTGCGCTGGGGCGGCAGCAGTGGGGGAGGGGTGCTAATGAATTTCCTTGGCTTCATTACTGTGCCAGAAATAATTCCACGGCGTTTACTGCGCTCGGCTGTCACCTTGCTAGCGATATGCGGAATAAATCCCGTAAAAGCAAGGGAAGTCCCCTGACCCCAAATGCTTTCTGGCAACGGGGCGCTTTGGGGCTTTCGAATGCTCTTGCCCTCTGTGCGCCCCACTGCCCCCTGCCAGCCCCCCCCCCGCAGCTCCCCAAACCTGAAATGCCCATGCCAGGTGAGCAGTGCAGGTGTGGGGGGGGGCGGCTCTTTGCACCGCAAGGCCTGCTGCCCCCCCACCGGGAGAGGCCGGGACTCCCCCCCGCCAGCCCAAGACCCCCTTGCTGGCGCATCCTGCCCCTCGCTCGGCTCAGCTGGGCTCCCTGGCACCCCGCTGTCGGCCGCCGAATCTTCGTGCCGCGCTGTTCAGGCAGCCGGGGGGGGGGACGTGCCTGGGGGGTGCCCCCCCGCCAGCCCGGACCCTTTCCCGCAGCCCCACAGCAAGCGAGACGCGCTTCAGCTGGGCCTCCCACAAAGACGAGCATCGGGCCCTGGAAGGGGTGGGGGGGGCAGAACCCAGGAGCTCAGCCCCTACCCCCCCCGAGCCTAGATGGACCTTCCTTCCTTCCCTCCTTCCTGAGAACCAAACCGTCTCTCCCAGTATCGCCCAGTTCAGCCTTTCCCTTCCTGGCCTCGTCAGATGTCAGCACCCCCATCATCCCCAGCGGGCGGGGGAGGCAGCCGGACTGGGCGAGCCTGCCCTGGCCACGTCTCCCCACCCCGCCGAGAACCCAGGAGTCCTGGCTGCCCGTCCACCCACACCCTGAGTGCGCTCCGGTCCCACACCCCGCCCAGGGATGGGGCCCTGGTCTGCGTCCCCCGCCACACCCCACGCCAAATCCAGACCCCTTGCGGGGCTCCGCAAAGCCCCCCGGACCTCTGGGTCCTGCCTCCCCCCCTGGCAGATGAGAAGCCAATCATCTCGAGCCACCGAAACGAGGAGATCTTTTCCAAAGCTCTGAGAGGACAAGGTGTGTGGGAGCGAGGGGGGGCAGCGGCGGCCCCCGACTGCCCCCCAGCACAGGGGGGGCTGGGGGATGCCAAGCCGGCCGCCTGCAGGAGGCCTGGCCCCCCGGGGTCTGCGGCTGCGCAGCACGGGGGCCCGGGGGGAGCGGGCTGGCAGCTGCGTGTGGGCGGCCACAGGCGGAACGTGTGGGAACATGTGTGCGGTGGCGCAGGCGTGTGCGGCACGGGACGGTCCCTGCGTGCGCGGCCGCCTCGGAGCTTGCGTGGCGCCGTGCGCACGCGGGAGAGGGCGGGCTGGCCGACGGGGGGCGCACCGCTGACGGCCGGGGTCTCGGCAGCCGCTGGCGTGGGCTGCGCAAGAGAGAGCACCTGTGTGTGACGGCGCTGGCCCCAACCTGCCGCCCTCCAGCCGGGCTGGATGGACTGCGACCCCCAGCATCCCCGGGCAGCAGTGCTCCAACTGCGGCCTCACCCACCTGGAGGACAGACAGCCCGTTGCGGAAGGCCGCTCGGGTGCCTGTGCATGCGCGCACATGTGCCTAAGTCGCAAGCGGCCTGCATCTCCTCTGTGTGTAACATTCTGAGCGAGCTTGATCATTACACTTAGAAAGAAAAGCCGAACATGTTCCTGCATCTCAAAAGCCGAATGCAATTCCCCAGCCAACCTGCCCAAAGTGGAATCCGAGACGGAGGTCAGGACTCATTCATCCCGCGAACCTCGGTATTTTGTCTTCTTAAGGAAAGTCAAAGAAGAGAACAAGTTCCTAGTCCCTAAGGTGGCAAAGCTTTTGTCAAATCCTACAAGCCTGGCTTTGGGACTGAGCGGGAGCCCCAGGGGCCTCCCGCCAGGCACCTTGCTCTGTCCCACTATCAGTAGTAACGTGGGTGCGAACGTGTCGGTGAACGACCCCGCCACCCATGGGCGCGCCGCGTCACAGGGACCGACAATGAGCAGCCACGTGTGCTGCACTGAACGGGCACAACACCAGGCCGCCCCTCTGCAAAGGTGGCCCCGGCACGAAAGATGGCAGCCCCCCAAAGCCCTGTGCACACGTGGGCACTAGCCCTGGGCACCGCTGCTGCGCCGGTGCGCATGTGCGCAGCCCCCACTCCAAAGCGCCAGGTGCTGGGTCGGCGTGGCCTAGAATTTCCTGCAGCAAGCTTAATTGCTCCGAAAAGCAATTTCTCCCAAAGGGGGGGGGGTGTGTGTGTTGTGTGTGTGTGTTGGGAGGGGGAGCTTGCTTTCAGCAGAAAATTGGCACACCCAATGAAGGTCAGGATAGCGCACAGCTCCCTGCCATGCTAAGTTTCTGAGAACGGGGATTTTTTTTCGTACATGGAGGAGCGAAGGACCTTCTGACAGGCAGGCAGGCAGGCAGGCGGCCAAGTCACTGAGGACTAGAGCGTTAAGGTCAGTCCTTTCCACAGCCCACGGGGAGGGCACCGCAGTGCCGTGCCCACAGATCCCCTCACACGCGCACCGCGAAGCAGGCGAGGAGGACAGCCGCGCACCGCCAGCTGACCCCAAACCCCAACTGCCCCACAGTCTCTGGAATTCTCAAGAGTCCTCTCCCTCATCTGTGTGCATCGGAAAGGGGGCGGGGAGTTCCGAGCCCAGAGTGGGGACTGCACTCTGCACATGCTCAGAAAAACCACTGCAGTTTCCAGGAGTGTGCCTCTGAACATCAGGGTTGGGCGCAGCAGGGGTCGGGTGGCGAATGCGGGGTGTCACGGGGTGTGGAGAGCTGGGGGCACCTGCCTTCAGGACCCCCTCCCCTCCCCCTTTTGGGATGGGCTGTGCAGCAGCTCGGAGAAGACAGCCCAGGAGACACCTGGGTGCCCCGGCCCCTCACGCCCCCCCC
>JAIXND010000857.1:1575047-1590951 GCA_023646645.1 Varanus salvator macromaculatus | reverse complement strand
GGTTCTGGGGTGCTCGTGTGTGGTGGGAGTCGGGGACGGGGGTGCTGAACGCACAAAGCCATGCGCAGACACAACGCACACAACGGCAGACAGAGCCACAACTGCGTACGCGCAGACGCTGGCGCACGGGGCACTGGCGTTCTGGCTGAGGAGAGCCGCCGCGTCGCACGCTCCAGCCCCGGAGAGGATGGGCTGAAATGTGCCCCCTACCCAGATTCTGGGGGCACCGAATCTGAAATCGGGGGCCGTCCGGGGTGGGCAGGGGGACTCCAAGGGGTGGACGTGACAACACACTCAAGGGGCAGCCGAGCCTTCCCGGCTCTGGCAGCTAAGCGGAAGAAGCCCTGCAGCCGCCGGGGCACATGGGGACGGTGGGCCGCATTTCTGTCCAAAAGGGCAGCCTCTGTACCCGCAAGGAGACCAATTCTTCTCACTGGGGCGTCAGGGGCGGCAGCGCCTCGCAGGTGGACTCTGAGAACTCCTGCAGAGAGGTGAGGGGGCCGAAGACTGAAACGAGGGCAAACGGAAAGATCCGGGCAGCGGCTGCCCACATCCAGCAACATTCCACCACTGAGGATTCAATGTTCAGCCCGCGCATCAGGACAACACTGTGTTGGTTATACAGTGCATTTTGCAGGAATAATTTCTGCAAGACCACCGTCCTCTCCTCTCTTGGGGGCAGTTTGGGTGAGCAGATCTTGGGAATCTTGTGGACGTAACAGAGCAAAGCAGAAAGTTCGGGGGATCTACCAACTGGGTGGAACCACCAAATCTGGCCAGGACGTCTCCAATTATGTTGTTTTTATATCGTTATTATTTATTTATTGTTGTGAGCCGCCCCGAGGCTTCGGCGAATGGGGCGGCATAGAAGCCTTCTAAATAAATAACAATAAAAATAAATAGATCTGGTGAGGTTGTGCCTGCTTGACCGATGCTGAGAAGGCCCCAGCACCTCCTGGGGGAAAGGGGCTTGAGCCCCGCGCCGGGGGGCTCCGGCCTGGCCCTGTGCTGTCCAGCACCTCTTTCACGACTTGTGTGAGGGCACAGAGGGGCTGTTCCTCGGATGGCGGCGATGCGAAGCGAGGAGGGGCAGGGGAATGGCAAGCCCCAGGTGGGGGAGGCCTGTCTTGGCAAGGGGATGTGCGGAAAGGACCACGGGTCTCGGCAGGCCAGAGGACGAGGTCGAGCCAGGAGGATGTGGGAGCTGGTGAAAAGGGGCGGGCGACCTCGGGCGCCATTCATGCCCGGATTTGGGAAGTCTCCGCAGCGTTCTCACTGCTGCCTGCCTCGCACCAGGCTAGACATGAGCATGGGAGGCATGCCATGAGCAGAGCCGGCTGGAGCCGGGGGTCAGACTAGATGGCCCACGAGGCCCCTTCTGGCTGGCTCAGTTTCTGTGTTTCTGTTTCTTATCCTTTCAGTGCCAGGCTGAGACGGCTCTTGATGCCAAGCCCGTTAAAGAGTTACTGGGTCACCCGGGGATTTTCATTTTTCCTCTTACAGAGTCACTTTTGCTGATGTTTTACCTATTTTAAATTCATTTTCATGTTGCTCTTATTTTAGGATAAAATAAAACTGTTTTGGTTTTACGCATTGCTGTGAACTGCCCGAGGAGCTTTGGCTATGGGAGGGCTCAACATCAAATAAATAATACATAATGATAAGTAATATGTCCTCGTTCCACCATATGACACATTTGTGGGAGCAGATTTGGAGTTCCGGGCACCCCATTTTGAAAAGTCTTTGGCAACGGGAGCTTGTCCCGAAAGCCACAACCGGGTGAGGGGGGTGGCTCCTCTGTTGAGCCTGAGGAGGAGGAGGAGGTGACGAGGGACGCGGCCGAAGGAATGCCACGGGGATCCGGGCCTTCGTCCCCGGAGTGGGCTAGAGCAAGGGCGGGGGGATCCCATGGGAGCAGATGCAGGCCAAACACGGGGAGACACTTCTGGAGCGTGTGCCCAGCCGATCTCCAGGACCCTCCCGGCGCGGCAATTGTAACGAACACACCAGAGGACAATTACAACACACTGCAACGGACACACACGCCGAAGCGCCCACCGCCTTGCAGCTGCTGCGTTCGCGGGCCGACAGCACTGCAAACAGATGGTCGAGCCCGAGAACGCGCTCAGCACACCGAACATGGAACGGCACCGCCAGCTGGGAGGTGTTACAAGGTCTCCCGCTCGCACATGCATGCTCGCTCGCTCGCCCGCCCGCCCACAGTTCCTGGCGCCACGGAGGGATGCGCCGCCTCCCGATCCCCTCCAGGCAGCTGTGGGCCCGGCTTGGGGGCAAAGCCGCCTTGGTCTCTCTGCCGGAGGGTCTGGGTGGGAGGTGTATTGGGGGGGGGGCGGACCCTGCCAGTTCTCTTGGCCTCTCATTCGCTTTGGACACGATCCAGTGTGGGACCCTCTGCAGAGGCTGCCTGGGCGGGGAGCAGGGGGCGCTGCGTTGTAGCAGCTCCCCCCCACGGGGGCGGCCAACTCCAGGGGGTGGCACAGGGGGCTTGTTGTCCCGGGC
Organism: Varanus salvator macromaculatus; assembly: GCA_023646645.1. Classification (NCBI taxonomy): domain Eukaryota; kingdom Metazoa; phylum Chordata; class Lepidosauria; order Squamata; family Varanidae; genus Varanus; species Varanus salvator. The sequence goes on along the minus strand of JAIXND010000857.1, from coordinate 1,588,431 downwards.
CTTGGCAGCTCCGCCGTGGGGCTCCAGAGGGCCCAGCACTAGTGCCCGGCTCTTGGGCATCTGCAGGTTGGGGGAGGCGCAGGCTGCCGTGCCTTCAACACCCATATTGCGCTCCCTGCTCTTCCTCCGGCCCAGGCGAGCCAGTGGCTGCTCGGGATCCGTGCCGGGGCCCAGGCCTGGGCTGGGGGGCCCTGGAGCTGAGACTCAGTCCAGGCGAGGCCGAGGCGCTGAGCAGACAGCTCTCTTGCCCGGACGGGGGGCGCTCACCTGCCCTGGAGGCAGGAACGGCTTCCTACCTTGGGAGCCGCTGGATCCGGCTCCGTCCCTGGAAGCGCAGGCGGATTCTGGGCACGGAGCACCTTTCATCCGCTCCGCGGGACACGCCAGCTCCGTCCTTGGGGGCAGCCCGAATAGCTACCCGCCCAGATGCCCCCCCGGCCGCGTCCTGCCAACATGCTATTCACAGGGCTGCCTTCAAAATTGGTCCAGAAACTTCCGCTGGTCCCCAAGAGGGCAGCGAGGTTGCCAGCACACTTTCGGGGACGGCGCTTCGCCATCGCACCGGCTGCCCGTCGGGGCCGGGCCAGACCCACACTCCTGGCACGAACAGTCCAGCACTGGGCCCCGGGTGGCTGGAAGGAGGGTCTGCCCCATATATATCTGCCAGACACTAAGCCTGGGCCAGCGGCCCTGCGGGAGCCGCCAAAGGAAGGCAGGAGGGTGGCCACTAAGAAGGGGCTCTGTGGTTGTGGCCCCCCGGCCCTGGACGGTGGAAGGGACGTCCCAGCTCAGCTCAGCTGGTACCATATCATACTCTTTGAGTGCCAACTGAAGATCTCCTCATTCCCTCAGGAATTTCACTTTCGTTGGCTAGAGAAACGGGACCTGGTTTAGATTTAAATATGTTTTTAGGCATCATAAATGGACTTAAATATGACTATGGAATGTTAAAAAATATGAGAGGGGGGCTGACCCAGGATGTCTGATGTATTTGATGATTGATGTTTTTAGGGTTAGTTTAAAATTTTAATAAAAAGCTTATTACAAAAAAAAAAAAAAAAGGAATTTTACTTTGAGTCTCTCTTAAATTCTGTATCGTGTTTTAAAACTGCATCACTGCTCAGTCACCCGCTGGACATAAATCTACAGTTGTCCTATAGTTTCAACCAATTCAAATGTTATACTGCCATTTTGACAGTCACGTAGGTTTTTAATTGGGGTGGATGTATCGCGGGAAGCGTGGCTTCCAGACCGAGGGAGGTGTTGATACCGCGCTACACAACTCTGGTGCGCCCACAGCTGGAGTCCTGTGTCCCGGTCTGGGCTGCACATTACGGGAGACACAGCTGGGTCGGAATCGGTGTGGCGCTGGGTCCCAGGAATGGTTGCCGGGTTGGGAGGGATGCTCTGTGAGGAGCGACTGAGGGAACTGGGACTTCTCAGCATGAAGAGGAGACTCCGAGGGGACCTATTGGTATGTGAAGGGGCGTCTCAACACAGAGGGCCGTGACCTGTTCTTCCCCACAGTGGCGGGCAGGATGTGCTCCGATGGGGCAAAGCTCAAGGAACCAGGTTTCAGGCTGGATGCCAGGAAGAACCTCCTGAGGGTTAGGATCCCCAGGATATGGAACGGGCCTCCACGGGAAGTGGTAGAGGCCCCATCGGTGAGGGCACTCCAGGAAAGACGGGACACCCACATGTTAGGGATTACATGAGTGGAGCCAGCTGGAGCTGGGGGTCAGACTAGATGGCCTGGGAGGCCCCTCCTGGCGCCCGGTTTCTATGCTCCCAATGGTTTCGCATCGTTGTGAGCCACACGGAGCGCTTTCGGCCCTTGGGCAGTCGAAAGATGTGACTGATGAGAAACTAAACAGCCGTTCTCTTATTCAGGGGGCAGAACTTCAGCAGCCTTTAATGCACAGAGGTGCCCTTGGAGCCCCCACGACAGGCAGACCCCTAAAACCGGCTGCTGCTTATACACATTTCAGAAAGGAATGGCAGGGAGAGAAGGCCGACCTGCCGCACGGCCGAGGCCGGCTGCTGCTCCCGAGAAACACCGAGCCACAGGAAATCCCGGCGGGCCGGGGGATAAAGCCAAGCGCATGTGCACACAGACACGCCGGAGGAGCCACGGATGCACAAGGAGCACACAGAAGTGCTTGCGGCCAGGAAACTCTGCGCCGCCGAGTCCCCGCGAGCGCTACGGCCAGACGGACGGACGGGCGGACGGACACACAGAACCGCGATCCACAGAGCATGCGCGTGGACGCAGGGCCCGACGTGTGCGGAGGAAGGCGCCCGGACCGGCGGGGGGGTGTGGGCACGCTCCGGAGAGACCGCCGCCGTGCCAGGCCGCACGATCCGCCACCCGCGACCGCAAAGAGCGCCTCGCACGCGCCGACACACACACGGCGGAGACACACGTGCCACCAGGGGGACGGCGGGCAGGTGCAGGTGTGCGGAGGCCGTGGGCGTGGCAGGGCCGGGCGGGGCCAGGTGCACCTATGGCCGCGGCGGCAGGGTGGCGACCCCTCTCCTGGCCGGGGCACCCGCGCCCCCCCTTCCTACCTTCATGGGGGAGATGTGCGAGTGAGACACGTAGCCATGGATGCTCTCGATCTGGGATAGGTTCTTCTCCGCCACGTGGACCAGCTCGGGGGCCTTTACCTGGTTGGGGAGGTGGGCAGGGCTGTGCTCCAGCGGGGGGCTGTCTTCATCTTGGTAGCGATATTTCTGCAAGGGAAAGGGCAGAGGGTCAGCGCCTTGCATGCACACCCGACGGACGGACGCGGCTACGGCCACGGCCGCGCCCCCAGGATCCGGAGCAAGGCCAGGCCGGCCGGATCGGCTGCTCTGCCTCCACCCTCCCCTCCCGGGAGCCGTCTGCAAAACGAAGCCATCAGCCATGCTGTGTCTGTGCCCTAAGATACCTGCCCGGCAGACCAAAATCCAACAGACAGTGCTTTCCCAAGATGTGATGGTGGGCACTTTCCCACCTGCTGAATGTCCACCTGCTGCCCAGTTCGTGGCACGGGGGGCTGGTGGGGGGGGCAAAGCAGGAAAACCTTCTGCGCGACCCCCGGCTAGTTCCGGATTTTCATCCCTCCTGCTCACCAAGCTTGGCAAGATGGAAAGGATCCCGAAATGGGCCAGATCCTAAAAGGTTATCCTATACTTTGGGCCTCTCGAACGACCGAAATCAGTTTTTTCTGCCCCGCGCGCTTTCAAAGTCGCGCTGGTCTCATCCGCATCCACCTCCATCTCCCAAACCCAGCTCTGTGATCCTGCCTGCTTCCTGGGCGGCCCAATTCCTTCCCTACTCTGCTTGTGCTGACAGTGTGTTCCCCCAGCCCACCTCTGGCCGGAGGGCCAAGCCCCACGGCGCATCCCCTGCGCCTGAGCCCGTTCCCAGCCCGAGTTCTGCACGGCATGGGGCATGGCGAGGCGCAGCCGGAGCAGTGGGGCGCCCAAAAGCGCCGGAATAGCCGGGTATGTCCCTGCTAGATCATCCACACGGCCTTCCCACATGGCCTCTTCCAGATGGGTTAGACTACAGTGCCCAGCATCCCCGGATGGGGAAAGCTGGTACAACATACTGGAAGCACAACACAACCCCGGATGGGTCTGCAGCACCGGGAGGGGTGAAGCGGAAATGGAACCTCCCAGTAAAACCACCTCGGGGCATTTAAACGCCTGGGCATCGTTTTAAAAAATTGAAGGCGCCTTAATTTGAAAAACATCTGCAGGAATGCGAGAGGCAGGCAAGGAGGGGCCTCATCCTGCCCAGCCCTCCGTCTGGCTTGTAAGTGGGGTGACGCCGGATCTAGTTTAGCCCCAGGGCATGTTCGGATTGGAGGAGGCAGACTTGCCACTCTGAGAGCCATGAGGACTTCTGAGCCTGTGCAGAGTGGCTGCCCCACGGGAAAGCCCCAGGGAGCTGGCTACCATGTTTATTTATTTCATTCATTTATTTCCAAATTTATATGCCGCCCCCTTGCAAAAAAGCCTCGTTGTTGAGCCTACCAAGCCTCCCATGTTGAGCAGCACAGAGACCCAGGAAGGACCTCCTTCTGGTTGTATAATTCAGCTCAGGCGGCCTACACCGCAGAAGCGTCGTGAAAGAGCACTGCCGGCAGCCACAGGTGGTGGGGGGACGGCTAGTGAGGCAGCAAGCAGCCCCCAAACTCGTTGCTGCGCTCGTCTCCTCGGAGCACTGCCCTCAAACTACGTGGGCAGGGGGCTTGCCCTACCCGTCCATCCTTCCTCTGCACCGCTGATATTTTGGGGGTTTGGAGGTCTTATGGAGTTGCATAGCCATCCCCCCAAACCTGGCACCCCCCAGGTGTGCCGGACTACAATTCCCATCCCCTTTGGGGCAAGCCGGGAAAGCACTTGCAGAAGCTCAATTGTTTTTGGAATTTTATTTCAGCCGGTCGAGCTTCCCTCTGTACGTCACGCCGGGTGCCTGGCTGGAGAGACGGCACATCCTTCCAAGGACGGGGGGCAAGAAAGCAGCCCCTTTGGGGACTTCTTCCCCTTTCCATCTCCCCCGCTCTTCTTTCTTGCTGGCAAGGGCAGACTGGGCACAACCCGCCCCCCCAACTGGCACGCAGACCCCCAAGCAGTCGGTTTCCGAAAAACCCTCACCAGAGAGAGGCGTTTCCCTTGCAAAATGCACCCCCACCCCCGGCTCCAAAGGCAGGCTTTCTCCAGGCCAGATTGCGATGTAGTTTGTGTGTGCATGAGACTCGGAGAGAAAGAAAGGCGGGCAGAGGGGCTGCCCCCAAGACCCAGGCCCCCAGCCTCTATAGCATCAGACCTGATCTCACCGGCTCATTTCCTTTATGGCAGTATAAAAGGCCATATAAAAGCACAGCAACTTTCTCCTGTCCTTGTTCTTGTCTAAAGGAGCAGAGAGTGCCCAGCTCTGAGTGTTGTAGGGCTCTCCGGCCTTAACCGCCCCCACCCCGCCACAACCTCCTCTGGCTCAAAGGAGGCCCCTGACAAGGAGGGTCTCTCCAGTCACCCTCACGCTACTCCAGGATCCTCCTGGGCAGAGAATGTGGGTTCACTGGATGCCTCAGACAGCACCTGCCCCGGCAGTCTCTATCGTCCTCACACCATGGTCGCCCTAAAATCAGAACGGAGCCATAAGGAGCGAGCAGCAGTCCGGAGGGGAACTCGGAGGGCGGACAGCCGGCCCAGCCTTTGGGAGGCCTCTGCACGCCGCTGAGTCAACAGCCCTTCCCGAGTTCCAGCCAGTGTGGATCCGTCCGTGGTCCTGAAACGGCAGCTGCTTCCGAGTGGCGCCCCAAACAAAGACAGGACGGCGGCAGCCCCAGCCTGGGGAAGGCACTGGCATAGAACCATATTCTCTGCCCCCCCCCCTTAATATGCATCCTGAGTTCAGGCCACACTGCGGGTTATGAGGCTTCACTGGAACGATTCGGGATGGCCTGCTTTTCCCCCAGGGCAGAACCTGCTCGGCTGCTCACAGGCCTCCCACCGGCACTTGGACCGCACGTCTGGGATCAGGCCGATGTCCCGCAGGGCTCGATCCAGTGTTCCAGGGGGCCGAGTCTCCAACGTTTTCCTGACAGCCTGGAACATCTGCTCGTGTCCAGCAGAGAAGAGTGCCTCTAAGCACGTGTAGAATCCTTTCCCCTCCATTCAGGAAGCGCAAGGACAACTTGGGCAGCGCCTGAGGGTCAGGACGAGGCCGCAGCGGCCCTGCTCCCCACGGGTCAAGCTGTCCGCCTGCAGCTTTGATCACCTTGGCCGTGGCTGAATCGGCGGCCAGGCCCTGGCCCCCCTTGCCCAGCCGGAGGGCAGCTCCTGGGCACTCAACTTGGAGACTGGAGCCGAACTGCAGAGCTAAATCCGGGGAGGACCGACGTGCCCCTCGCAGTAACAGTGTCACCCGCCACGGGCCAGAGGAACCCGAGGGACGTGGCCATGCCCACGGACTCCATTTCCGCCCCCCCCCCGTTCATGCTTCCTCCCCACGTGCCAAAGCAGCACTGAATCTCTTGCCCCTCTGAGCAAGGAGAGCAGGCCCCACGGAGGCCCCCCCCCAGTGCCGTGCAGGTGACCCCACGCTGCCCGCCTCCTCCCAGCTGCCCCTGCCCCTGGATCAGAGGCCACACCAGGGATTTCTGCGGGGACGGGGCTTGGAGAGCCAGCTCTGCCCCGAGGGAACCCAAGAGAGCTCTGTAGGCCAGGCCCAAGGCCCTTGCTGGCTGGATTAGGCCCACGGGCCAGGGCTCCCCGTCCCAGGACCAAAGGAAGCATCCGTGGGGCTGTCCCCGGGCCCCCAACTGGCTCCGTGGGCCGTGCAAGCACTCCTTTCCAAACTGGAAAGTGAATCAGCCGCAGGGATTCAGCCACTGGTGCCCGAGATACAATCCCCGTGCACTGCGGGATGGGGAAGCCGGAGCGGGATGCGGGGAGCAGCCTCTCTCTGCTCAGCCCCACCCGGATCCTCTGTCCCCACTCTCAAGTCGCCCCAGCGGAGGAGGAGGAGGTAATTAAGCCTGATGTCTCACAGCTCAACCCTCCAGAGCCAAGCAGCCACGAAGCCTTGAAGAACACGATCGGACGGGGAGCTCCCCGAGGCACATTCGCCCCCGGAAGCGAGGGAGGACCGGTGGGGAGGCGGCCGAGAAAAGGAGAGGTGGAGAACGTCGACCCAGTGAGCCCTTCACACATGCGCAACACCCTGCCCCGGATGGGATGCCGTGCGGGTTTCCAGAAGGGGGTTCTGCTTGGGACAGCCCGGGCGGACAGGCCACGCGCGGCCTCGCACATGCGAAACGGCAGGCGTGGCCCCGCACGAGTGGAGCTGCTCCGAAGCCACCTCAGATACGTCGGTTTCACCCAGGGGAGGAGGAGCTTTTTGTGGCGCGAGGAGCAGACTCCCACAGCAACCCCCCGTTTCTCGGGGGCTCCCTCCAGGGACGAGCATATCCAGCGGCTAAGTGAGCAGCACTGAAACACCGGCAGCCCCAGGAGCACAGGGGGTAAGCCCCTTGCTGCCAGTCGGGGGCACCACGTTGGCCATTCGGGATTTGGGAAGCCATCTGACAATTGGTGCGCAAGGGCATGGGGGTGAGGGGAGGGTGCGGAGGTTCAGCGGCTCGCACCATTGAGCTTCCGGTTCAATCCTATCCTGAACGGGACCAGCAAAATTCGTCTGGCGGCCTGCCCCGTACGGCGCTTTGTGTGTCCGCACCACTGGTGGCCAATAATCATCACACTGTAACCAAAATGGCGGATAAATGGTGTTTTTTGGCGCCAGGCCAAGACCTTTTTATTTAAACGATATTTCTTAATAATCACTGATTTTATGTATTAGTTTTATGATTTTGTGCCAGGATGTTTCCGGATTTTATATAGATATGTATTCATAAATATGTATTTATTTATAATGTTGGAAGCCGTCCCGAGGCTTATGCGACTAGGATGGCATACAAAAATTCCAAATAAATAAACAAAATAAGCAAAAGGATTAGTAAGGCCATTATGAGGTTCTTTGTACCGGATCCCTTTCAAAGTCCCAGTTCCCTCTTCCAAGTAGACATAATTTCACAGGAAGGAAACATCTTCACTGGAGTTTGGTCGTTATCGGGTTGATTAACAAACAAAACAGCAAACGAACCAAACGAGCAGGCAGAGGGAGAGAGAAAGCGGGGAGCGTGGCGGTTCGAGCAGCTTTGCACACCACACGGCAGGAACAAAAATCCGTGGGGACGCCGGCGTGGGCCGTGGGGTGGGCAAGCCGAGAGCCACGGACCTCTGCAGAGCCAAGAGGGAGCGCTCTGCTGGTGGCAGCGCGCAGGCCGTTTTCTCGGGCACCGCGCAGGGGTCTCCAGTGGCTTGGTCCCGGCACGGTCCCCTCGTGAGGTGGGCGGTGCTGGGGGCCTCGGGGGGGGGGAGCCTTGCATGGTAAGCCGCCTAGGCAGCCCTCGCAGTTTGGGTAGCCCGTACTGTGCGTCAATAAATCAGTATTCCTCTCTCCAGGCAAACCGGCCTGGAGGCGGCCGGAGGCCCACGCTGGGCCTGGGGTGGGCTGCTGCCGGCGGGATCGTGGGGCAGGGCGGCTTCCCGGCCGGCAACCCCACTCAGCGGGCCCGTGGGGCTGTCCCAGGCCTGCCGCCGCCCCTCGGGGGGCCCGCCCTGACTCAGTCCCTGCGAAGGCCCGAACCCCCTCCCCTCACGGCCTGCCACACCAGGCCCCCCAAATGGCAGCGGTGCAGCCCAGGACAGGACCCAAACAGCTGCATCAGGCCAAGCTGGGCCCCAGCATGTCTGCCGGGGTCCCGCCAGGGAGGCACAGGGCGCAGCTTGCCCCCCCACGGGGGGGCCCGTGGATCCATGCGGGACGAGAGCCGCCCACGAGTCCCCCCACCAGGAGAGCGCCTGCCACTGCCTCGAAGCTGTCGAAGCGAGGCTGTTGCCGAAGAGCAAGAGGAAGACGAAGAGGTGGTGCCAGGGGGTGGATCGGCCCAGCGCTCCATGCCCCTTCTCTCAATCTTACATTGCTTTTCCAGGACCGGGGGCTGCGAAAGGGAAGACATTCCCCACTGGAGAACCAAACAACCTCTGATGCCCAGCAGACAGTCCTAAGCTCAGCCGGCCTTCCCCGCCTCCAGGGGCCCCCAGGTGCCTTGGACTGCAACGCTCATGATCCCCAGCCAGCCAAGGAACCGGCCGTGGGCCTGCTTCCTTGGTCCAAGGTCTCGCCCGTTCCACCCTCAGGACTCAACCCTGCGCAGAAAAGGGGCTTGGGACTCTGCCCCGCTGCTGGGGAGCTCCGTGTCCCGAGCCAGCGACCCACAATCCCCAGCGCTTCGGCCCCGCCTCCGTTCAGCCCCTCCGGCGTTCCCCCAGGGAATCGCTCTGGACAGCCGCGTGCCGCCGGGATTAGGCGAGGCTTCCTGCCCTGCCTCCCAGATGTTCTCCGGCTGCCTGCAGGTTCTGAAGAGGGGCGCAACTGGAGACCCCCGACTCCCGCTTGCTGCCTTGCACTTTAATCCTCCACATTATGCTGCGGAAGGAGCACATTAATTCCTCAGGAAACACTGCAGACAATCCACGTCTTCCTCCACATCCCAAAAATCCTGGATGCATTTTATACCATGTCTTGCAGCAGGTCGAAAGGAAGATGCTCCCAGAAGGATGAGGCCGATTAATTGTGTTGTTTGGGTTTAAATTGGCAGACGTGACGCTTCCTTCCAACAGAGCGCGGAGGGGCTTACAGGATTAATAATACTGATAAAATAAAACAACAAGAAAAACTGGACTGTCACAATGGACCAGAGTAAAAGCCTAAGTAAAAGACACCCAATTCCCTAATCGTGGCTGAGACATTCGGACAACTCTGCTACACAACCGCAACACAAAGGCTTGCACCTGTGTCTATTTCGCTGCGCATTGTGGGGGGTGGGAGCTGTGGGTGGAGGGGGAAGCCGGATCGGTGGCACCCTTTCCGGATACGCCCTCGGCATCCAGCAAGGCTCTCATAAATTTTGGAGGCACACTGTGAAATCCGAAATAGGACGACTGGACGGACAGAGGGGCTTGTCCTGTTTCACTGTGTTCTTTTGTGTTTGTTTCAAGGAAGGCTGAAGTGGAGGGTTTTCACTGTGTTTGTCCACTGTGGCTAAACTGCGGTGGGTCACAGGAACCCCGGACACACAATAGCACAAAGGACACAAAAAAAGCCGCCCTTGAGGAGCTTTTTCTGCACAGCCCATCATTTCTGCCCATGCTAAACACATTCCAACCATCAAAACCCTGCCAGGACACCTCGTTTTCCTAACCCTAACCCTGCCCTGGTGCACACCCCTAACCCTAATATAGGACTACAGTTCCTTGGAAAAGAGGGCAATTTTGAAAAAGCCGTCCTTCAGTGGCTTTTTCTGCCCAGCTCATCGTTTCTGCCCATTCTAAACTCATTCCAACCATCAAAACCATGACAGGACTCCTCATTTTTCTAACCCCAACCCTGCCCTGGTGCAGACCCCTAACCCTAATATGGGGGTAAAGTTCCACTGACAAGAGGATGCAACTCCTGGGAAGGGAGGGGAGGTTTGGCCTGGCAGTGGGGAAGGGGTTGGACACCTGGGAAGTCCGAGGGCGAAGCAACCAAGGGGGCTGCCCGGAGACGCAGGGGGAGTCACGGCCACTCACACACCAACTGGGACTAACTTGACCCGCTTGTCCTTTCCTGTCACCAGGAAGCAAAGCCTCAGGAGGACCGGGGACCGGGGGGACGGGGACGCGTTCGTAAACCTGAGTCCGCAGCCACTCCAGCAACTGAATGGATCGGCTTTCTCCAGCCTGCTTGGCTGATTGATCGCAGGGACGGAGCTGCACAGACCAGGCTGGAGAAGGGCCAAGCGCTCCGAATTAGGCCAGGTGTGGCAGAAGGCTTTGCGGATTTTATCACGGGCCCACGAATTACACTCCGACTCAGTGACAGCGCCTGGCGTGGGGGGATCACACGGTGAAGACCAGTCAAGCAGCGGTTTGAACAGGCCGGCACGTCTGACACCACTTTGCCGGGGCATTTCCCCCCCGGCCCAACCTCCTTTCGGCTCTGGAGGGCCACTGGGAAACGGGAATATCCCGCCGCAGAAACGCAGGACGGCCCTGCTCAGCAGATCCGACAGAACGCAGGAAAACCTTGTGCTGCGAAATTGCTTAGCACAGGCCCTTCCGTCAGCTCCCCCCGGCCACAGTCGCCCCGCCCCGAACCTGCACCAGAGTTGCAGGAAGCCAACGCAAGCAGAAATGCTCGCATCCAGGCCGGCACACGGAAGATGCCTCCCTCGGGCACCAAACATGCACAGGAGAGCCAACTGTTTCCGCGGGCCAGGGACCCGAAGGGGCCAGATGCTGAGGCTGCACCTGGGGGGTGCCGAGGGGGTGGGCGTGCTCCAGAAGCAGGCCTCAAGTGGGGCAGAAGCCGCCATGCCGGAGGGATTCCGATGCCGGATCGCTTTGCTTTTCCTAGACAAGGTGTACAGGAAGCAGCGTGCAAAGCCATGCTGGAGGTGGCAGCGGCCCTCTAGCAGCCGTGGGCCCCCCGAAGAGGAAGTCTCACTGGGAGCAGGTTGCTGCTGGGCCCCCCACAAAGCTCTCCCGGGCCTCACCTGGACAGGTGAGCCAGGCAGCATCCTCGGGCTCATGATTCTGAGCCAGACAAAATCCGACAAAGCCGCCGGTCCCTCCCTCGAGGAACCTTTTCCCCGTAAGGAGGTTCCTCTGCTGCGAAGTCACGTGAGGACAGGGGAAGGGGCGCTCCTGGATCCACGCAGGGAGCGTCCAGTCCCACCACCGGCTTCCGGAGGGACCACCCACCGTCCCAGGGGGCAGCCGCAGAGCGCAAGGACGAGAGCCGCGGCACCCGCTCCCCCATGCTCCCCAGGCACTGCTGCCTCCAGCCCTGGAGGCCCGCTATGGCCACCATGCATGGCAACTGAGCAGGGGTGGGCTTCTCTGTCCAGGCCCCCTTGAAAGCCACCCAAAAGGGTGGCCACTTACTCATTCATTGTATTTCTTGCCTGCCTTCTTTTCCTTCCAAGGAGCTCAAGGCAGCTTCTGATCATCTCCTCCTCCCCTCAACCTTATCCTCATGACAACAGCCCTGTGAGGTGGGCCGGGCTGAGAGTTTCGGCCCCCCATGAGCTCCACGGCGCAGTGGGGCCTCCTGAGCCCCAGTCCCACGCTCCCAGCCGCTATCCCATGCCGACTCTCGCGGGACTCCGGAGCCGGGAGCCTTCCCCACTGCGCCGCAGGACCCACAGGCTAACTCTGTGCTGTGTGAGGGTCGCTCCCACAGCCCCTTTTCCCCAGGGTTTTGCGTTTCGCATTTCCTTCTTCGCCTCCATCTCTGCTCCTTCTCCAGCAGGTCTCCCCCTCTGAACAGGCCAAGGTCTGCCAGCCTGGATAGGGAACGGCCCCACGGCACGCCCCAGTGAGATGGAGCCCCAGCCCCGTAAGCCCGGCCCCACTGGAGCGGCTCGGCCTCCCCACACCTTCGCTCCAGTGCGTTCGTTCTCCTTTGCCCGCCGAGGGTGGGACAGGCTCGCCAGCGAACGCCCTTTCCGGACTGGCGCACATTCCCATTGTGGGCTGAACGGCAGTTGGCAAGACGCCCCTTCCGACGGCGGCCCGCTCTTCCCGTGCCCCCAGGGCCGCCCACCCTGCGGCAGAGGCAGTGCGCACGTCGCCCGGAGCGCAAGATGACATGCCCGGAGGCAGGGCCTTCGGGGGGCTGGCCCCTGCTTTGGGAAGGGCACACAGCCTTCCGCCCAGCTGGGCCTCTCACTCAGACCCGCCTTCGCCAACCTGGCGCCTGCGAGCGAGCAGAATACCAACCGCGGACATGCCCCATGCTGGCTGGGACTGATGGGAGGTGCATTCCAAAACATTTGGGGGAGGTTTCCAGGGGTCCCTTCAGTGTTTCCATGTGAACTCTCATCTGTCAGTGACGAGGGGCTGATTTATAGTGCGACACCCGGCATGAGTAGACTCAGACATGAGCCCCACTGTATTTAGTAGAGCGCACTCCGAGGTCGCTGTGATGCCATTTTATTGATTATTGTAGTTTTTGGGGTAAACCTCTCCCCAAAGACCTTTTAAGGCAAAGAGAAACCCAAGATAAAGAGAAATGTAAAAGAGAAATACCAAGATAAAGAGAAATGTAGAAGGATACAAGGGCATATCGTCACCACGGGCAGGTTCCCTCCTCCCAGACACTGGCCAGCGGCTACTGGGAATCCAGCAGAAAAGTCAATTCACACACCACAAATATTCCAATTTCCAAAGGCCACAGCAAGTCACAAGTCCAACAAGGAGACCACCAAGAAACCATGAGAAATAATTCTGCACATGCCGGAAAATCCATCCACACCATCCAGTTATAAAGTACAAAGAAATTATTCCACCTGCACCTTGGCGGGAAAACCTCATATACTGACATAAACCTCATATACTCTTGACTTCTGAATGGCTGGTGGCAGCCATTGGCCATTGGCACCTATATAAGAACAGGGCGACCCTGCAGAATTTCTACATCTGCTGCAGGATAGATGCTTCCCTTCCTGGCCAGGATCCCAAGCAAGTCCCCGAACATTATCGGGTACTGAAGCATCCTAGTCTCGTTTCATTTTTAATGGGGCTAAGTGAGCAGTAGCTCATTGCGGGGCCGGGAAACCACCCGGGATCTTCAGGGCTCCCGAATGAATCTTGTCGGAATCTCTCCCTTTCAGTGGAGTCAAACAAGGAGCCTCAATCGCTTTAAGGAGTCGCACAGCTACACCCCTCGCTAGTAAATGGGATTCAGCCGTCAGGGCAGCCTCCCTGAGCCCAGAAGGGG
>JAIXND010000857.1:1557832-1570047 GCA_023646645.1 Varanus salvator macromaculatus | reverse complement strand
CGCCCGCCCGCCCGCCCCCCCAGCACTGGGGCCAGGCCAGGCTGCCGGACCGCGGCTGGGAGCGCAGGGCCGGCCCTGGGGTCCGATCCGCCGGGCTCAGCCCTCTCCCAGCAGCCCTGTGCCCGGCCGGGAGGCGAGACGAGACGAGGAGTCCTGCCGGCCGGGCGAGGGTCCCTCCGAGCCCCGCATCCTCTTCCTTGCACACGGTGCCAACCAGCCGTCCCCTGGGAAACCACAAGCAGGCCGGGACCCATGTTCCCCAGCCACTGGGCTACCCAGGCACCCACCCCAGGTTCCCTACAGCCCTCAGGGCTAGTAGCATGCGTCACCACCTCCTCCTCCAAGAATCTGCCCAGGCCCCCTCTAAGGCGACCCAAATGGGCGGCACCGTTGCCTCTTGCCTTCTAGAAGCCCCTCCTGTTGTGGGTCCTGAATCTCCCACCTGCCGGCCCCATGGACGGCCCTGCCGGGTTTGAACCTTGGGGGAGAGGCAGACAAGGTGTCCTGCCCCACTTTCTCCACAACAGGTGCAACTTTAAGCACATCCGCCTGGCCTGGCCTGGCCTGGCCTTCCTCCCTGTCTGCTGAGCCGAGCGAGCTGTTGCGGTGGCCGCGGCTCCCAGGGCAGGTGCCCGAAGCCTTCCCAGCCCGGCTGCCCTGCCCTGCCCTGCCCTGCCCTGCCCGCTCAGCCCGGCTCTTCCTCAGGTGCTCCGAGCAGGACGGTGCCCGATACTCCACATGCGCTCACACCGAAGCCCTTGGCGGGTCTACTCTCACGTCCTCCCCTAACGAGGCCTCGCTCCGAGTTTGCCATGTTCACAGCAGCTGCGCGCTGGGCTGGCATTTTCACCCTGCGGCCACCAGCCCCTCGAGACCCCCTTCCTTGCTGGCTCAGCTGCCCCAAGCTGGGTTTTGCCCCGGCACGGTCACTTCCCCGTTGTTCGCATCATGCCAAGGTCCCTCGTCCAGCAGCCATGCTGCTATGGGGGCAGCCACAAGGGCACCCCACTCCGATCCCAGTCCTTCGTCCCCAGCGCCAGACGTGCACAGGTAGACTGCCTCCAGGCATGGGGGTTCTCTTAGCTGGCCAGGTTGACTCCAATTGTATTGTTTTTATATTGTGTTAATTTATTTATTATTGTGAGCCGCCCCGAGGCTTCTGCGAACGGGGCGGCATGGAAGCCTCCTACAGAAATAAATAAAAAATAAATACCGTATTTTTTGCTCTATAAGACTCACTCTTTCCCCCCTCAAAAATAAGGGGAAATGTCTGTGCGTCTTATAGAGCGAATATGTGTGTGCAGTAAGTCTGTCAGATGTGCAGCCCATGGGGAAGCGATGGGGAATGTGCCTGTGATGATGTGCCCATTTGAGTCAGAATATTTTTCTTCTTGTTTTCCTCCTCTAAAAACTAGGTGCGTCTTATGGTCAGGCGCGTCTTATAGAGCGAAAAATACGGTAACCATCTTCAGCTGGCCTTGGTGAACGTGGCTGCCGCTTCACTGGGCGCTCCCTGCCCTTTGCCCTTCTGCCCCCTCCTTACAGCACCACGGTCTTGATGTCGCTTGGCACACCCTTTCGGCCCCCACCCCAAAGAACACCCAACTCGCTGCTTCCCAGTTTCCCTCTCTGGCCCCCCTTCTGTTTGGCACCACAATCATCTAGCCATCGATGCAGAGCCGTGGGGCAGGCTGGGACCCCTTGGTGTCCGCACAGGCTAAGGTTCGCCGCCTAGGTGTAACATAAGCAGGTCAGGAGGTCCCTGCCCCAAGGAGCTCCCAAATTATACTTGCAGCCTCGTGCTTGCAATTCAGTCCAAGTACGAGCGTCGTTTACTGCTTCCCTTCCGCCGTTGTTTCTCTTGGGTCCAACACGAGACTCTAAGCTCTGTGCCTATCTCATTTCTTTTTAATTGGAAAAAAGAGTTTCTCACCAAAATTCACATGCTGCGGAGCTTCAGAATGGACAAATTAAGCTTGTTTTCAGCCTAAATTTGCCCATTGGAGTCCCTGGAGCAGTTTGCCACCGTATTGCAGTGCAAGGCTTTTTTTTTTTTTAACTGGTCCCCCCTTTTAAGTGGTAGAGGCAGGGAACTGGCACAGTCCTGCCCGGAGTCAGATCTAACTCTTTCACAGGAACCAGGCCCGGGCTTGCTTTAGCCCCAGCCGAGCATCTGATCTAAGTCCATGTACAGGAAGAGCCTGCAGCCCTAATTTGGGGGAGGGACCTCAGGTGCAGCCCCCCAGGAAATGCCAAATGTCCCCACCCCCTTGCTCCCCACCGCACCTTTGCGGTTTTTCCAGGGTCTGTGCAGTTCCCCCCAACCCCATTGTAAAAGCCACAGCTCGGTCGCTGGCAGGCACAGCCAGGATCTCAAAGACCCCTGAATTTTGTCCCACTCAGCACAGGAAGTTGGCGCTGGGGCTGAAAGGGGCCTGGTCCTGTGCCCTTCCAGAAGAAACACCTCCTCCTGCCGGAGCGTGTGTAACCCTTTATATTCCTCGGATTGAGGGCCTACTGGGTCGACCGCAGGCTGAACAGGAGCCAGCCGTGTGACGCGGTGGCCAAGAGGGCGAACACCACCCTTGGGTGCATAGCCAGAAGTGTGGCTTCTAGAGCGAGAGAAGTATTACTACCACTCTACACGACTCTGGTGCGCCCGCAGCTGGAGTATTGTGCTCAGTTTTGGGCCCCTCATTACAGGAAGGATATAGCCAGGCTGGAGTCAGTGCAGCGTAGGGCCACAAGGATGGTGGCCGGTTTGCAGGGGATGCCGTACAAGGCGAGACGGAGGGAACTGGGTCTCTCCAGCCTGGAGAAGAGGAGACTCAGAGGGGATCTGTTGGCAACATACAGGCATGTGAGGGGGTGTCACACGGAGGTGAGTAGAGACCTGTTCTCCCCTGCAGAGGAAGGCAGGACGCTCTCCAACGGAGCCAAGCTCAGGGAACCCAGGTTCAATTGGGATGCCAGGAAGCACTTCCTGACGGTTAGGACCCCGAGGGTGTGGAATGGGCTTCCACGGGAGGTCACTGAGGTCCCGTCGGTGCGGGTATTCAAGGACAGGCTGGACGTCCACATGGTGGGCAGGTTGTGAGCGGAGCCGGCTGGTGCCGGGGGTCAGACTAGATGGCCCGGGAGGCCCCTTCTGACTCGCTCTGTTTCTGTTTCTATGTCACTTGGTGCAGGGCCTGCCCAGCGGTAGCCCCTCCTGACTGAACGGCGTGACAAAGCAGCCTGCTGGGCTGGCAGCCTGCCAGGCACGCTTTCAATGCTGGGATTCATTCTGTGCTTGGCAGAGGTTTCCTTTCCCGCCGGCTTAACGGAGAAGCGATCCCATCGCACCTTTTCGCCCTGGCTACTGGCTGGGGTGCCAGGTACCAAAAAGATCCAGAGAAAAGACGTACGCGTACACTTGCATCTCATCTGAAGTCTACATGTGCGTCTTTCCGGCGGCACATGGAAAGGACACCCCTCTGTAAAAACGGTCACCTGGACAGGGAGTGGGAGGCGTCTGACTCCAGGAAAAAGCCACAGGCAGGAGACTGGACAGGAGCCGAAGCACCAGTGGCAAACAAGGGGCAATTTGGGGGGTCCTCCACAACGGAGCTCTGCAGGGCCCCTTCCTCCAACCCCCTGGGGCTTGGGCCTCCTCCTTCCAGCCCCACCTCCGCAGCTGGGAGTGGGGGGCCAACGCGCCTGGCAGGGGAAGCTGGTGCAGACGGCCCCGAAATCTCATCCTGCGTGGAGGACCGGCTGCCGCCGCAGCAGCGCGCCCGAGCTGAGCTGCCCCTCCTCGGCTCCTTGCCTGGCAGCCCCCTTCCTTCCTTCTCCAGGGACCAGCTGGCTCTGCCGCAGCTAAAGCCCTGCAGACAAGGCCTGGGCCGGCTTAATCGGAAATACTTGCATCCACAGCGGGATTAGAGTGGCAGAGGAGGAGGCGGCGGGGAGGAAGCGGGAGACATGGGGGGGGGGGGAGCTGGAGGACCACAAGGTGTCCTGCCAAGCACAGAGGCCTGGTCTCCTCGCCATATTCCCCAACATATGGCTCCCTCCCGGTTTGCCAGACTGCACCTCCCATCATCCCCAGCCAACACAGTCCTTTGGGGAAGACCAGGGTGGAGAAAGCTGCTCCGTCGCCAAATAGCCCTGCTGCTCCCTTGGAGTTTTATTGGTTCATTGGTTGCACTTCTAAATGGCAGAATAACTAAATTCATTGATTTATTCGGAAAGGCCATCTCTTGAGATACCACCCCAAAATAACCGGGTGAGGCGGACGATGCCTCTTCTGCCCATCTTACATCCGTTCGTCTTTACGGAGCCACAAAACTCTTGGCTGTTTGGCTGCAAGCGACCAGTACAAGGAACCCCCTGAAATTTCGATGATGTGATTATTTCTTCAAATACAAGTTTTGTTCCGGGCTTCTGCTGTGTTTTGCTTTGCTCTACTATTTCTGCTTGTGGGGAGACGGGCACCAAAGTCCTTCTGCCTGCAAAAGAGGCGTTGGACTGGCGAACCACGTCTCCCCTTCCCCTTTTAGGAATGGCACCCCCCCCCGCCCAAAGTTGACCTAAGGGATCCTCTCCTTCCTCCAATGCATATTCTCACAGAAATGCACCAGTGGACAGTTGGGTAGCCTTCGAGTCCGGCGGCCAAGGCAGGGTGGGGATGGGCTTGCGACCCCGCCTCGTGGCACATGCCACGCAGCGCCTCGCCTGGGGTCTGGGGGCGGCTGCGGGGTGAGGCCTGTGTGGGGCCTGCAGGGGGCACCAGGCGCCCAGCTCCGTGGAACGAGCAGCGAGTCCCCGCTGCCCGCCTCCGCCCCGGCCCCCCAGGGCTGCTTGCTCCCTCCCCGCTGGTCTGGGCTTCGGCGGCCGAAAGGGGGCTGAGAGGCTGCGGGGCTGGCGCTGAGACTCCCCCGTGGCTCCTGCCCCTGCGAGACGGAGGGACCCTGCGCGGCACCCTCCAACGCAGTGGGTGGCTACGGGGGTCCCAGCATCCCCCGCCCTGCGCCTGTGAAGCAGCTTCCCACAGACTGCTGCCCTCTGGATGCATTGGGCGGCAACTCCCATCATCCACAGCCAGCAGTTTGCCAAGCCAGGGTCCTCCAGGCACGTCGGATGGCAACTCCCGTCTTCCCCAGCCCACACAGCCACAGGCCTGCTGGCTGGGGTGATGGGAATGCACCTCAACGCATCTCAAGAGCGCCATACCGGGTGGGGAAGCAGCTCCAAAGGGGTGAGAGGGACCAGAGCCTGCCCATCGTCTTCCGCTCTTAGCACAGCGAGCGGCGGATTTGTATTCCCATCATCCCCACGCAAGCCTCCCGCCTTGTGCATGAGAGCGTTGGCCTGCTGTGGGGAGCCATGCGGAGGTCCTGGCATTCACAGGCACCGGTGGGGACCTCCATTCGGCACGGTCCTCAGCGGGCCGAGTTGCACCGGGATGCGTTTCGTGGCACATGGAGGCGAGCGGGGAGAACCTGCCCCCACAAAACACGCCGGAGAAGCCGATGAAGCCGCCTCTCTAGGCTGTCGGCTCGCTTTTCCTGAAGAGCTCAGGAAAACCTAGCATCCCAGCTGCTAGGCAGTTCTGGTCTCAGCGTTGGGAGCGCCAGTTCCCGAAAAGGCAGGGGGAAGCTCGGAGCCCGGCGTTCGGGGTGAAAACGGGGCCTGTGGGGATCTGGGCTCGAAACACATGCACACGCCTCCTTCACGCCCCGCATCACACGGACTACAGTCTCTGAAACTGAGAGGCGTTCATGATGTGGCCCGGAAGGGGCACATGCACGTCGGATCGGTGCCTTGGCTTCCAGCAGAGTACCTGGTTCCCAGTTTACTGAGGGCAAATATTAAGAGACCTCAGCTGCCCTTCTGGACCTCCCGTTAGCTGCCTTTCCCACACTCCCCCACTCAACATTCCCACCCCACAGCATGCCCCGTGCCTCCCCGGGGAGGTGCCTTCCCCAGCTCGCTGCCCCAGATGTGTCCGACTCCCTGCATCCCTGGGCCGGCACATCTGGAGAGAGCCAGCTTGGAGAAGGCTGCCATGCGCACACCGAAGGGCTTCTGCTCCATGGGGCCAGTCTGTAAGGGGAGAAGCATGTGAGCAGCTGCGCAGTGATGCTCAGCACCGCCACAAGCGGCAGGTTCTGGGGGGCCCTGGGGAAAGATGGCCCCTCCCTCCGCGAGCCTCGGGGGGCTCCAGCCCCCAGCGCCACGGACACCAGCACCCTCGCTGCGGCCGCCACTCGCTGGGCCCCATTCCGCCTCACGCTGCGGAAGTACTTATTTCAGAGCCGGTGCGAATGCAGATTTAAGGAAATTGTTTCTTATTTGCCTCTTGGCCTTTTAATTGGCATCCGTAGTGGGAGATGACCAGAAACCTGAGAGGCAGTGTGGTGTAGTGGTTAAGAGCGTGGAACTGGGACTCAGACGATCTGGGTTCTGGTCCCCGCTCGGCCATGGAGCCAACTGGGTGACTTTGGGCCAGTCACAGCCTCTCAGCCCAACCTACCTCACAGAGTTGTTGTTGTGGGGATATGATGGAGGCGGAGGGATGATGTAAGCTGCCTTGAGCCCTTTGCCTGTACCGCGTGTCCCCGGATTTGCCTCCAGACACTGAACAGTGGGGAAAGGACCGGAGATAGTTTGGCCTACAACTGCCACCAGCCTGCGTAGCCAGTAGTGGGGGATGATGGGTGTTGTAGTTCAACATTTGGCAGGCAAGAAGTTGCTACAAACAGACTGTGCTGTGGCCGACATTCATCCAGTGTCGGTCAGACCCATTAAATGCATCAGGCTGAGGAATAAGTTAGGACTAACTTAAGTTCTGCTTATTTCAATGGGGCTACTCAAAGTAAGCCTGATCTTGGATACCACTCATTACAGTTGGGGAGGTGCAGCACACGGGGCACCTCCCACAGGCGAGGCCACCTGCTCCAGAACCTCTTTGCCACCCATCATAGACTGGTGCTAGTTTTTGGCTTTGGTCACTTTGACCCTGCAGGATGGCTTGAGAGAAAGGGACCCCTGAGCATGTGCAAAGACTCCTGTGAGTTTCAGGCAAAGGCGTTTAAATCGCCCGCCTCCCGCGACGCAGAGCGCAGGAAGCAGGTACGAGCAGGCAACCGGTTCCCTCCGCCCTTCCCAAGCTGCGTCGGCCAGCCGTGGTCTGCGTGGACTATTCTGAGCTCATTAATCCTCAGGGTTAATCAGAGATTCAAGCCACCCCTCTCCAAGCGAGACCCGAGATGCTCGCTCTAGCCTGCTCCTCCTGCTCCTCCTCCTCCTGGTCTTCCTCACCAGGGTGCACCACAAAACCACAGCGCAGAGAATCCGCTCCTTATCCTAGTTCCCGACGCAACCAAAGACCACCGATCCTTCTGCAGACACCGTTCCTCCACCGTGCCACAACGGGCGGCCCAAGAGCACCTTTGCGTCCCTGTCCACAGGCCCCTCGCAGCGGCTACCCAGCCCAAGGCGCGCCACGCCGGGGCCTCTGCCCACTTCCGCCACAGAAGCCGAGAGGCCTGGATGGCACCGAACCAAGCCACGGCGCTGGCACAACTCCGCCATCCTCACACACGCCGAGAGCTTTCGACGGATCAGAGGCTCTTCTTCCAGACGGCCAGGAATGTCTGTCCCGGCCCACAACCACGGGGCGGGGGCCACACAGCACCGGCCTCCCTGGGCCCCTGCCCCGAGGTGCTGGGGGCTGAGCTGGCCAGGCCCTGCATGCGGAGCCGGGCCTCTGCCACGTAACCCCACCAGGTGGGCCGGATCGTGGGTTCCCAGCTGGGGGCTGGGGAAGCTGGGGGTCCCCCCCACCAGCCCCCGGAGCATGTCAGGTTGGGGAAGGCAGCCAGTCCACACGTTCGGGTCCAAAGCATGGTGCGCTGCTGAAGGACCTCGCTGGAAGGCCGAGACAAGGACGGACTGAGACACACGGGCAAGAGAGACAAGGAGGGAAGGGAGGCAGCCGGGCGCAGGCCGGGTTCCGACAACATGGTAACCCCTGCTCGAGGGCGAGCATGGGCTGCACGCGGGTGCTTGCGTCTGAAACGCGGCTTTGCCTCTCGTCCGGCTCCGGCCGCGCTAACGAAGGAACCGCAAGCAACCGGGAGGAGAACCGTGGCTGTGAAACTCGTGCGTTCACTCGGGAGTGAGCTCTCGGTTGGGTCCCGACCAGAGCAGCCACGGTCCAGTGACAACCCACGGTCAGCCCATGCACGAGCCCGGAGAGGGGCTACGGTGTCGTGTGAACCCAGCCGCGCCAGCACAGAGACAGAGACACGGCGAGAGAGGCAGAGCTGGCCAGAGAGACACAAACACAAGGCGCGCACACGGGAAGGAGGCCGAGAGCAAGGCAGCCAGGCCGACTCGAGCGCACGGGCCACGCAGGACTGCTGGCGGGGACGTAAATTCCAAAAGCGAACGAACGACGCAGGGCTTGCAGGACGGAGCACGTACAGAATGCACAGGCTGCCTGTCACAGGCTCAGTGGCTCTAACCATTGGACCCCCAGCTTGGCCGGGCGAGGGAGGCGGCGACCGAGGCCCAACCCCGGCATGGCGTGTGGCCAGCCCTCGGCCAGGGGTGGCCGGGGACAGCACAATGCAGCACGGCCCAAGCATCTCGTCATCCATGCGGGAGACGCCGGTTAAGCTCCATTGTCCTTGCTGGTGGATTTGGGATTAGAGAGAGAACAGAAAACGGCGTTTCAACTGTGTGGAAGGGAAGCAGCCGGGAGCCAAACCGGCGGGCGCCTATTTGAAAATGCGGGCCCAGCTGGGGCTTCCATGGGAGACGTTTGCCCACAGGGTCACATCCAGTGCGGGGCCCCAGCGCCAGGGGGCTGCTGCGGGAAGTGGCTGCTGTGGCTGAGCTCCCCGGGGAGGGCGCTGGGGCCCCCACGACATCCGATTCCGAGGAAAGGGCCCTAGCTCGCTTTTGCGGCATGATGCACCGGGCCCAGGCGGCCCCACTGGGGTCCGGGTCCCCGCTTGGCCATGAAGCCCCCCGGTGACTTGGGGTCAGCCACTGACGCTCACTTTCCAAGGGTAAAGCGGGTTACTGACACCGCATGGGGCTCCCCGAGGAGAGAAGGCCAGGCAGGCAGGGAACAAACAGGCGGAGGGAATGAGATCCCCCCCCCTCGACACCAACCACATGCACTGGGCCCATGACCAACCTGGCTGGGGATGATGGGATCCGTAGTCCAGCGCGTCTGGGTGGTGCCACGTTAGAGAAGGCTGTTTCAGGGAGCTGTCGGGTCTAAAGGCCACAGCGAGTGGGACCCCCGAGGGGCATCCTACTCTCCAGCTTTGCGCGGACGTCAGCAGTCGAACACGCCTGGCCTGGCACGCAGGTGAGCATGTGGCCCAGCCTCCCCCTCGCCGAGACACATGGGGCTGAAAGCTCGCCTCTGCTTGCCGGATGGCGTCTGTGTGCCTCGCCCCAGCCTGTCCTGCACAGACAGAGGCTCAGGAACGCAACACGTTAAACCTGGTCTGTTGTTTCAGCTACGGATTGATTGCCTTGCAGGTAACAAAGAGACCATGGCTTGTTTTCCCTATTTCTGGTTTGTTTCTCTCCTGCCCATCTGGCCAGACGTTCAAGTCCTCTCGCCGTCACGCTGCTCTTGCCGGATGCCTCCATTTCAGGGTAGACACCAACATAAATAAGCCGGGGATAAACCACGGTTCTGGGTTCAGACAACATGGCTGCGACACGTCTGACGAACACCCCACGGCCTCCCTTGGCATGCTGCAGCTGCGTGACAAACCGTGGTTTGTCTGCAGGGATGGCTTTCGGGGCAATGACAAGCCAGATTTCAACAAACCGCACCGTGGCTTAGCGTGACGTGCGAGCCAGGCCATAATACCCAGGAAGAAGGATTCTAACTGCCAGGCCCAGGGCTCCCTGCATCATGGGCCCATAATACTCCTGACTTAGGTTAGACTAACTTCAGCTACAACCCCATCAGAGTCCTTTAAAAAGGTCCTGGCTGCCTTTTATTTAATATATAGTATAATAAACAAATACTCCTTTGAATACTTGAGAATTCTGAACATTTTATGCAGATCAAAGAACTATCCACAGACAAAAATGCCAACTTTATATGATTAAAATCTCAATTCAGACGCTTAAAAATATTTGTGATAACTCCATGTCAAGTATACGACTAGCTGTCCTCCATGGGGGGGGGATTTTTTTTTTAGCTTTCTTCTAAAATAGAATTTAAACCCTTTTCAAAACGTTAGCGTCCCGCCCCCGTTGCTGCTCTGGGTGCAAGTACCGCTGTGAACTTTTATGATATTTCTAACGTATTTAGTCACCGAAAACATTTCTTTCACCAAATACACAATTTACCACTCATTTGAACAAAGTTAAGGCAATTTTAAAGAAAAAGTCTCAAAGGCTTTTTCAATGTCTGAAATTACAAAGGTGGCATATCTGTGCAATTATTGATACAGGGAAAAAAAATCTGAGGAAAAGGAACATTTTTCATATCGGGGGAGAACATTCACATCCTGACTCTCCGAGCCCTGAACATACCTCAGCTGCAGACACAACCTCGGCATCAAAGCAACATCACAGCATTTCTCTGATCCATGAGAACCAGAAGCTTGAACGATACAGGAGACAGGAATAGTTCTTTTTTGGCAGAATGGTAGGAAAAAGAGCCCGGCAGCAGCGGGAAGAAAGGGAGCCACCCCCCCACTCATTCGCAACAACCAGAAGCAACTGGTGGGACTCCTCACCAGACACCCTTCAGCTGCAGGGTTTCCTAGCATGCAAATAACCTCAGACATTTGTGAAGGAGAAGAGAGGAATAATGCAAGGCCTCTAATTAACGGGATGGATTAGATAGGCAGCGATAATTCAAAGGATGGCCAGGCACAGCAACAGCCACACGGGTTTGCACATTTCTGCCGTAGTAGAGCAGAAACATGGAGGGGGGGGGGGGTTGTGAGTGGGGAAACTGAGGCACAGCACGCACCCAGGGACTAGGTCCTGGGGAAGTCCGACTTGGAGGGGGGCAAAGGCTGGCTGGGGGCCCTGGAGAAGAAACGCAGGTGCCCAGGTCTCCTGGGATGCTGTGGAGAGGGCGGCCTGTGTGAGGGGGGCCGTGCAGGCAGGCAGGTGTGGAATACACGGCTGGACTCTTTCCCCTGGGGGCACCCGGGGCTGAGCACAGGGTGGTGTTGCATATCGGCGATCTGGGAGGGTGCCTGGCACTGGGGGGGGGGCTGTGCCTGCGTACTGGGAGGCTTCCCGTGAGGGCCGAGGAGGAGGGAAATCGGGCACCTACCTTGCTCGGGCCATTCTGCAAGAAACTGGCAGGCGGGGTGGGGGGCCTTGCCATGGGGGCTGCAAGGGACCGACGCCAGAGTGTCTCCCTGGAGGAGTGGGGTGCAGGGCCAGCATGGCAGGAGACTCAGGAATGTAGGGGTGCCAAACAGGGGCTGAGCCAGGCCGTTGAGGGCTGCTGTCTTTTTTTTGGGGGGGGGGGACTGCAAACAAGATCACAGGAGCCACACAGGCAGAACCAGATGCTGGTGCGGGGCTTGCAGGAAAAACCGGCGGGGGGATCGGCCCCCAATAGCGCCCACCGCCGATGATCCTGCTGCAACGTTGTATCGTAATTTATGGAGGCACCCTTTCTGCTAATTACGGTGGTTGCACTACAGCCTGGCAGGTGTGAGCTGCCCAGACGCCCCGGTTCTGCAGCATGGAGACAGTATTTGGGCTGGTGCTAATAGCGCCGCCCCCCCCAGCCCCCCCCCTACGCACAGACCTAGGTTAAGGACGAGCGGCGCTGGGGGGGCGGGTGGAGGCTGATCCAGAGCGCGCCGTGCCGCCCCCACTCCCCCCTCGCTCTGCCGACCTGTTGCTGCGGGGAGGGGGCAGGGGGCTCGCGGGAGGCGGGGAGGAAAAGAAGGGGCGCTGCTTACCACGCAGAGGCACACTGAGGACAGCTTGCTCTTCGTCTTCATGGGGGCGGGGGGCGGAGGCGGGGGGCGCGCGGGGCGGGGGGGGGGGGGGGCCGGCCCGCCCGGGGGGGGCGGGGGGGGGG
Source organism: Varanus salvator macromaculatus (assembly GCA_023646645.1). Lineage (NCBI taxonomy): Eukaryota > Metazoa > Chordata > Lepidosauria > Squamata > Varanidae > Varanus > Varanus salvator. Next base: position 1,557,965 of record JAIXND010000857.1, on the reverse strand, counting down.
GGCCCGGGCAGGGACGCGGCGGGCGCCCGGGCTGGTCCTGCGAGCGGGAGCCGAGTGCGCAGGGGAGGACGCGGGCGGCGCGGGGCGCGGGGCGGGGTGCGGCGACGCAGGGTTTGCGGATGCGCGCGAGGGG
>JAIXND010000857.1:1525027-1543272 GCA_023646645.1 Varanus salvator macromaculatus | reverse complement strand
GCGCTGCGCGGCCGGCCCGGCCCGGCCCGGCCCGGCGCGGCCCGCGGCGCCCGCCTTCAGCACCACGGAGAGCGCCGTCTCCAGCACCGGGGCCAGCTCCGCAGTCCGGCCGCCGCCACGCCGCGCAGGGCCGCCCGGCTCCCCGCACCCACACCGCCCTGAGCCGCCGGTTCCCACGCACCCCTCGGCTCCATGGAAACTGCTCGGCGCAGAGGAGGGGGAGACGCGCTCGCGCTCGCCGCCCACCCCCGCCGGCACCGGAGGGGCTTCCGCCGCCCCCCGCCGAAGACCACCTGGGCACCCGCGGCTGTGCCAAGCACGCGGCGACGCCCCCCGCGCGCACGCGGGCCCCCGAGCCCCTCGCGGAGGTGAGCCCGCCGCTCCGCGAGCTCGAGACGCACCGGGCGCCCCCCCAAAGATGAATGTGCCCCCCGCGCGCGCGCGCACGCCCGGGGCAGCCCTTACCTTGGTAGTGACTATGCACAAGCAGTCCATTCCTCTCGTGACACGGGCGCCTAGCTGGGAGAGGTCTGTAGAACATCAGATATTCCGGGGTTCAGGGTTGCCACTCGCCCCGCTTTCAGTGGTCCCTGGATAGCTCGCCTCGACCGATACGGGGTGCCGGGGTGCCTCGTCCCACCCACTCACCCCCGAACTACCCTTTTGTGTCTCTCAGGGTGCCCACACTGGCACTGGCGGCGTGCGTGCGTGTGTGTGAGAGAGAGAGAGAGAGAGAGAGAGAGAGTGTGTGTGTGTGCGCGTGTGCGCGCGCGCGTGGGGGGGTCGTTGCAGGGTGCGTGTGCGATTGTGCAAGGAGCAAGAAGCGAAGGCAGCGTGTGTGGAAGGAAAGCGCGGAGATCCAGGAGGAAGAGGAAGAGGAAGGCGGGGGAGCGGGGGGGGCGAGCTAGCAGCGAGTGGCGTGGGGGGGAAGTGACAGAATGTGGGAAAGGAAGGGGAGGGCGTGGAGGGGGAGGGCGCCTTCCCAAAGAGGGACCTTCTTTGCCTCCGAGATGGGCAGCCGGAGGAAGGTGCCGGGGGGGGGGGGGAGAGGAGGGGAAATGGGAGGGGCAGGACCGCGGGGACCCAGGGAAGGGACGGGCGGAGGGGTGGCGAGGGCCCCCGGCTGCCCCCCACCGAGCGAGGGGCCGGGGAGATGGTGTAGTACAAGGGAGACAGAGGCGGGGGGGGGCGAAGAAACGGGGGAGGCGAGGAGATTAACCTCTGCGGTGCTGGAAGGAATGCAGGCGGCCGGGAGGTGGGTGGCGATTGGAGGGAGCGGCGTCACTGAGAGTTAACCCTCCAGGCGCCAGAAGGGGGCGAGGCGAACTCTCCGCGGGCGGGGCGGGAGGGCGGCTGAATTTCAGGTGTGCGCGCGCGCGCCCTGGGCAGGTGAGGGAGAGCGGATGGGGAGCGCAGGTGTGCCTTTCCGAGACCCAACGTCACCCAGCGCCGGCACAAATTCTGATCATTAATTCTCCTCAGCAAAGGTCTCGGGCGACCTGCGTCGAGCCCAAATCCAACACAATAAAGTTAATCAAATGCAACCAAGGCAGACACAAACGCAACACAAAACAGCAACGTTTTTTTTTTTTTTTAAATCAACAGCTGCTGACAAAAACGACAAGATAAAAACAGCTTTTCAGATACGGAGCAATGCGGGGCAAGTTACAAGGCAGAAAAAGCACCGGCTGCTTTGCCTGCGAGGCACCGAAACCAATCGGCAGAGCAGGTGGCAGGTCGGCTTCTCTGCAGAGAGAACTTTACACTTCCGGAGCCACCACTAAGGAGGCCTTGCTCACACTTTGGCTGGAAAGAGAGAAGCGGAGGGCGACCCTGTGACTTGGAGGGTGCGAGTGCAGGACGTTTGAAACGGGTGTGACATTTCTAGGGCAAGGGCTGATTCTCATTCAAGTTGCACGGGGTGGGGGGCGGGTGTCCTCCTTTATAGGATGGTTGGTGGGGGAAATGAGAGCACAGCCCTCCCATAGCATGGGCATGTGTGTTTGTGTGTGTGTGTCTCACACACACATTTTAACTTTTCACATAAGAGCAGACATTCCATTATCAAAAGGGGGGGGGCGGATTTGACTGGGAGCCGGGAGAGGAGGCAAAGAGAAGGGGTAAGCATGTCAAGGGCCAGGTCTCCAGTTTGCCATTCCACCCCCCGCACTAAAAAAAAACCAGGCTGCCACAGGGTTAAATTTGGATCCAAGGGTGGGGTGGGAGAAGGGAGAGAACAGGCTGCCTGGAAAATCCATGTGTGTGAAGAGAGATGCAGAGAGACAGAAATATATGGTCAAACGGATGTTGGGGAGAGGGGGAGAGACGAGAGGTTTTAAAACTGCAGTTAAAATGCCTTGATCACAGGCATGAGGGGGTGTAAGAGACAGAGGTTCTGCAAGAAGCAGAGAGAAAGAGAACAGCAAAAATGCCACGGAATGTGCATGAGGCAGGCGGATAGGAAGGGCTTCATCAGCACCACCAGCTCACCCCCTAAGAGACCTCCCCGCTCCCCACGAGATTCCCTGGCCATTCGCTCGGTACCCAGAGGATGTTCCTAAGGTAGAACATCATTCATGCTGTCCTTGAGGCGAAGCTTTCCAGCGAGGCGAAGCCAAGGCCCAGCCGCTTCCACCTTCACCTGGAGGCCAGGTGAGCACAGATGCCTTTGAGGCAGAGGCTCAATCCTGCATCCACCAGAGGTGCTGCTCTGCAACTCGCAGCGCATGGCGAGGGGCTGCCTTAGAAGCTCGCCGGCTTCGGCTTCGTGCCGTTTCCCGCTTCATAGAGGCCATTTTTAAAAGTTGCCCCAGGGGACCCAGGCGGAGGGCCAGCTTGGAGCGCTGCCAAGGGTGGGAGCGCCGACTCGGAGGGGCCCGGATGCAACTCACCGGGAGGGCCCCCCCGTGCTGGGAGCATCAAAATGCAAAGCGCCAGCACCCAGAACGGAGCACTTTGCCAGCCAGCGTGTGCAGGAGGACTTCCCGGTGGGTCGCGCCCCGTGGTCATGAGTGGGCGCAAAGCCACGCCTCGTCGGGCCAGCACTCCCCTCCCTTTCGCTCCCCACGAAAGCTGGACAGCTTTATGACTGCCCACTGTGCCCCTCCAGCAAGGACCACCTGGACAGGAGAGGGTCTCACCTGGATTAGATCAAAAGGGTCCAGCTACCTGGAAGGAAAGCTGCCATTCCTAGAAAGCGTCCTTCTTTCCTGGCATTCCATCCTGGGTCAAGGTGTTCTGACCCCAAATCTATTTCCAAGGATCCAGGACTTATTCCCCACGGTCCTGTGTGCCCACCTTTGTCAAAGGAAGCATTGTCCCCACCTTAGTGACATGCAGGTGTGAGGGGAGGGATGGGGGGGTTGCAGCTAGGAAGAGAAAACTTAACCCTCCCTGTGCCAGAACCTGCAACGCACTGCACACCTTTTCCCCTGCACGGCAATTGCCGGAGGCTCAGGAGGAAACCGCTTGTAGGGTCTGAGGAACCCTGGGCCAGTAGTCGAATTTGTGGAAAAGGGACTTCGCTGGCAATTACTGGGAAGAGAAATGAATTGGCCGCCTGCAGAATCCGAGAGCACGCAGGAATTGAGCTCATGCAGCTATTTTTCATGCATTTATTATATACTACTTAATATAAGAAATTCCCCAAGTGTTCCACGTATAAATATTTAAAAAACACATTTAAAATACTATGACTAGTATTTCCCCAACACCAAAATACTATTAGGAAGAATGTTAACTGAGGGTTTGTTTATTTATTATATTTATCTCCCACCCTGTGTCCTTCCCAGGAACTCGAGGCCGCTTACAGAGGTCTGCTCCTCCTCTCAGTCGTATCCTCACAACAGCCCTGCGAGGTGGCCCATGCAAAGCAAGGCAAGGTACGTGGTTTCGCATGGGTTCTGGCTATGCAGGTGGATGGCCTGCGGGTCTGGGTAGGAAGGCTTTGCGCGCTTAGGCAACCCCCGACCTCTCCGGCTCCCGCTCAGCAAACTGGACCAGTTATCCTGTGGAATTCCATTTGCACGGACTGCTGGAATTACAGCCTTGTGGAGTGGTGGGGAGGGGTGTGTGGACATGAAGCAAGCCTCCCCCCCACTGGGCAAGGACTGGAGAGCCACGCAGAGCCCCAGGTGCCGTGATGTGGTTGACTAGGGGGAGAAGAGCCACCCCCCCAAAAAAGGCAACACACAGCACATCAGAGCAGCCCGGCTGCTTGGGACCAGTGGGGGTGTCTCGGTGGGGGTGCCCAGTTCCAGGCCGAGGGAGCAGTCTGGCCAGCAGGGACCCAAAGCTGCCCTCCGCGGGGCCACCCCCCGGGTCCCCAGTCCCACCCAACTGCTGGTTGCTGGGAGATCTGTGCAGTCCCGCCCCCCCCCTCCCAAAAGGCTGAAATTCCTCCCCCACAACCTGGCAGCTACCAGCAAGCAATGCAGCATTGAGAAAGCTGGATCGGGGCCCTGCCCACAAATGGAGGGCAGCCTGTGGGCACCTCCGAAGCATCTCCCAAGGCCCATGTGCCACTTCCCAAGGGATGCCCAGCAGGACCTACCCAACGCCACCTCTAGGACGCCGACAAGCGGGGCGCAGACGCAGCTCCAGGGCCCCCGGCCACTGCCATCCAGTATTCCCGCCTCCCCGTTGGCCTGGGAAAGGCTGCACGGCGGCCGGAGAAGGACCCCCGCGAGACACAGCAGGGTCCCCACCGGCGAGCCCTGGCAGGGAGCTCGGCTGTGCGGCCCACCCCCCGGGCCGGCTCCCCCCACCGGCCAAACCATCCTGCGCATGCACAGCTCAGACCTGCTCTTGCTCACCTGGCCTGCTGCCACTTCCCTCCGGGATCCCGCGAATCCCCCCGACTTCCTCGAGAGAGCGCGCGTTCTCCACCCACCCTGCCTGCACGCCCTTCTCTCCGGACGCCATGCCGGGGGCCAAGGACCCTCTCGGCTTGTCTGGCTCCTGCGCCTCTGCCCTCATGGCCCCTCCTGGCACTGGCAGACGCAGGTGGCACCTGGGGCCTGCCTGAACCCCCGGAAAGAGCGGCCTTGAGACAAGCGTTTCCGCCGCCTCGGTCGCGGGAGGGCCAGGCCTGCCTGGAATCTGGATGGGAGCCGTGTGTCCTGCATGGAGCAGGGAGGGGACCTCTTCCTGCCACATGAGTCCATCTGGAGGCCCTGCTTCCCAGGGGTCCTGCTGCCCCTCGGAAGATCCCGTCTCACCTGCCCTGAAGCACGTGCCACGAACAACGGCCTCTTTCACTCCCAACACTGAGCCTGCCCTGCGGAGCTCGTCTCCTCCTCCTCCTCCTCGCCTCCCCCCTTCACCCGCGGCCACTTCCACCGAGGGCCAAGCGGGGGGAAGGCAGCCTGTCTCACAAAGGCCAAGGCGACCTCTGGAGCTGACCGCGAGAGGTGCTGTGTCGGCCACCGGCAAGCCCATCAGCCACAGCCCATGGCAGAAGGGGAAGGGGCCGCTGCTGGCTGGGCCCGCCAGAAGCACAGCTCCCAGGACTGGGAGTCCATAGCCCATTTCTGGGACGCTTGCTCGGGGGGCCTTCCCAGGGCGAGGGAGGCCAAAGGATCAAAGCGGCTGTTGCAAACAACCCAGAGAGCTTCCGCTCTTGAGAGGTTCGGAAATAACAAGAATAACCAGGGTGGGGTCCACGTACAAAAAAGACCAGCTTCTCGTGGCTTAAATCTTTTCCTCTCTTTTTCCAGCTTGGGAATTGTCCTTTGGCCTCCGGCTGGTTGCGGCAAATACGCTGCACAAAGATGGCCACCACGCACCCCCCTTCTCCCGTTCCTGTCTCCTCCCGCTAGAGAAGCAGCAAGATTAATTAAGCGCAGGTTCCCTCAATTAGAGGGCGGACGTCCCCGATTAGAGGGTCCCTCGTGGCTGCCCGCAAGCTGCCCGGGCCGATCAGACGGCAGCGTTCCTGCAGAACCGCTGGCAGTATTGGCGCTTTCCCCACCCACCGCCCATCGTCCTGTCTTTGGCCCAGCACAGATGGGACTGCCAGGGAGCAAGCGCGGCGGCGGCTCAGAGCTTTCGGGGCCCCTCAGCCCACCAACGGCTGTGAAAAATGCATGCAGTCTTGAAAGTAACCCCGAAAGAAATTTCTGCTTTTAAGGACGCGTTGAAAGCTGCATGGTCCCAGCTGTAGGTTTGGGACTACAATGTCCAGCATGTCCACCATTGCCCTTGCAGCTGGGGCTCAGAGGAGTTGAAATCCTAGCCACGGGGTGGACACCAGTGCGGGAGGGCTGGTCTTGTGGGATGGGAAGGGGGTCCACCCCACTGTCAGGACAGCTCTAATTGGGGAACCTGCCAGTGGGGGACTCGAGTGGGGCCCCCAAAGGCCTGGGGGAGGGCGGCGCGGGGCCCACCGGTGGCACGGGCCGAGGCCTAGCACAGCCCCCAGCAGGGGGCCCGGCCTGCAGCCCCAGCGCTGCCGGTATGCAGTGAGGCCGGAACGAGCACAGCCCGCAGCCTCGCCAGCGTCCCCCGGCTTGGACAGACGGACTGCCGCCTGCCCCCCTTGGGGACCCCATGGCTACCAGGGCCCTCGGCTCCTCCAGAGGGCAGAGCGGCTGCTCTCGCCCCCCGGCCTGCAGAGGGCACCGGGTGCTTCCGGCCGGAGGGCCTGCGCCGCCCCAGAAGGCGCCCCGTGGCACTGCCACCCCTCCCACGCCACAGATGTTCCACGCAGGGCGATGACAGAAGGGGGGGGGACCGCCAGATGACGACACGCGGAAGGCAGCGATGGGCGCCCTGCCTGGCGGAGCTCGAGGGCAGAGCTTCTCCTGCGCGTCTCCCAGCACAGGAACGGCCCTGCCGGATCCGACCCAAGGACCACCCAGAATCCCACCTGCCGCCTTCAGCCCTATAGCCTGGCGCACGTTTTGCTGCTGCTGGAACGTCGGAAAAGCCCTGGAGGATCCGACCCAGGGACCACCCGGTCCTGCACGCCGTTCACAGGGTGGCAAACCAGCTGCCCCCCAGATCCCTCAGGCGGGATGGGTGCCAGGCCCCCCCACCCAGGTGCTCAGCCATGGGTGCAGGCAGGCAGGCCACCCCGGTGAAGGAGGGAGCCCGTGGCCAGCACGGCTAGTAGCCCCGACAGCCTCCTCCCCAGGAACCCCTCCGGTCGCCCTTTAGAGCCGTCCAGGTGGGTGGCCGTCACCACTTCCCCAGGCAGCGAATTCCACGGTTGATCACGGCGTGAAGAAGGATCTCCTCTTATCTGCCCCAAGCCTCCCTCTGGCTTCACAGGATGATCCTGGGTTCAAGTGTTATGGGAGAGGGAGAAAAACGTCCCGCTCTCCACTCCCTAACACCCTGCTCTCTCCCCCTCACCAGGTCTGCCCTTCCTGGCCGTCTTTTGCACGGTCTCCGTGGTTGTAGCCACTCCTCACAGGAGAGCTGCTCCAGCGCCCGGATCATGTCCTTCGCCCTTCTCCGTCCGAAACTCTGGGCCGCCCCTTCTCCCCAGCAGCTGCGCCTCGTCCTCCTCTGTGTATTGGGGTGGCAGCAGGGGGGGACTCAAGACATGTTCATTTAAGCTTGGCTCTTAAAATCATTGCTCTCTTTGAGTAGCCTGAGATATTTGTAAACCGACTCGGTTATTTCGGAACCGCGGGACAGAAATAGAAAGAACGAGCGCTTCCGTTGGAATCCCCACGTGTGGCCCCACTGCAGGGGTAGCCAACGTAGAGGAAGGTGGAGAAAAACCCCACTTGGAAACAGTCCAGCCCTGCCCCTCGCATGAGGCACTTCCACATGCTTGGAACGTCAACTCCCAGAATCCCCTGCAAGGCTGGCCAAGAATCAGGGATGCTGGGATCTGAACGCAGGACTGTTTGGAGGTCTGCCTCCCACCCTAGAGAGTGCGGAGAAGGAGGGCTCAGCCCCAGCTTCGGTTCCGAGCTCAGGACACTTCCAAGCATTGCAAAGCTCCCTGCGGGACGTGCTCCCGGGATTTCGTTCCCATTTCTACCCCTCGGGGGTTACGACTGACACGGAGCGCCCCACCTGGCAGCAACGTGGTCCAAACGTTGGGCTGGACGAGAACCTGAGGGGAGCTCTGGGTGCATCGAGCGGCGGTGATGCTGATGTAACGGGCTTTGCAAAGGACAAGTGGATGACCCAAAGACCCCCCATGACCCAAGCGTCAACATGTTCGAGAAGCTAAGTTCCCCATGCGCATTAATTTCGGAGGGAAAGGGGCACGGAGCAATTCCGCCATGGGATTCAGGAGCCCACAGCCCGGACGGGAGAGCAACACACAGCGCTCGTTCCCTGGTTAGAGGCGGGAACTCTGTGCCAACTCAGAGGCAGGGATATTCCAGGGCTGAGCACAGAAGGCAGAAGGCCGGCTCAGAACGAACTCGGATTAAACTCTCAAGCACTTGCATGACATGCAGGGATGAAAACTCAGAGAGAAGTAGACACCTACCTTAGGCCGATGCCTCCGTGAAGTGGTGGGGCGGCTGTCCGACACGGTTACTTCGTAAAACTCCTGGATGTCTGGACCGATTTGGGGAGCGGGCGGAGAGAAAGGATCACTGAGCAGAACCAGGCAGCGGCCCAATTCCTCTGCCTCCCCCAAGCTGGCCGGGGTGCCGGAGCCGCCGTCCGGCACACGTGGGGGCACCAGGTTGGGGAAGGCAGCCAGGCCCTGCCTGCCACAGGGAGCCACCTCCGGCGCACCCGGCGTGGGAGTCTAAGCCCCGTGCCGCCAGGCAGGTCTGCAGCGCCCACACGCCAAGCGCCTTCCGGCTCAGCTCCGGATGCTTCAGGGCATCCCGCCGCCAGGGCCCAGCTCAGAGGTAATTATGAAACGCAGATTAAACCCTATAATTAGACTCCCAAGCCCGGCCAAAGCCCCTCCTGGGCCGGCCGGCAGGTTGTCCGCAGGTGCAGGGCCGCAAGGGGAGCCGGGGCCTCCCCGCTTCCGGGGCTGGAGCAGGGTGCGCCGAGTCGCCTGGGGAGCGGGGCAGCCCCGGCTCAGCCTCTGCCAAGGCCTGGGAGACCCCCTGGCAGGGAGGAGGAGCAAGTCCCAGGCCGGGGGCCCTGCCTTCGCTGCAGCTTTTATTCTCCGCTCCGTGGCGGTGGACCTACGATGGGGCTGGAGCCTACCACCGTAAATGGCGGCGATAAAACTCAGAATAAAAGCTGACACGGCTCAGGAACCCCCCCCGATATTGGGTGGTCCCTCTCTGGGACGGGGCTCCCAGGCCTTGGATGGGGGTGTGGAAGACCCCCCAGGGCCACATTTCTGCCCTCTTCTTTCTTCCCTTTTTAGAGTCACATCCGGCCCTTTTCTCCTGTAAAGCACCCAGAGCGGCTTTGCGTGCTCCCCTGCCTGCTCTCGGTCTCCTCCCCACAACAACAACCCTGTGAGGCGGGCTGGGCTGAGGGTCTGGCACTGGCCCGAAGGCACCCAGCGGGCTCCGTGGCTGAGCGGGGACTCGAACCCAGATCGCCGAGTCCCAGTCTCAGCCACGATGTCAGCCTGCAAGAGACCTGCCCCCTCCTGGCACGGTCTCCCCCCTCCTGGAGCCCAGGTGGGCAAGGACAGGCCAGCCGTTCGCTGCCCGCATCCCGAAGCCTCTGCCCCGGGTCCATTCCCTTTTCGGAGGCATCCCCAGCCTTCCTCCACCTGCCATGCAAGCTCCCCCCACATGGCCCCTCCCCACTTTTAGGCCCCACCCACTCCCCTAGTGCACTACCTGCACACCCGAAGCCCCACCCCCTCCTCTAGGTAGTCTGCTCTCCCCCCTGCAAGTGGGGAGTACACGGACCCCCACTTTCCCGGTTGTGTGAGCCTTCGGCATGGGCCCTGGGTTAGGGTTAGGGACCTCCAGCCCACCCTAATCTTCAACCTCTCCCCTTCCCGGGGGTCCCGCGCTCCCCCCAGGGGCTGCCAAAGCTGCTCTCTGTCTTTCTCGGCACCGTGTGGGCTCCAGCGCTTCCGCTTACATAAACCGCATGTCCGAATTCCGGAAAATTACAGGATTCAAGAGCCCCGCTCAAAAATAGCTACGATCGCTTCATCTAAAAATACTCAAGATACGGCTTCGAGAAATAAAGAGCCCACAATCTCTGAGCGGCCTTCCGTCTGGCGAAATGCGAGGCCGCCCTCCTTTCCCGGCCGGGTGGCAGCCAGATGGCCGCAGGTTGGGCAAGACGGCTCTGCCGGACCCCAGCACCTCTCTGTCCTCCGCCCCCTGGCGCCCCACACCCAGCCCCCTGCAGCCCAGGGGCGCTTCTCTTCCCACCCCAAGAGAACAGCTCTCCGAATGCACGCAGCAGGCCAGGTGAGAGGGTCTCTGAGCCCATCGAGAGTGCATCGCCCTCGTGCCAGCCCTGTCCGTCCCCCACAGACTCAGGAGGCGTCTCCGGAGTCACCCCCCCCCCCCCCGCTGGGTGCGCAGCCCCCCCACCCCATACGCACCGAGAAGGGCCTGGAAGAGCTCGCTTTGGAAGACGCCGAGGAGTTTTTCCGCCTTGTGCCGGAAGTTCTGGTCCAGCAGCAGCGACTCCTGCATGAGGCGCAGGGCGGCCGCCGTGTCTGCGGGAGGGGAGGGGAGAGAGAGAGGGGGGTGCCTCAGCCCCAGCACACACGCCCCTGCGCAGCCGGGCCGGATTCGTCCCTCGGCCCCGGGAGGAGCGAAGGGCCAGCCGGACCCACCGCACGGCTTTCCCCGGCCCGAACAGGGAGCCGGTCATCTGAGGTCGCCTCGCCCCATCACGGTGTCTCTGGATGCAGGGCCTTTTCGGTGGCGGCCCCCTCCGGAGTTGCCCTCGCTTGAGAAAATTAAACTGGCCCCTTCCTTGTTCAGGGTTTGGTCGCCATTTGGGGGCCGCATAAATTTCAGTATTTTAAGGCTGCCTGTCTGCAACTTGGCCCTCGTTTCCCAGCCAGCTCTAGGGACTGTTTCACCCCATGCCTGAAGGCCACCATCCTGTGCTCCTTTGATGGAGTTCGAGCAAGATTTTCTGCCTAAACCTACGCAAGTTTGCACCTCGGATGTATCCGGCCACACGCTCAGATTTTCTCCTGCGCTCGATTCTGCTTTCCCCGCTCTTTTTGCTGTTGATGCTGCAAACACGTTTAAATCTGCTATGATTTTAAATTGTTCTACAGTTCCAGCTCTATGTCTCCTTGTGGGCCATATTTGGGACAAATGCAACCCACAAATGCATCAAGGAATTAAAAAGAGAAGAGGCCTGGGGGCTCGAATCCGTCCCTGAGCTAAAGGGAAGCTGCTTTTTATCCCTCTGCCTCGGTTTCTACAACTGTAAATTGGGCACGTACAATTGCCTGCCCACAGCCAGGGGTACAGGCAAAAACGATGCTATCTTGTTTATGATTATTTTGCATGGTTTTCTTTTGTATTGTTAAATGCCTTGATTACTGTATTGAAAGTTGGGGAGATAAAAGTTGAGCAGCCTGTGGAGGGGAAGCCGCTTCAGAACAGGGAATGCACAGACGGACTGGCATGTTTCAAGCTCTTCTATTTTCTCTAACCCAATTACATAAGGTGGATTGTATGACATTTAAAGGGAAGTAGGCAGAGCCCACTGTGGGCCCAGTATCTCTTTGTTGGCCAGAACCCTAGAACTGGGTCCGAGACCCCGCACCTCTTCGTAAGCGGCCGAGGGGAATATGCGGTGCCTCCAAGGGACTAGGGGCTTATGTTTTAAAATCAAGCTGTGAACAATTTGAGGAGTGGCCTCAAATACCCCTGAAGGTTGCAGGCTCCAGTTCCCTTCACCTGCAGGTTGCTGGGGGATGATGGAAACCGTAGCCCGAGGGGATCTGGAGGGCACACGGCGGGGGAAGGCAGCCTTTTTATACCCGCAGCCCACACAAGCTTTCGGATGTGCAGGTAACACGGGGAAAGGAAGGAGAGGGTCCTGCTCCTTGAGCTTCGGTGGGCTGCTGAGATGCAGCTCACACGCCCCAATTCGCAGGAACGGGGAGCGGTGCGGGGGGAGAACAACACCCTCTGGTCTGTCTCTGCAGGTCCAAATCTCGCCAGCCCCCGTTGCGGGTTCAGGAAAGGGCTCCTCCCTGCCAGAGTGAGGGGGCTCGGCTTCCCCACCCCTTGCCCTCTGGAGGGGCGGCACTGCCCCCCACCCCGCCGTCCCGCAGCCAGCCGTCCCGCTGCCCCGACACCGTGGGGACAGTCCGAGGCAGCAAGCCCTGCACGGGGTCAGCCCGGCATCCCCGGGAGCAGCACCCGCCCCCGAGAAGGCGCCCCACGGATGTGTGACGGTCACGGGGAGGCCGCTGGCTCCATGGAGCCCCATGGCAGCCGTGCGCACGTGTGGGAGCGGACAGACACGCGTGCTGGACGGAGCCCACGGCCGCCGGGACCCCCGTCCTCGAGCAGAGCTTCCCAGCCTTCCACCGGATTCCTGCTTGTTGGCCATGTGGCAGGGCCTGATGGGGGATGTAGTCCGAAAGCTGAGCACAGGACACGGAGGACAAGGCGGAGCTGTGGCTCTCCATCGGCTCCTTCGTGCCCCACATGCCTCCTCCTCCCTCACTGCTGGGCGGCTGCAGAACCGCACGACTGAGTCACGCCGGCCGGTCCCCGTGGCAGAGCCTCCGCTCCACCCCACGCACAGCAGGGCCGCCCCGCAGGGTCGGTTCACCCACACGCTGAGCCGCTGCTCCCGGAGAGCAACCCCGGCAAGGGGCGGAAGCGGAGCGCCGGACCACAGGCACGGCGGCACCAAGACACTGCCCCTTGCACCGACTCTCGGAGACAGAGGACTGGGGCAAACGGCCTTCGCCTCGCGCCATCCTGGGACCTGACCTGCACCTCCCGGTGGGTGCCAGCTGGCGGACGCTGGGAGCCGGAGTCCAAGACCTCCGGAAGGTATCAGGGTGGGGAAGGCTGGCCCCTTCCTTCCTTAATGCCACAGAATTCTGAATATATTTTATTCCATGCTGGCAGATTAGGAGGGCGCTGGCTTTGCGACGGGAGCCAAGGGTGGCCCCTGGTGCGGCCGTGTGGCCTTGTTCTGAGGCATTGCCCGCCCTCCCAACCCAGCCCAGGGAACCTGGGAACGGCTTCCTGTGGTGTCCAGCTCGTGCCCCCCGTTGTCAGCTCTGGCTGGCAGGGAGTTGGGTGGCTCTTTCAGGAAGCCGGGAACTGGGCTTGGGACCAGAGCAGGGGCTCTGCCACGCGGCCCCCCAGAGCAGTGAGGAGGTTTGCGGCAAGTGGCCGATGGGCAGGAGCACTGAGGCTACCGGGTATAATATTCTCAGATCTGGCTTTGTGTGCGGTCCTGGAACCCACGTAGTCATGCTCTCGGTCTCTGGACATGCGCAGAACGCATCCTGTTGGACCGTCAGGCACCTGTTCCAGAGCACGGCTTTGTGGCCCTTGCTCCAGAGCAGAAACGCACACGCCGGCCATTTCCGGAGTCCCCTTCCTGCAGCGATCCCTGAGCAAACGGGGGCTTAGGCACCGCACTTCTGTGAGGGGAACGCGACGGGCATGCAGAACGGGGCCTGCTTCGCGGTGGCACCTTGCCTTTGGGACCCAGACGGCTTCCCTCTCCACGTCCGCTAAAAGGGCCATGAAAGCATTCTTTTTAAAGGAACCCTTACATGTCGCTTGGGCCTTGGGTACATAGGCAGCATGCCTGCATCTCACGGTGGCTGATGCTCGACTCCAATTTGATTGCAGCATGTTTCAATGCTGGTCTTTTGAATGCCGGTTTGTCTTCTGCGGCCGCTTGCGGGGCTTATTGTAGAGGCGAAAGGTGGCGTCAAGGAACGCCTCCAGAAACGAGCCTCCGCGGGAGAGCCGTTCCGCGCCGTGTGCAACCTGGCCCGGGTGTGTAGGGATGGGGGGGCACTGCTCCCCGATGCTCAGGGCACGCAGGGGGCTGGGTTTTCTGTGGGTGCTTTGCAGGGGCCAAGGCGGCCTTGCAGGGTGGTGGCAGACAGCCGAGTCCGCCGAGAGGAAGTCAGATGCCATGTCGGCCGGAATGAGGAGAGGAGAGAGAGATGAAACGGCCAAGATGGTCCTGCCCGCGCACTGTTTCTCTGGCGTGGCCACACTTGGGAAACCGTGCGCAGTTCGGTTCCTGGACCTACAAAGGGGTGCTGTGAGGCTGGAAAAGTGCAGAGAACTGAAATGATGGTGGGCGGGAAGGGGCTGGAGGAGCCCCCGCAGGAGGAGAAGTTTGCATTTAGGTTAGAAGAACGGTGGACACAGGGAGCCGGGACAGGCCAGCACTGTGGCTGACGTGGAAAAGGGCATTTTCCTGCCTCTCTGGAGACGGGTGGGAATTCGGGAGAGGCAGAAAGGACTTGTTCAATTCATTCCGGCCTTTGCAAACGGAGGAGCGGCACCATTTGGACGGCTTTCAAAGGGCACTGGAGAAATTCGGAAAGGGGGAGCCAGCTCCAGCACGCCACCGTGCTTGTCCTCCGGGACTGCAGTCCGTGTGCTTCCGAGGCACAAGCTGCTCTGGACAGGGTGGGACGGGGTTCTGGCCCCCGAGTCCGACGCGTGGGTTTCCTGCACCCGGCTGGCTGGGCACTGCGCTGGACCGGAGACACGCGAGTTGCGTCCAGCAGGGCTCTGCTGCTTATTCACAGCAAGGCAGCCACAGGGACTTACTCCTTTCCACGTCTCTGCACAACAGCCCTATGAGGAAGGCTAGCCCAACGGCTCAGCGGGACGGGGACCTCCGGCGTTCCGGTCTAACTGCTTGGCCACGTCCACCTTGGACTCGGCAGCCTCCGAACGCAGATCAGTGCGCTGCTAAGCTAGCACCCCCGTGGCAGCCACGGATCTTGGCTCGGCGACGGGGGGCATTTGCCCTCACAGCCCCCCAGTTCAGCTGTGGCAGCATCACCCAGTGCTGGCACTTCTGAGCTACACAGATCATGGCCCGGGCCGGGCCTGGGGAAGCCTCCTCCGTCTCTCCCAGCGATTGCCCCCGCGAGACGTTCACACCCCGCCAGGCAGCCTCCCCGCAGGAAGATCCGACCTTCCGGGTCATCCGAGAGAGGAGCCACGAGAACCCACGAGCCCCGAGAGCGCGGGAATCTGGGGGCACGCAAACCGGGCTCCAGGCTGCCAGTGGCCGAGTTGCACGTACCGACACGTGCGCGCAGGGCCTATTCTTGCGCACCCCGCGAGTGGGCCTCTGTCCCCCGGTCAGTGCACCACAGCATGCGGGCCCTTGGGACGTGGCACCACACTCCCCAGGGCAGCTCAAAGAGCGCCCGGCGCACGCTGGCCCGGCGTGGCAAAGGCCTCGCCGCTCTCACCCCACGGTTTGTCGCACTTCCGAGCCATCCGCTCACACGCAGGGCTCAAGCAGCATCCCAAGAAGGGCAGACGCCGGCCCCTCGCGCCCTTCCGGCCCGGATGCATCGCCGTGGAGGGCAAAGCTGCCCGATTCCACGGAGTCGGCCCCCGGCCCGTGTGGCCCAGCCTTGGCCGCACGGAGCGGCCGGGCACTGTGCGTTTCCGGGCGGGAGCTTCTCCCGGCCCTGCCTGGAAACACGGCCAAGCTCAGACCCAGGTTGCTCTGCAGCCGGGGCCGCGGAGGCTCCGTGGGAAAGCGCCCGGTGCGCCTTCCAAGAGGAGCAGCCCGGGACCAACCCTTCCATCAACAGATCACAAAGCCAACGCAGGGCGGACAGGGCAGCACGGCCTGGGGAAGCACGGAGAGTGTGGAGGTGTGGCGGGCCCACACGAGCGGATCCCGACGGGCCCTCGGATCACATCATCCCTGGGGCCAGAGCCCGTGCGCATGACTGCAGGTCCAGAGGGGGGTTTTAAGAGGATTGGCGTGTGGCTCTAGACCACCCCACCTCCAGCCTGTACCCCGAGTCTGCTTTGGGGTGGGGTCTGTTTGCGGAGGGGAACGTGCCCAAGCCCCCTTACCTTGCCTTTTCACGGGCATCGCGCAAGCGGTTCGTACGCGGACAACCCTAATCGCCTAATCCCCCCACCTCCCGACAGCTGCCCAGCTTAAAAGATTTGCTGGGCAGATTGTGGCCACGCTGCCTCGCCCCAGAGGCATTCTGGGGGACGTAGTCTTCCCGGTCCCTTCAGCGGCACCAGTCCAGGCCCGTTTCCGAAGCAGCGGCCTGCAGCTCCATGAGCTCCAGAGGTGTCGAACTACAACTTCCAGCATCCCCAACCACCGGGGATGGGGGAAGACATACTCCAACACGGATACCGCGGTGCGAGGCTGCCCGGGAGCCAAGCGCGGTCCAAAGGTGGGCCCGATTCGGGACCGAGAGTGACTCCGAGCGTCGTTGGGGAATTGCATTATGGGATGGACCACCACCCAAACGCTGCTAATGAAACCCGTAACACTGGCAGCATCTCGAACCCGGAAGGTTGGCAAACCCCATTGGGAGAAATGCTCCCAACGTCTGCAGACAGACCCGCAGGGGAATTCGCTTCGCTCCTCCCCAAAACGGGCGTCAACGGACCACTCAGCACCCCCCACGCCCCCCTGCAAGATTTATTGGGGTTCGGCAAGCATGTCCCAAGTTCCTCACGTCAACGATCATCCACATGTGGCCCAATTGTTACATCCTGGGCTGAGCATTTTATATTTGAGGCCTGAACCTAACACGGGATGGATAACAGAACAGAGCAGACTTTCACCCTTTAGAAGGTGTGGGGGCTTTGGCCCCCACTGGAATATGGGCCCCCGACAGCCAACTCTGTGCTAGGCACCCTTCCTTCTGTAAACTTTTCGAGAGGTTTCACAGAAATAGCCCTGAGAGATGCGCGTGCTATTCTCCGCCACAGTGAGAACTAGAAACTTGCATGCTCTTTGCGCTTTTTAAAGTCTTGCAGGCTGAGCGTTAAACTCCCCGATGCACCACCGCCACATGCCCTGTCTTCCTGCACGTGGTGGCGACGATTTTTAAACCGACTGTGAGTTCCGGCGGACGACGTCCACGACACGTCAACAGCCCTGCATCCTTGCTCCAGACATGCGTCAAAGTAATTTAATATGCATTCACAGGAAAATACAACAGCTGGAACAAGAGAACTTGTGCCTGGTTTCAGGGCTAATGCTTCCCATCCGAGCGGCTGCCAGATCAACACCGAAAGCAGTCGGGGGGCCGCCTCCGCTTTTCCGAGCCAGGGGGTCCTGCTGCTTCGGCGCGGACGGCGGCAAGGCCCGGAGGTAGTTAGCTGGCTAAGCTTGCAGCGAGCCCAATATTGGAACTATGGCTTGTAGCAGGGCTGTTCACTCCACCCCCACCTAAGGGGGGGGCATTAAGGCATTTAAACAGCGGGAACACGACTTTCTCTCAAAGCACGGCCGGCCCTCCGGGAGTGGGCGGCGAGAAGCCCCCCGCCAAATCTTTGCGCCAATTCCTCTTTCTGCAGGAGGGTGGGGAGGGGGAGGGAAGGGCAGAGCCCCAGCAGCCACGCCGCTCCGGATCCTGGGGGTGTCTCAGATGCCCAGGGGGTTCGGGGAGACCACCCCCTCATTCTCCACCACCGCTTTGGAGATGCCCCGGAGGTTCCGGAAGAACTCCCGCGTGGTGTCGGAGCGCAGGGATGTCAGGTGCTGGGTGATGCGGTCGTGGGCCTGAGCGAGACAAGAACAAGGGGGTGAACCCCAAAACTCTCCTGCCAGACAGTGTGCAGGACAAGGGAGAAGACGTTTCCCGGTGGCACAGAGGCAGATGGCAGTCGAAGGACTGTGCCGCTCAGCGATCTGCAATAGTCTCAGGATGAACTTTGCTTCCGGGGAAGGAGAGTCTACTTGATGTTAAAATGCCCTATTACGCCTCGAAATATCCCATTACGCGGATGGTGAATCGGCCTCCCACTAGACGTCCTTGTCATCCCCCAGCCCTTCTGTCTCTTGACATTTTAGGGTGAGCCACCAGTGTCTTGCGATTCCATGTTTGTTCTGACATCCCTGAGAAGGAGCAGCTTGCTTGCTTCTCTGGTTTCTGAAAAGTGGCTCACACTCCCCCCACACAGGATGGTTCACGCCGGCCTTCATCAGCCTGGGGGCCCCAGGATGCACTGCACCACGCTACCCGTAAGCCCCAGCCAGCACTGGGAAGGCTCATGGAATCTGGAGAATTGCCCCGGGCTAATGTGTCTTGAAGACGGGGGGCAGGAAGAGGGTGGAGGAGGGCTTGGCGGATCCCTGGACCCACGGAAAAGCGAACGGAGCTCCCCCCGAAGCGGAAATGATGGTTCGGAGGCTGCCCC
>JAIXND010000857.1:1444202-1479886 GCA_023646645.1 Varanus salvator macromaculatus | reverse complement strand
GGCGGCGGCGGCGGCGGCGGCGACGACGGCGGGGCTCGGGAACCCGCCGCCCCCGCCCGGCTGCTGCCGCCCCTCGCGCTCGGCTCCGGTGCCGCCCGACGCCGCTGCTCTCCCCCCGCTCGCTCCTGCCCCTCCCGCTCGCGGCCCCGCCCCTCCCTCCGGCCCCGCCGCTTCTGCCGCCGCCGAGCACTTCGGGACGTGGAGTCCTCCGCCCCGCCCGCCTGGCCGCACGGGAAGCGCCGGCAGTACTACACGCCCCGGCAGGCGCCGCGCCGCGCACGCGCGGCGGCGCCCTCCGCCCTCCCTTCCTCCCCTCCTCTTCCCGGCAAACCCCCGAAGGGGAAGAGGTGCATCTTGGGGTTTGTGGTTCCTCGCCGTCGGGAGGCGGGAAAGAGGGGCTGTTTGGACGCACGGCATCTCGGGAGCTGTAGTTTGTTTGCTTGTGAAAGCGCCCAACCCGGTGACCTCGCGCTGTGCTGCGACTGTCACTCCCATCGTCCCCGACAGGCAGTCCCACCGCGGCTAAGAGGGGCGAGGCTCATGCCCGGCCCCTGGCACGCCGGCTGGGGTCGATGGGGCTTGCAGTCCCTCCCCATCCGGAGGGAAGGTGGCTGGGGACCGGGAAGGCGCCGCCGGGGACCCACGGGGCGGCTCGAGCGCTAGCCCGCCCCGGAAAGAGGCCGCCGCTCCCCGGTTCGGAAAGCCCGCAGCTGGAGTCCTGGGCGGCGGCGGCGGCGGCGGCTCTGGCGCTTCCCGGCGCAGGAAACTCCTCCCGCCGCGCGCGGCTTCTGCTCTTGCCGCCAAGGCGCTTGAAGGGGGGCGCGAGCGGTGCAGCACCGTTCTCACGTGCCCCGGAAGGGTCAGATCCTGGCAGCAGGAGCTCGGCCTGCGCGCCTTCTGCGCGCTCTGCCGCCGCCCCGCGCCCCCGACGGCGCCGGCCATCGCAACGGATGCGCGGGCGCCCGGCTCCCTCCCGAGGGCGGCGGGCAGCGGAGAGTGGGGCGACCCCAGGCGGGGCAGCTGCGCGGCGCCCGGCACGAGGGACTGAGCCCGGGGAACCCTCCCTCCTCTTCCCCGGGAGCGAGGGCGGCGCGTCGGCGGCTCTTCCCGGCGACGCGCTCGGTCTGCAGTGCCGAGGCGTTCGCCGCTCCCGCAGACGGCAAGCGACGGGCTCGTCCCGGGGGGCGCATCTCCGCCTCGCTGGGCGCGAGGAACTGCCGGGAAGGGGGCTCCCCGCAGCCCCCCACTCGCTCCCTGCCGCCTCTGCAGCTCTGCTCCCTCTCAGCTCGCCTGGGAGACGCCCCGCCTCACCCCCTTGGATCCTGTGGGCCCCCCACGCCACTTCTCCCCGAGTCGGAGTCAGCGTCCCCCCGAAAACATCCAGCGAGGGCACTCGGATCACTCGCGAGCCCTTTCGTGGGCCTCTTCGTGGGATCCCGCAGCCGTTTTTCCGCCTTGGTGTGCTGCCAGGATCGGTAGCACCCTTCCTCCCCACGAGGAGAGCACACCCCCGGGATCTGGCCCTGGACAGCAAGGCCAGGACCCACCCTGGTGCTGCCATCTCGGGGCCCCGGAGCAAGGCCCTCGCTCGCGCAGGGCCCGTCGCCCCACCTGCCGCCTCGCCACCAGGAATCGGTTCCGGCTCGACAGGCGCGACTTGTGGGCAAGCGGGCGGGGGCAGCCCCCACCCCTCCTCTTCCTCTCCATCACCTGGGCCAGAGCGAAGAGAGGGCAACAGCCAAGAGGGGCTGCAGCTCTGCAGGACCGGCTGGCAGGGGTCTGCCGCCGGCACTCCCCTCGCACCCGGCTTCTCCCACACCGCCAAGGGCCAGCCGAAATCCCAGCCCCACGTGCCACCCGGCTCCCTCGGCAGGGAGTTCGCCAAGGTCCGGCAGCGTGGCAGGCCCGTGCCTCCGCCGCTCTCCTCGACGGCGCACCAGATCAAGACGGCCCCGTGAGGGGAGAGCAGGGGAGGCAGCATCATGTGCCACGCCAGCCCACCGGGAAGAACCTATGCGAGGTGCCCCGCTGCGGGCCGCCTCCCACTTCCTTCCCCCACAGTCCCCTCAGGGAATTCCAGTCCCCTTCCGAGTCCAGCAGATCCCTGCCCGCTCTTTCCCCCGGGGCGGGGGGGGTGGCCTTTTTGCCATCTCCAGCTTGACAGCTAGCAGCCTCGCCTTGCCAAGGGGCCAAACCTCAGCAGGCACCTCCCATGCCAAACGCTTCCCCACCAGCTCCTGCCAGAAGAGCCCTGTAAAGAAACCTTCCCCCCTGTGCTCCCACCTGGCTTGGATTTTTTCACTCTTCCAAGCACCGAGAAGCCCGGGAGAGTGTGGAAAACTGCCAGGCAAGTGCCAAGAATCGGGTCCAAGGAGAACCCTCCAAGAGCGCACCAAGAGGGCCACTGCCTTTCGGGAGCAGAGGTGACTCAGTGCTCGGGTTTGTCCCGAGAGCCTTTGGAGAACTGTCAAGAGGAAGCAAGGGGGAAGAGCACCCCTTGGCAGCCTCAGGGCCAACGCTGATCCTGGGGGCCGGCGGCACTCGCACGCAGACACCCCCTTCGAAATTGCCCACGCAAGGCTCGCCATTCCGGACTGGCACTTTTGCGAGTCTGACTTGCTATCGAGAACGGTTAAAAACATTTGCACTAGTATCTTGCAGCCAGTTTTCTTCTTCTTTATTTTTTGTAAGAAGTAAGGAAGTGGGAACAGCCCCTCTGAGGTCCAAAGTCACAGAAAAGGAAGTGAGGAATGGGGGGGGAGGGCACAGAGAGCACAAAAGGGCTTCCCACAGCAGTGGGGGAGCCCTGGTCCGGGGACAGGCGCCCTGCTGTGCTGCCTGGGTGGCACCAGCCACAGCCCGGGACTCGGCTCACCGACGGCAGCGGAGCGGTGGCTCCTTAGCAGCTGCTCTCAACCCAGGACAGGCCAGGTCACCTGGGTTCGGACACCCCAACGACCCTCTGTGGGCCCAACAAGCCCTGGGTCGCTTGCTTGGGCCGGCCTGTTCCCCTCAAATCATCCACCCAGCAGGAATTGCTCCGGGTCCGCACGACACAACAACCCCGGCGGCTTGACAGCCAGGAGCCATCGCTGGGCTGCCTTCCCTTCCCCTGCAGAGCTGGCCCCGTGGGACAGACCTCTGCACGTTATTTTTGGTGCTGCTGGAGAACGGCTTTTATTAATGTAATGTTCTTTTACTGGCAAGGCCCCCCAGCGGGGTTTTATCTTGACAGGTGGGATATAAATAATTACAGTCAATAGCTTGATCAATCAGTCTAGAGGCTTGGGTTTCGCCTTACGTTTTTAATTAGCATTCCCAACCCCATCTGGTTACAGAAATGGCCAGGCAGTGCACAACCCCAGCGGGAGCAACCCCCCCGGGGGGGGGCGATAGAGAAGTCGTAAGATTGAGACAAGGAGGAAGTTTTTGTTGCTGAAGATTTGAGAGATCCTACCCCTTACGGGGAAAAAGCCGGGTAGAGGGAGGTGAAAACCCAGGTACAGGGGAGGGAGGAGAGCGCGCAAGAGGAGAGAGGTATCTTCTTTTGGCCACCTCAAGGAATGCCCAGGGCGGGTCAGAGCAGTGGGGCAGGAGGAAGAAGTGTCAGCGTGAGGCAAAGGAATTAAAAGGGCGGGAGAGGAGCATTCCAGAAAAAGAGAGAGAAAACCCACCTGCCCCTTCCCGGGGCAAAAGGCTCTTTAACATAAAATCCACAACAAACAACAACGAAAAAGTGCAGGTCCCTTCAGGAGCGCAGGCCCCTTGGCGGCGGCAGCGGTGGCGGCAGCTGGGCAGGCCCTACAGGCTGCCGTAGACGCTCTCATCGCTGTAGGCGATGTAAAGGAAGAAGTCCTCCTCGTGGTGTTCCTGCAAGGGAGGGGGAGCGAGGGGGGCACGCTCAGTCTGGGCGCACGCCCGGCAAGCACAGAGCCGCCGGCCAGTGGGCCGCTGCTGCGAGGGGAAGCTCCGGCGGGCCTGGCTGCGCAATGGCCCCTCGCCAGCTCGGACCTGTTGCTGTCCGGCGGGTGAGGCCCGGGGCCGTTCCTCTCCCCGCCACCTGCCCCGCTCTCTCCCCCATACAGCAGGGAGGGGCAGCCTCAGCCCCAGGGTCCATCAGGGGTACCAGCGATCGCTCCAGCCAAAGACTTTTCGGTGTCCCCTAACTTTTCTCCCAGTCGTGAAGAACCAAACACCTCTTCTAATATCCTCGAAGGAGCAGAAAGAGCATGAAGCCAAAATAGGCTTGTATGGTGGATTTGGGGGCCTTCAGCACCCCACCCCACAGTGGACACTCTCCCCACACTGGCCCTCTCCAAAACGGGGTACGGCCAACGGACTGAAAGAGGCTCCCCAGCCCGCTCCTGCACAATCGCGTCCACGCCCGCCAAGAGCTCTCTCGCTTTGGCCGGGGTGGCCCCGCTGCACCCGATCCTGACGGGGGCCTGTTCTAGATGCTGCCGTCAGAGCAGCTTCTGCTGGAAATTTTCGCCACTCGCCCCAAGGAAGCCTGTTTTTCACTTGTCAGATTCTCCAGTTGTCATTTTGACCTGTTCTACCTTTCAAAACTGCCCCAAGTCGCCTTGCGTGCCCTTTCCAAGATGCGAGGAAGCCGCACCGGGCCCTTTTTGGCCCCAGGCGCACTGGGGGGGGGGGGCGCTGCACAGACCCACCTGGTAGAGCTGCCCCATGGTGGCGCTGGTCGGGGGAATGACGTTGTTCACGAAGAAGAAGAGCGCGTCTTCAGCTCGAAGGTGGATCCTTTTCCGGATCAGGAAGTAGAACTGCCCAACTGAAGAATACAAAGGGGGGGAGGGCCTGTCAGCCAAAGCCGGGGAAAGCAGCACATGAACCCAAGCAGGACCACGGCTCTGATGCCACTGAAAGCAAGGTGCGCCAGGGTGGAATTCATGGATGGGGTGGGACTTGTGTGGGCCCGGGAAGGCGACGGCCTAGCGGAGTGATCCAAATGCCTCCGAGCGACCGCCCCGTGCAGCTACCCGCTACGCGCACCCCCACAGCCCCTTCTGAAAGGATGAGCTAGCGCACAACCTCTGGCCCCAAGCCTTGTGCGCCTCTCCTCTCCCCCTCGCCCACTTGCACCCAGAGCCACTTCGGCCAGCCGGGCGCATACCTACCTGTGAGATCTGACGGGACAAGGTATTTCTTTTTGTCCAGGTCGCCTATCCGAGCCTTGGGCGCTTTTTCCACGATGACCTGCGGGGTTTGAGAAGCGCAGAAAGAGCATCGGCAAAGGGCGAACCGGAAGAGCTCCAGAAGCGGCGGTGGCAGCATCACAACACCTAATTATAGGGGCGATTGGGCAACAGGACACACTGTTCGCAGGATCACCTTTCCGGAGACGCGGTTGCGCGGGCCGGTCGAGGCGGGAGGCGCGGTTGCGACGGGGCAGGGCCGGGCCGCCGCGGTTCACGGAGGCCTTGCGAGGACGCGGAACTGGCCTGCGAGGAGGCCGCGGCTGCTCGAGGCCCGCACGGGAGGCGGGGGCAGGATCCGTCACCCCGCGGGGGAGCCGGCGCCGCCTCGGGGCAGCCCCGCTCCTGCCGAAAACCGGCAGCCGGCCCCAGCCGCCGCAAACCGGGGGATGCTGGGCCTCGTAGTCCAGCACAGCTGGCGCAATGGCCTGCCCCCTCCCACGCAGCTTCCGTGCGGCGGCGGCGGAGCCCCCGGCCGGAGCTCCGCGGAATCGCCGGGCCCTGCGTGTGCCAGGGCGGCCTGGCGACGGGGGTCCGCCGGGCGGGGCGGGGCGGGGCCCGGCCCCCCCGCGCCCCCCGCCCCCCGCCCGGGCGCCGGTCGGGGAGCCCCGCCGCTCGGAGGCGCCGCGGCGGCCGCGGGGGTCACCGCCCCCCCGGCGGAAGGATACGCGGCGCGCCGGCGCCTCACCGGGACTCGATCCGGGTACTTCTTGCGGATCTTCTCGCCCTCGCAGCGGCGCTTCTCGAAGGGGTGCTCCTCCTTGTAGACGAACTTCATGGCGGCGGCGGGGCGGGCGCGGGTCTGGCGGGCGAGACGCGGGCCGGGCCGGACCGGGACGGGACGGGCCGCTCCGCAAACACTGCACGGGCACCGCGCACGCGCACTCCTGCCCCCGCGCGCAGGGATACTGGCGGACAGGCCAGGGGCGGGCGCCGCCGCGGCTCGCGCGCCCTGCGATTCACGACGCCACGTACGGCGGCGGGAGCGCGCCGCCCGGCGCCCGTTACGGAAACGCCGCCCAGCGCCACGCGAGTGGCGTAAGCGGCCGACGAGGGTGGCAGCGGCCTGCCTGTCCTCCGCGGCCGGGGCCGACGTCACGCGCTCCTCCCCGCGAGCAGGCACGCTTCTTACGTAAGCGTTCCTGATTGCGACGTAGAGGCGGCCCGCTGCGCTTGTCGCGTGGCTAAGGCGCCACAACGGCCCTTTTTGCGGGATAACGTGGCTGCGGGATGTGGGTCGCCGCAAGCGGCGTACGAAGACAGCGTGCGTTGAGGGCAGGAAGTGAGAGTTGCGCTAATTGCGTAATAGGTCTGGCCGGATCGTTTCCCATCCCCGCCTTGTACTCGGATCTCATTGCTGTGGGCTCAGCGCTCCGTGTGCCTGCCCCCCCGCGCGGTGACGCGTGGTGTTTCTCCATCAGCCCAGAAGGGTTGCCAACGTTACGCCAGTGCAGATTCACGAAGCCGCCTCCGCTGCGCCATTTGCGTGGCTGATCACTCCAAAACAAAGTAGTGCGGCCGCCCCGCTCCGGCCTCCCCGTGCTCCGCCGAGCAGAGGGCGCGCCGCGACGGACGCGCGAGCCCAAGAGAAGGGGCTGCGAGCCCCCACCCGGAGGCGGCGGCCGGGGAAGGCCGCGCGCAGAAAACGGCTGACCCGCGGAAGGATCACGCGGGCGGCGAGGCGGCCGTCATGTGATTGACGCCCGGGCGGAGGGCGGTCACGTGCGCTCACCGCCCTGGCCGGGGGCGGGGCCAGGCAGCCGCCCGGGGCCCCGCCCCTTCCTCCAGCCGTTGCGGCTCCGCAGGACCCTCGGCGGGGCGGGCGCGGCGGGCGGGGGCGAGGGCGCTACGGCGGAGCCCTGCCCGGGAGGGCCGCGCCGAGGTGGGCGGGGCGGGGCGCGGCGCTGGCCGCTCCCGACGGCGAGCGCAGCCCCGCCGCCCGTGCAGCCGGCGCAGGCGGGGAGGACGGGCCCCGCGGCCCGGGGTGCAGGCGCGGAGCAGGGCAGCGCGGCTGCGCGCCCGCAGAAGCCCGCACTCGCCTCCCCGCGTCGCGGAGCGCGCGTCCTTGGGGCGCCCTGCCCCCCGGCTGCCGGCCCCTTGCGCCGCGCCGCGCCCCGTCCCCTCCGCGGCAGGAGGCAGCGCCCGCGGCCCTCGGGAGCCAGCCAGGGCCCGCGGGTGCCACAGCCGCGCCCTGGGCACGGGCCGGGGGACCGGCCTGGCCTGGCCTGGCCTTCCTCCCTCCCGCAGCACCTGCTGAGGCGGCGGAGCCACGGAGCAAAGGGAGGAGCGGCCCCGATTCCCAATTCCGCAGCCACCCCAGCCGCTCGCCTGGCGGGCAAAATGCGGGAGGCGGCAGGAAGGCATCCGTCCCTCCGGGCCCTGGACCACTTTGCCCCAAGCACCTGTTCCCCCGGCCCCTTCCGTCCGCCACTGCGCTGCCTCTCCGGCTCCCGCACCCCACGGCATCCGAGGTGGAGGTGGGCAGCGACACCTCCCGACCTGCCGGGTTTTGGGGAGTGGCGGGGCAAGGGAACCTCTACCTCTTAAATCATTTGCCCCCGTACAAGCCGAACCAGCAGCCTGCTCGGCTCCGTTCCCCCCGGCCGGCCGTAAAAGCTCCTGAGGCCCAGAGCAGCGTTCGGGTTCCGTTCTTCCCCCTCCTCCGCTCAGCTCGGCTCGGCTCGGCTCGGCTCAGGGCTGCCGTTTCTCAGCACCCGATTCCCATCTCCCAAAAGCCAAAGGGAAACGAGCAAGGACAGGAGAGGAGGAGTCGCCCCACACAAATCCAGACGAAGGGGAACGAGCCCGATCCACAGCGACAGTGGGGCTGGGAAGGCGCTGGAAAAATGAAGCCAGACCTGCCAACCGCCTCACGGGGGCTTGTTAGACGCACGGGGGGCTCTCCTTATCCAGAGTGAGGGCAGCAGCAGGACGACGACGAAATAAAAACCAAGCAAAATAAAAGCAGTAAAAGTTGGATCTTTGTACAGGGAGCTCGGTCTTTCCAATGAGAAATGCGGCCGCAACTCAAGTGTCTGTCGCACTCTTTTGTGCGGTGGGCTTTTTCACCCCCTTTCTTGTACATCTGCCCCCAAACAGTTGGCATCATGCCAAAGCGCCGCCGGCCCCCCCTCCCCAAGCGCCGCCCTGCTAAGTCACTAGGCCAGACGCCATCCTGGAAGTGGAAGCCCCGAGGGTCGCTGGCTGGCTGGCTGGCTGGCTGGCTGGCTGGCGCGGGGAGCGGGAACAAGGTGCCCACCAGCTCGCAGTGGGGAGACCGGCTCGCGGCCAGCTCAGCCCCTGCTGGCCGGCGGAGTCCAAGCACCTTCACCAGAGTCCGAGTGGCGAGGGCAGGGGGTCACGATGGCGGGATAAGGCAGAGGTTGTGGGCCGAACCCTGAAGAAAGGAGGAACCACCGTCACCAAAGGCGATGCTGGTGCAGGTTGCGGCTTAGCACCGACCGGACGTCAGCTGTGAACCTGCCGGAAGCGGGAGAGCGCGTGAGAGGCGGCCGCGTGGCATGCGCAGTGCGGTCTGGAGGCGAGCCAACCGCTGGCCTGGCAGCCCGCCCCACGAGGAGGCGGCCCGCAGCGAGACGGAGCACGCTCTCCGGGCTCCCTTCCCCAGCCCAGCTTGGGGGTCCGGGGGGCCCGGCAGCCTGCCCCTGGCCTTACCTCAAGGCGTCGAGCATGGGGAGGAGGTTTAGCAGCGCTGTGTCACTGGGATCGCTGAACCAGGACTTGATGGGTATCGCGTTATCTGCCGGGCACAGAGGAGAGAGGCCGCGCTCGCGTTAGCAGCTGCTGGCGTTCAGGAGCAAAGCCTTCCCCGGCTGGCTGAGGGGCTGAGTTCGGAAAGGGCTGGGCAGGGGCCTCACCTGACCGGCGGCTCCAACCACGGAGCGCTCCTACCGCGCTTTGCAGCCAGAAGGGCTGTGAGAACAGCTTACGCAGAAGGCCAGTAAAACCCAAAACAGTCCCGGCCTGCAGGATTACAACCCAAGAGACGCGGCCCACGTTCCTGACATTGCAAGAGTTGCAACCGGAGGGATCCCGACTCCGATCGCTCCGGCTGCAGTCGGATGGTGAAGGGGCAGTGGGGAGGGAGGGAAAAGCAATTCGATGCCCAGAACATTGGGGGCAGCAAGGGGGGAAATCCAGCCTCTTCCCATCCTTCTAGGTTTTCTTCAATGTGCAAAGAACTGGACAAGATGGAGCATTAAGCATCGCGATGCCGCAGCTCCGGAGCCATCGGCACGACGGTGGGACGGAGAGGACACTCTTGGACGGCGGTTTCCGGAGCAGCAGGCCTCGGCAAAGGCCTGTGCATGCAGTGTCTCTAGGTGGAGGCGCCTGAGACCCAGAGCACCTGCCGCCCGTCGGGGTCAGCAGGGCCTGCCTCGGGATGGCCCCCTTTCCAGGCTGCCGTGACCCAGCCTAGGATGGGCCCTGCCCCACCCTGTGCTTGTGGCGAGAGGAGGGGGCGGTCAGCCAGGCGGGATGAGGCTATGCCAGGGTCTTAGGGGACAGAAAGCCGCGTTCCCCAACATGGCCAGCGCGGGAGGATGATGGGAGCCGAAGTCCAACACATCCGGAGGGCGCCGAACTTGGTTCCGACACACATTCTTCACCCAAAGGGGCCGGGCGAGGGCTCACTCCTGCTCAGCAGCCGGTGCGGGCAGGGACGTGAAGGTGGGGGGGGGGCCACAAAGCTGCCCTGCTGCGGGGGAAGCTGGCCAGGCACACCGTGCCTGGGGGGGGGGCCTCAGCCTTCCCCTCACAGGGACCTGGACCCGATGGCCCCCGGCCTCAGCAGAAGGTGGGGGGGGAGGGGAGGGGAGGGGAGGGGAGGGCGGCCCACCTGGATGGCTCCTGTAGGCTCCCGGCGAATTGTCCAGGATGACGATGCTGGACAGGTCGCCGTGGACGACCGAGAGGTCCTTGATGTAACTGCCCAGCTCCAAAGTGCAATGCTGGAGGGAGGGAAGGAGGGGGGGGAGGTCGTGAGCGGAAAGCCACGCCCCCTTGCAGACCGGCCCTCCCCCCCGGGGCCCCGGCCTGCTTCCGCGGGGGCCTGACCAGCACCTGACCCACCACTAAGCGGCAGCAGCAGCAGCAAGGCGGGCCGGAGGCTGCTTAGACCCGGAACCGTGGCCCTCGGCTCGGGGCAGGGCAAGGTGGGCGAGGCCGTGGGCCCCTCCCCGGGCCTGCCGTCACATGGCCCCCCGCTGCGCGGCCCCCCGCAGAGGGCGGGGCCCACCTGTCGGTAGTATCTCCTCTTCAAGATGCTGCGGTTGTTGTCCAGCTTGTCCGCCACTGCGGAGCCGTAGATCTCCATGCTGGCTGTGAAGACCACGAGCTCATACCACTGGCTCACCTGGGCGGGCAGGGAAGCGGAGAGGTGGGGGCGGCCAGACGCCTCCGGGGCCACGCAAGTCCCCCCCCCAGGGCCTCCCGGAAGACCCACTTTGCGGGCGCGGAAGGGCCTGGGCCAAGCCCGCCCGGCCCCTTCCCCGTGAAGTCCCCGCCACCCCTCTTCGGGATGACCCAACTGTAATTGTAAGCCACCCCGAGAAGTTTATCCGGAAGGACGGGGCAAGCATGACTTAAACAAACAAGCTAGCCAGAAAGAGCTACGCCCCGGCACCCTCCTCCTGCTCCAGGCTCCAGCTTCGCGGTGCCGCTGGGACTGCCCATGGAAGCGTCGCAGAGCACCTGGCGCTGGCGAGGCCCGGGTGGGGGGAAGGGGCGCACACGTGGCTCGAGCCCCTGGCTGTGGAATAGGCTTTTCCTGCCTCCGGCTGGGCCCCCACCTGCTCAGGGGCCTCTTCCAGCTCTTGAGGAGACCTGGGCCAGCGCGGGGACCCACTGGCCATGGGGCTGCGTGTGAAGAAGAGCAAGGACAGTCCCTGCCTTAAGGCGACGTGACACAGCTGCCACAGTGCCCTCCACCCGTGCTGGCTGCACCTCCCACCCTCCCCGGCCAGCATGGCCCCAGCATGGGGCAGGGGCAGACCAAGGCCTGAAGCAGGTTCAGTCTCCGGCTGGCAAGGAGCTGCCGGAGGAGAGGCCGAGCCGGCCAGGCCGGGGCTCACCCTTTGACCGGGGAGGTGAGACCTGCCCCACATCGGCTCTTCCCCGAAGGCCGGGAGAGTCAGTTCCCGGAAAGAGACGCATGCTGGGGCACTTGCGGCCCCAGGGAGGGCAGTCACGTTCGGCAGGCGGGGCGGTTGGGGGTGCCCCGCTTCCGGGAGGCCCTTGCCTGCACGCCACGTCCTCCGCCACCTCCAGGCAGCCCGGCGGCCGTTTCAGCCCCGGCTGCGTTTCCCCACAGGCAAAACACGGGGAGCGAGGAGGACGGGCCCACGGCTGCCCGACAAAGCCCTGTGGGTGCGCCAGCCCCTCCTCCACGCTGGCAGCCCCTGCATGACGCACGTGGAATCCGTCACCGGAGGCCCGCCCCGCTCCCCCCCGTGAAGGCCTCGGAGTCTTCCGTCTTGCCCGGCCGGGCTACAGGCCCCTGCACAGGGGAGGCGGACAAAGGGCGGCCACGCGGCACGGCGCGAAGCAAGGAGGGGGCGCTTCTTTATCCGGCCTGCCCGTGCGCTTGTGTTCCTGGCCCAGGCCATGTAATCGGGGGCTGCACAGCCGGCTCTTCCTCCCACCGGCTGCAGCGCAACCCGCTCACTAACCCAGCACGACCTCGCCTGGCCGCTGGCCGATCGGGGAGGGCTGCAAAGGAGGACTCTGCGTCGAGCAGAGCCGGGCGCCGTGTGGCCTCAACGCCGAGGCAGCTGAAACGGCCCTTCAGAGCGCACAGCCACACAACGGGACCGGGCATGCCTCGGCGTCCCAGTTGGACCGCTCGCACGGCCCCCGCTCAGACCGGGGGGCTTCGTAGTGTGTCTGTGCCAGCCCACGGGGCCTTGCTGATGGGCGGCTGGTGCAGAGGGTGAGCTTGTGCAGCAAGTTGCTCAAAGGAAGCCACCTTGTCCGCAAGCCTGAAGCCTTTCTTGGGACCCCCCCCCCCCACACCACGTCTCCCAACACTCCGGCTCGCTTCTTACCACTTCTAGAAAAAAGTCCACGTGCGGCCTCTTATGTACAAAAAAGCGGACTGGATGCTTGTCTATGACAACCTGGGGAGAAACAGACGGTTGGAGGGGAGCGGAGGGGAGGCAGCTTGAACCCCAGCGGCCACTTTCCGACGACAAGGCTCAGTGTGGAAGATCTGCCGCAGGCTCGCTTCCAGGCACGGGCGGAGGCTGCCTTTATACCGCCAGGCACCTGCCCCACTGGCAGCTCCAGGCAGGGTCCGCAGCCTGCCGGTCGCACATCCTCCACGTTCTGCCCGGCCACGGGGCCCCGGGGAGCCCCCCGAGGCCCACAGATGCTGGGCTGTGTCTCCCGGCTCCCTTCCTTGTCCCCACGCCGCTCACCTTCAAGATGAAGTCGGGCGGAGTGCCCGGCCGCACCGTGGGCCGCAGGACTCCATCGTGGTGGGAGTGGATCAGTGTCTCATCCAGGTCCAAGACGAGGATTTTCCTCTTCACCTGGTCTGCCGAGGGAAGGGGGGGCAGGTGGGGGGGCGAGAGAAAGAGGAGGGAGGTGAGAGAAACGGCCGGTGTGGCCCCGAGGTCCCCCCAGTCTGAATCCTGCATCCCCTCTGCCCAGCCCTGCCACTGCTCTGGCAGGACCCGGAGAGGAGAGGAGAGGAGAGGAGAGGAGAGGAGAGGAGAGGAGAGGAGGCGAGGCAAGGCCGCTCTGGCCGGAGTGGCACTTACTGAGTCGTTCCCGTGAGACTTTGGAAAGAGGAAGAATATCGTAGCGCACGGTTTGATACTGGATCACCTGCCGGATGGAAGCACAAAAACCCGCAATGCAGTCGTGTTCATGCAGGGGACTCCGGTGCAGCACCCCAGTCCGTGTCCCAGAGGTAACGCCTGTGGGCAGAGCCACGTGCGGCAAGTGCCAGGGGAACACCGCACACCGGGCCGGCAGCTGAGAAATGCAGCTAGCTGTCTGGTTGCCAAAATGGCTCAGTGGTGGGGTAAGGAGTACGGTAGCAGAAACGGTGGCAGGGCAGAGTCCACAGAACGAGGCTTAGCTGTTGAGTTGCTATCAGATTCTTGGTTAACTCTGGACCTGAAGTGGCTTCGCATAGCAAGGTAACGGAGAAGCAAAGCCACAAACTGGTAACCGATGGAGAGACAGCTGCATCCCGCAGCAACCCCAGCCTGAAAAAAACTTCCTGTTAACGTTTCCCTTCCACACCGAGGGTGGCGGGGCGAACACACACCGAGCAATTCGGACACAACGAGTCAGTGGCACGGCGCCGGATTTCACATTTATTCAGGAGAGCAGTTCCCCTGCTCTTGGAGAGCGACGCCGCAGCATCGAAGAAAGGAGGCAGGCGTCTTCCGAGGCCGCTGGAGAACGGTCTTGCGGGGCTTGTCCCCGAGAGGAGAGGGCAGGGAAGGAGGTCTTCGGGGGGTTAAGCCAACAAACCGTGGGCCGCATGCTCTGGATATGGGGTGCAGGCCTTTGGGACTGGAGGAGTTAGATATTTCATGTGCGTGCGCACCAGCCGGTGAGCCTCTCATTCCAGGCTGGATCCAGCGGATCCCAGCACATCCAGAGGGTCTCGGCTTGCAGTGTGCCACCATCAGAAGGCCGCTGTTTTAGACACACTTAAAGAAGCAGCTTTCTCCTTGCATTTCGCCGTTTCAGCAAGTTCTTTCCTGCCCAACAGCTAGTATTTCAGTCCTCCTTAACGCTAACCACTGCTCATTCCTCTTCCCAGAAAAGGGTGAACATGCACAGAAAGGGGAAGCTGGCTCTCTCTCACACCTGCAAAGCTTGGTGAAGGAAGCAGCACTCGCCCCGGCCTTCACCGTAGGCTGCACCTCTCCACACGTCTGCAGAACTGGCAGGCAGCAAGCCAAGAGCCTTGTGCAGGGCAGACACCGTCCCGAGGAGGAGCCCACTTGGACAAGAGCCACACGCTCCTACTCGTGAGCTCTTGCCCTGGGGGAGAAAGGACACCCATGCTCCCCTGCCCCTGCTTTTTCCAGCCTGCTGCCTCCTCCGGGTGCCCTGGCCCACGACCCCCATCATGCCTACAGTCTGGCGCCGCAGAAAGGAGGGCACGCTGCAGGGAGGGGTGGGGCCAAAAGGAAAGGGGTGGGGCCAGAAGCACCAGCCCATGCAGACTGGGCGGAGCCAAGCTTTTGGAGAGACATTAAACCTTTTGAAGCGGGAAAGAAGGGTGCAGAAGCTAGGAAGTCGCCAAACACGTGGCAGGTGTGAGGAAGGGGGTGGAGAAGGGGCAGGGGTCACCTGCGTACACCTGAGGGGCTGGATTCAGGCTCCCAGCAGTCAGGATTTGGCCCACGGGCCTGGCTCCCAGCAGTCAGGATTTGGCCCACGGGCCTGAAGTTGGACACCCTGCTATCTACGAAGCCTGAGGCATCTCTGCCGGCTCCTTCCTGGAATTGCCTCTGGGGCTTCATCAGAGAAGGCATGAGGGAAGCTGCTCCCTACCAGGCCTGGCCTGCCACGTGGGGCTGTGCTTGCAAAGCCCCCTTTTCCGAAGGATGCTTCTGCCCTGTCTCAGCTGCCCAAGGCAAGCAGTGGGGCACACGCCTCTCGGCAAAGGCGGCGGCTGAGCAGCGAGACCCGGAGCAAAGGCAACTGAGCAAGAGTGAAGCCCCACGTTGAACCCTTGCGAAAAGGCAGGTGTGGAGTCGTGGCCCTGAAGCTGTCGTGGCAGCAACACGGGACGACCTGACCAGCCTTGCATGGCCCTGCCCACGATTCCTGGGGCTTCGGACTGAAATGAAGACCAGCTCCTTGGAAAGGGCCTCCTGAAGGGGACGGTCTGGGGGAAGACACGCATGCCAGGAAAGGCCCCTGGGCCTGCCGAGCGTCCTCCAGGCCAGGCCAGGCCAGGCCAGGCCGCTGCCAGCCGGAGCGGGCGGCACAGGCCAACGGGGCCATCCGGCACCCAGCCGCTCCTTATCTCACACTTCGCAAGTCTATTTTTGCCTCCCACCTGCTGCTTCTCTGCTCCCCCTTTGCAAGGGCACCAAGATGGCACAAACCCAGCGGCTGTGCGCCTTCTCCCTGCTTCCTTTCCCCACTCTCTCTCTCTCTCTCTCTCGCACATCCACCCCGCCCCTCGAGTGCCCTCCCTTGGCATTTACCGGGCCCGTGCCTGTGGCGGACGCTTCTGACCCTCACATGGTCCTCTTCCAAAATTAGCCAGCCAGGCTCCTGGGCTTGGGAAGCTCGCCAGAAGCCAGAGCCCTTGGACCAAGCACAAGAGGACGGCCCTGAAATGGGGGGGGGGGGCCAGAGGGAGGGCCGGGCCCAGTAAGGATATGCCCCAGGTGGGGAGGGAGGGAGCAGAGCTCTCCCTGCTCCCTGGGCCAAAAGCACAGCTGCACGGGAAGCCCTGTCCTCGGCTCACCCCCGGGGGCAGACGGGCAGCTCCCTCACAGCTGCCACCCTCCTAGAGCTACACACATCCAAGAGGAGCAGCTGCATGGAGAAGTGGGAGCAGGCGGACGGACGCCTGCTCCTGGCTGCCCTGCTAGCCAGGCGCCTCACCGAGCAGGGCCACGGCACCCCCGGCCGGGGCTTCTGCCCACTGCGGAGGGCCTGATTCCGTCACGCAGGGTGAGCGGGCTTCCGGGACGCGCTGGGGAAGAGTCCCGGAGGGGGGCAGGGCAGCACAGCGCCACCCGCACGGAGCTAATGCACGTTCCCAAGGACACCGTGCAAGCGGAAGGGCAGCAGGTTGCCCCCAAAGGAGTCCGCACAGAAGGCCCCCGGGGCTCTCCTGAGAGCACCGGAACTGCAGGACGCAGACTCGCCTTGGCAGGGGGACCGCCTGGGCTCCAGGACTGGCAGCAGGCAAGGAAACGGCGGTGCTGGCGGGCGCTCTCCCACTCGCCGGGGAGCAACGAGGGGTGCAGAAAAGAGAGGGGCGCGGGCCTTCCACAGCCCCACACCACCCGTCCACGACAGACCTCCCTCCTGCAAGCTGCGACCAGCGTAGCCGTCCCTCCTCAGGCGGCCAGGGAGGCCCCTGCCAGCTCACTGTCCTGCTGCTCTGGAGCAACAGGGCTCCCGGGCCGGGCCCTGCCGCTCAGAAGGCAGCCTCTCCCCAGTTGTGAGCCTGGACAGGACCGTGCCGGGCACGGGAGGGCCTCCGGGCCGCCTCCATCTCACACGCCCTCCGCCGAACCTCTTCACGCCCTGGAAGTGGCGTCTGCCCCAAGTCTTCACCGACCCGCACGGAGCTCCGGCAGCATGTAGCACGGGGACCCCCTCCCCCAGCACCTCCCAGCGCCCACGCCCTGGGTCAGGCTGCGGGAGCCGCCGTGCCTGACCAGCAGACGCTGAACGGGAGCTGAAACACTGCATTGTTCATCGGGTGTCTGCAATGAATGGTCAAAAGGGCAGGGCAGGGCAGGGCAGGGCAGGGCAGGGCAGGGCAGGGCAGCTGGAAGCCGCCTGCCAGTCGCATCAAGCGTCTTCCCTGCCCTGGCCCTCGCACTGCTTCCGGAAGAGTCCTGGGCACGCCAGGGGAGCCACAGCCCCCCACCTTTGCCCCTGCTGTGCGCGTGAGTGGCTGCCACCAGGGAAGGCTGGGAGACGCGCACAAGCCCAGCAACCGCCAGTTTGACTCAAGAGCAGCCCTCGCGCACCTGGTGCCCTGCCGAGGTGCTGCCCCCCCTCCATTCCTTGCTACTGCGGGAGATCTGTTGCAGCCCCAGCCAGCCGGAGGGCACCAGGTTGGGGGAGTCTGGTCTCAACCACCCCTTGGGGCCTCCAGCCCCGCACAGCCTGCACTCCCAGCGTTCTGAGCAAGGGCCCCGAACTTGAAAGGAAACCAACAACTGTCGCTTGCGTAACATCCACCAAAACATGCAGCTGCCGCCAGTCCCACTGTGCAGCCTGATCCCTGTACCTGGAAGAACAGGCAACACGTGGAAGTCACACGGAGAGGCACGCGGGACCTCGCCTCCCGACCGCGACGGCAGCCACTTTCTGGACAAGCACACTTGCCCAGCAGGCAGGGCTGCCGCGTCTCTGTTAGCCCACCGCTGTTCTGACGGCTGGGATGTCAAGGGCTCCCTGCCCCCACACGCAGGTGCTCCGGGGCCAGGAGGGACACTTGAGGCTTCAAGATGGGCCCACACTATGTCCTGAGATAATTCGCACCATGCTGGAAATGACCACAGACACACCACCCGCTGAACCGGCCGGCTCCCCATTCTACCCAGTTCCATGCGCACTCCAGCCTCTGACCCGGCCACTGTGGTGCCACTCTCTCCTGGAGGCTGGCTACTGGGGACAAGCACAAAGAGGCAGACCCACCAACTCACTCCCTCGCCCCAAAACTCCGGGCACCAAACATGACAACGAGCTGGGCTGCACTGGGTGGAAGCTCCTTCTTGAAACTTCCCCAGAGAGACGCAAGCAAGGGGCTGAGGTGGAGTGCCTTGCTCATGAAAACACGACAAAGCCGGTCCATCCCAGAAGCGGGCGCCACATCCACAACCCCATGGCCAGCTCCTGCCTGGCGCCCAATCGCACCACCAGCCCAGCACAGATGGGGGCCAGGGAGGAGCCTGGAGGCCCACTTCCTCTCACACCGCAAGAAGGCATTCAATGCATGGTCATCCTACAAGGCTACTTCCTTCTCACCTGAATGTGTACATGCACAACACACACACACAGTGTACCAGAGATGGCTCCGTTCATTTCTGTAAGCAAACTGATAAGCAGTTTTCTGAAGCCGAGCCCCTCACCATGACCAACCCCACGCCTATCTTCCATCCTGATGAGAACCCCGTCCTCCTGGCTTTCTCTTGCCAACCCCGGGGGAGAAAGGATGGCCCTCCCCACAAGCAGTTCCCTCTAAAATTGTGTTTAAACAAAGCAAAAGCAAAAGCAAAAGCAAAAGCAAAAGCATAGAAACTATAAGGGATGAAAAAGCAGCTTGTTGGCTCAGCCAGACTTCAGAGAGCGTCCGTCAGCTGAGATCCCACCTGACCGAGTGGCCCAGGCCTCTTCTGGCGTCATGGGGCAGCCCTGGCCGGGGCAAGCGGAGAGGCGGCCCACCTGGTTGTGACTGCCTGTCCCTCTGTCCCTAATCCACATGCAGAGGGAAAGCCGGACATGAAGTAACCTTCCAGAGAGTTTATTTTTTGGTGGGGCGGAAACAGAATGAAGAAACAATCTCACTAGGGCAGCTGAGAGAGAGAAGCGTGAAGCCTGATGAAGCTGGAAGCTGAAACTCACAGGAAACCTCAGGGCACCAGTCAGAGTTGGAAATACACACAACTGGTCAGAGCGAAATTCACATACAATTGGTAGCTGGTGGTTTTAACGGGCCTTGCAGAATCAGAGAATGCCAGAGCAGTGGAGCTGGAAGGGGCCAAGGCGGCCACCAGGCCCAGCCCCCTCTGCTGCAGGCCAGCATGTGCACCACCAGACTCGTGCTTTGCTGTACCTCAATTCCATGGGAACTGCAGTCACCTCCTCCTTTCCCAGCTAAACCGGCTCACGGAACAGAAGGAATCCATCCCAGTGTTCCCCTCAATGGCACAGAACCTATAGAAGCACCTCCCATAACCCAAAGGCCGCCCGTAGCCTGCCGTTTGCTGTCTCTGCGGTGCAAAACTTCTTTTCTTTGGAGAAGAGGCTGCACTTGCAAACAGTCTATTTGCCTTTCTGTCCACCACGCACCTTTAAACATCCCCAGCCGAGATGACCAAGCTAAGACTTTTACCAAAACCTAGAGTGATTACCCTGCTTCAGCCTCATCCACAAAGAGGAGAAAAATCTAAGCAGCAAGACAGTCTCGTTCACATCTACGTTCACCACTTCCAGGGACTTTCATTTTACACAGTACAGACCTGGCCTCCATTTCCTGACTCTGAGGTTCATTTAATGCTCTAGACCTGTGGCTTCCCCAGACCGTGGGCTGGGCCATGAGCTGCTGCCTGTTCTAGAAGGGAGAAGGCTATCGGTGGGGACCAGCCTTGCTGGCTATGGGCTACCTCCTCCACCAGCGGCGGTGTGCATCAGTGACTAAGCAGCCGGGCAGGGGGAGGCCTGGCACCCACCCTGTGTGAGGGATCCTGAGCACCACTGGCCTGCCACCGTGTGTACCGAGTGCTGGACTGGATGGACCGTTGGCCCAACCCAGCAGGGCTGTTCCTGTGTTCTAGCCCTACGAAACCCACAACCGCCTGTTGAAGAAGACATACCTGGACCACTTACAGCACTGCGGTAACCTGCCACTGCTGAACGCAACTTCACCCACTGTGGATTCCTATGACAGGCTCTCTTGCTTTCATATTCAAGTCCGCTCTCCTACCTACACATCGCAATTTCTCTATCTGGTGCAGTCAACAACAGTTTACAAAGAACAGCAACCCTGCTTGTGGTTCTCACCACCTCAAAGTCACTCCGGGAAGATAAGTGAGGGAACCGAAAGACAAGAGAAAGGTGGCTTTAGTTTTAGCTGCATTTACTTGGGCTGCAGTAATGGGGTATGGGGCCGAAGGAGCTGTGCCAGGAACTTCTAAGAAAAGCAGGTGGAAAAAGTAGAAATACGAAGAAAGAAAAATAGGTTGCTTCACACAGGTGTTCTGGTGAAGGTTTTGTCCTGATGCCAGGTTTCCCCCCTTCCAACCCATGGTGTCCTACCACAATGATCCCAATTGCCCCCTACAAAAGTGCCAGACTCTCAGCCCGTTTGCATGATTATGGTTGCTTGCGTCCTGCAAACACGGCCCAAAATACTCGCCCGTACCAAGATATTCCGCACACGCTCCCTGATGCCTGGCCTTCGCTCTGGTTTTCCCATTCCGCCAACCAAGCCCTTTCCCCACAGCCGCCAGCCCCTTTCAACAGGCTTGTCTCTCACAGAGGTGGAGCTTCATATCATCCCGCACATTCACCTGCTTGCCTTCTCACTCAGTCGCCCGTGGGTCCTTATCGGTAGCCACCCCAGCCTGCCACTGCCATCTAACCCTTCTCCGGCACCCTGGTCTTAAAGCGGTTGTGCTCACCCCGGGCACACCACGAATCCTTCACACGGCATATGAATAGTTTCCCCTACTGAGCTCGGACAAGAAAGAGCTGGGAGCCTCCTCTGGCCACGCGCTGTCTATGCCACAGGCAGCCCCCCTTCCGGGCTGGTGCGGGGCAGGGGGAGAGAGGCGATGCCGCCACCCGGGGGGATCCCGACCCCCAGACAGCCGCCTCCCCAGCGAGAGCCTGCTTCACTGCCCAGCCTCAGACCTCGCTCCTGGAAGAAACAGACTAACCGGCCGTCTCAGGGGAAGCGCGCTCTGCCCGTCCCCAGAGGCACTCCGCCCCAGCCGCGCGGGAGGCGTCCCGCACCCGGGCCCCCTCCCCACCAGCCCCCGTCCCGAGTCGGCACTCACGGTGCGGGCCTGCCGGCGCAGGAGGTAGAGGACGAAGCCCCAGAGCTTGGCGGCGAAGGCGAGGAAGGCCCGGAGGCCGAGCAGGCACTGCGAGCGCATCATCCCGCCGGCGGGGCCCGCCGCGCCCGCGGCCCGGCCCAGCTCCGCCAGCTTCCAGCGGGGAGCGGCGGACGGAGCGCGGAGGGGGGCGGCGGGGGGGCGGCAGGGGGGGCGGCGGCGGCGGCGAGGGGCGGCGGCCGCCCTCCGGCTCAGCCCGTGCCCGCGAGCTCCGCCATGGCGCTCGGCGCGTCGGCCGCTGACGGTGCCTGCCGGCTGAGGGGCGCTCCCCTCCCCCGACGACTCGGTCGCCTCTTCCGCGCTTCGCTTCCGGGGCAACCGCCGAGCGCCAGCGTCCACTTCCGGAGCACGGCGGCGCGTCCAATCAGCCGCCGCGGGGGACGCGACGCCCACGCCTGCAGCGCGTGTGCGGGAAGGGGCGGAGCGCCAGGTCTCCCACTGCGCACGCGCGGCCCGCTGGCTGCTTTGCCCTGCGAGCCTTTGCGAAGAAGTCCGCGGGAGCGGGAGCAGGCGGGCGGGCGGGCGGCCACGCATGCGCGCCGCCGGCGGGGTGGGACGAGCCCGAGGGGGCGGCGCATGCGCTCTTCCGCGCAGGCGACCTGGGAGAGGAAACATCGGGGAGCGCCGGCGCGCGCGCGCCCCCTGGCGGCCGGATTTCCACCCGCGGGAGAGCGCAAAGGGCCGGTGCCCATGCTCCGCACCGAGCGGGTCCGTGGCCGAGGCGCGATCCCGCGACTCATCCCAAGGCTCTGAGGCGCGCCAGTTCAGGGAGAAGGGTAAGGCAGCAGCGGGGGCCGGGAAGCCGCCCCTTCAGCTTTGCCCTTATTTCACAGGACAGCTTTCAACACACACACACAAATACCATCTTATTATACAGTAATTGCGATTATGGTTTTATTCTTCTAGAATTTTTGCATGTGCCTTTTTGTTAACCACCCAGAAAGCCCTCAGCTATTGGGCAGCGGAACGGAATCGATATTTTAAACATGCAGTGCATTTCCTGCATATAACCCCCCCCCCCAAGGCTGCATGGGGTACTGCTGGGTTTGTGCTGGGTGGGGAGGTGGGCATGAAGGACAGGCTCATGTGCTGTAGCTTGTGTGGGGGGAGGTCTGTCAGCCCCCGGACTCCAGACCTGCTGGGGTCTCTCGGCAGGTCTGGCCTGCTATGCCTCAGGTCTCCCTGCACCCACCGGGTTGTCCATAAGCTTTCTCAGCAAAGGCACCAGCACCGAATCAACTCCCACAGAATGACCCTGCTAGCGGGCGAGCACCACCTCTGACTTGCCTGTGGCCGGGGCTTTTTCACTTCCTTTTCCACCGCGCACTCTCCTCGACCAGGAACTCTACTGTCCTTCCACGTGCTTTCAGCATTTGCACCTGTTCCTATTCATTTTTAATTAGCAAAGTAAAGCACCACAGAACATACCTACAAATGGAAGGGTTTATTATTAGCAACCATCTTAAGAGCGTGGTTGTGTCCATGCCGAGATAAAAACCAGTCCTGGGGCCCACAACAGTGCAGTGCAGGGGGCAGCACGTGGATGAAGCCATAGTCTCTGCTGGTTGGGGGATTCTGGGAGTGGCCGCCCAGGACATCTGGAGAGCCCCAACCTGAGGAAGGCTGACCTGGGCAGCGTTCATTGGAATTTGCTGTGTGCCCCTCGTCCGAGGCTACAGATCCATTCCTTCCCCTCCAGGGAGGGAGGCCCAAAGCAGAAGCGCTGCTGGGAGATGCCAGCGAGACGGCAGGCAGAAGGCGGCGGAAAGTTCCCGCTCCGGCGGTTTTGCGGCTCTCCCTTTGGGAGCAGACGGCTGCCTGGGCAGGGGTGCCTCCTCTGTGGGAAGCCCGCCGGGCTCCCAGTTTCTCTCTCCGTCTCTCTCATACATCCAGGTCGTCGTCTGGATCTTCGTCATCAATGTCATCGCCGGCATCTGGCTCGTAATAGATCTTGCCCTGGCTGCTACCGAGCAGAGAAGACTTCCTGTGATGGCAGGCAAAGGGAGTTAGGGGCGGGGGGTCTGCAGGTCTCGAGTGCCAGGCTCAGAGCGAGGGTCTAGGCTGGCAGAGGGACCCACACCCCAGGGGAGAGTTGGCCATCCATGGATCCCACGTGGCCCTCCACCTCCCTCGGTTTGACCTGCGCTCCTCCAGTCACTGCCTGTATCTACAGAGGTCTTTCCCCCACAAGCGCGATTGACATGCGCCTGTCCAGCCATTCCACCCTCAACAAGACCCTGCGGTAGTTCAGGCCGAGAGCCAGGGGCTGATGCGAAGTCGCCCGCTGAGCTTCGTGACTGGAGGGAGGCAGCGTGGCTCCCACTACACCACCACACTGTGGCAGATGGGTTGGAGGCCTTTGCGTGCCCCCCCCCAGCCCAGACTCCGTTTCTCCGAAACCAAACCTCCTCCTGCAGAATGAGATCCCCCACCCCTGGTACAGTGGCTGTTCAGCCACAGGACCCCTGGACCCCTTGCTCTAACCCACCTCCCAAAGTCATTGAGCTGCCTGGGGATGATGGGCATTCTAGTGTGAAGAGCACTGCGCCGAGGCAGAAATGATCAAGGATGGTGCTGACACGACGAGGAGGAAAACTCCAACACGCAGGGAGGGGGGAGGTTACCGAGGGAGCCAAGAATTCAGTCGGGAGAGACTGGCCGTCTTTCCACGCAGGACAGAGGCACGAGGCTTCCTCATGAGCACTGAGCATGCGCATGGCACGCTTGCACAGTGCTCTTGTGTAATCGCACCCCCCTGAACGCCATGAACACATCCGGCAAGGTAGTTTAAGGCTGCCTAAAGAGGGCTCCTCGACCACGAATCAGAAGAACCTGGCTTCCATAGGGGACCGGAAGCACGGAGGTGCTGAGGAGGGAACTCCGGGCAGCTCGTGTGATGGGCAGCGGGTGGCGTGCGGCTGGCACGCCACGTGTGAAACAGCTTCACGTGCCGGAACAGAGCAGTGCTTTGTACGCGTGGGACTGGCTGCGCCAGAGCTCCCTTCTGAGAAGACGGGCTCAGAATGACACCACGCCTTCCTTGCGCGCCTGGCGGGAAAACCTCCAGGTCGGATTGGAATTACACTTGTGTTGTGCACACAGCCATCAGATGTGGCCAGAAGTGTTGTGCCCCCTGGGTGAAGCAGGGGAGGGCCGGGCTCAAGGGGGTTCTAAGTCTAGCATCAAAAGCCAGGGACCGTTCCACAGCAATTCCCCATTTTCTGCTCATAAAGCAGCTTCCGTCCATGCGAAAGACGCAACGCAAGGAAAAACGATCTCCAAAGGATCCCGGAGAGCGGCCTGCCGGCCTCCGAAGGCACAAAGAAACCTGTCGCGGGACGTACTTTTCCTCACTGAAGTGGTACGGCAGGGGCACTGACTCCTTTGCCCGGCGCTCAGCCTCCGACAGCCGCAGATTGAAGGTTAAGTTGGCTGTTGGGTCGGCCTGAGAAGGGAAGCAAAATGAGAGAAAAAGATACAGGTAAACAGGAAGGGTAAACAGCAGCACCGGCCGCAGAACCATGGAGAGGCTGCAGCGAGCCTCGCAGGAGGAAAGATGGCAGAACTCTGCTGCACCAGGCCGAAGACCCGTCAGGTCCCGGTTCTGTTCCTGCAGGCAACGTCTGGCTGCTGAAAGCACCTTCTCGCCCGTGTTCCCAGAGGCACAGTGCCCACCTGGTATCCTGCAGGCTACAGGTACCTGGGAGACCCTCTCCTCCTCCCGCGAGAGCTGGGGAAACCACAACACAACACGCAATTTTAGGGGGAAGCCGCAGGCAGGCTGGGAGCCTGGAGCCTCTTGCGTCTTGAAATCAATCGCAGGAAACATCCAAAGAGAGGGTGAATTTTATTCCTGTACTTTGGTACTCCTGGGGGCACTGGGGAGGGGGATGCCTCCGGGAACCAGCTGGCTCCCCACCTGTTTCGCCTCCCCCACGCCGGCTGCTCATGCAGCACCTGGCACCTTGGGATCTACTCAAGGGGGCTTTCCTTCCAGATCTCACCACCTGGGCTCAGACCGATCCGTGGCACGTGAAGGGCCGGGGCGCGCGTCTCACTCGCGGGGAAGGGGAACATACCCTTGCAGGGGCTTCGTCTTCCTCCAGGCCTTCCTCTCTGGAAGAGTCACCAGGTCGTGGCTCGCCAAGGTGCTTCAGGATAAAACCCGGGAGGAATGTGACGTATTCTTTCTGAGAGAGCAAAGGGCGAGAGGCACGTGTCAGGCTTGTGCCCCGTCATGCAGAGCATCAAAG
This sequence comes from Varanus salvator macromaculatus, assembly GCA_023646645.1. Lineage (NCBI taxonomy): Eukaryota > Metazoa > Chordata > Lepidosauria > Squamata > Varanidae > Varanus > Varanus salvator. The sequence continues at coordinate 1,454,890 of JAIXND010000857.1, read as the reverse complement.
ATACTGCCTGGTTCAGTTCAGCAGCCCCACTGCCAGGAAGGCCCTCTCCCTTTCCTAGGGGTCTTTGGATGTGGAGCATCGGGGGCGGCCACCCTGCGACGGGAGAGCAGCTTCACCAGGTATCACATCCCCAGCTGCACGCGGCTTTCGAGAGCAAAAGCAACACCTTGAATTGGACTTAAAGCAGCCGCTCCAGGGAAGCCGGGAAGCCCTGCGATACGCTCAGCGCTTCCGGTCCCCATGATCAGCCTGGTTGCCACAGGCTCCCAAGCGGCAGTTTCTGAACCGACGTCAATGGCAGCTCCCCAGGGAGTGAAATACATGTTCTCTGGATTCGTATACCACTCCACGCTCTGCTGTGGAGATTTGGGAGCAGTGAACGGTAAAGGAAAAAACCGATAAAGGAGCAAATGGTGGGTTAAAACCAGCTACCGGCAAAACCACAGCTGGTCAGTCAAGGAGGGCTTCCCGGAATGCAGGCTTTTCAGGAGGTGCCCAAAGGGCACGGCGCCCCAGAGGAAGGGGCCACCACTGGCGAGGCTCTCCTTGGGTGGATTCTGTGGGCCAGGGGCCTGGAAGGGACCAGCAGGCGCCTCCCAGCTGACAGCCTGAGTAACTGGGCAGCTCAGCTCGGGAAGGGAGAAGGTGCTCTCCCACGCAACCTGCCCCAGGGCAAACAGGCAGCCCCCAGCCATTTCATCTGTGCAGTCTGGCGGGGGCGGGATTGCTTAAGGTGAATCGCTGGGGAGCAGGGGTCTGCGAAGCTGCATGACCTGGTCACTCTGAGAGGGACCCGCCGTGGCAGGACCCGCCTCTGGGGCTTCCAAAGCTGGGCAGCCCACGCGGAGTGGCCCGCTCTGCCGCACCCTCAGAGCAGGCAGCCACAGGCCGGGGGCCGCTAAGCCTCACCTTCCGGACCACCTTGCCTCCCCTCTTCCTGTGCAGCGTCTCAGCCATGCGTGGGACGCCGTCCCTGTCCGGGACTGTCCCCGGGGCCGGCTCCACGGTCACGGCCACACGGGCCAGCGCACGCAGGGCTGCGAGCTCTCCTGGCTGGTGTAAGTCCCCATGGAGAAGAGCCACAAGCGTGTTGACCTTCAGGCCTGCAGAGAGGGAAACAGCACAGTGCCCAGTAGAACTCCAGCCTTCCCCAGGCGGCCTCCACACCTGCCCGCTGCTCTCCCGCGAGCGGTGACAGCTCACTGGGCACAGAGGCAAAGGAAAGCGACCCTCTTCCAAAGCCTGCAGCAGGGGGCTGCCCAGCAAGACCCACAACGGACGGCAGGGCTGGCCGGGCAGGACCAAGAAATGCTCTGCCCATGCCCAGAAGCCTTCGCTGCCTCAGCACAGGCTCCCCAGCTTGGTGCCCTCCAGGTACGCAGGACTAAGACTCCCCCGGTGGCAGGGGCCAAGCCCCGGAAGGAGCCCGGACTGGCAGCAGGGCGGTGCGACTGTGAGCAGAGGCAGGGCTGGGTCCGGGGCCCGATCCTGCAGGCAGCCTGTGCCCCGTGTGTTCGGGCTGCCTGAGGGGCGAGTTCAGCCCTGCCCAAGGAGCTGCTTCCTCCCCCTCCTTGCCAGTGTTGCTCGCTTTCGCTCCCCAGGCCACAGAGCTCCCGGCTTTCCCCTCGCTTGGCCCACGGGGCAAGGCTGGGCACCTGCCCCTTGGAGGGGGGGAGGGGGGAGGCTGGCTTAAGCGGCAGCGCCCCCTCCCGGTGCGGCGCCTCCCCTCCTGGCTCACCAGCGGCACTGGCACTCCGGGGCAGCTGTGCGAGGACCTGGCACACCCCGGGGAAGGGCAGGCGGAGCAGCAGCCAGCTGAGCGAGTCCAGCAGGACCGTCGCGGGTCCCTGCGATGCCAGGGCCAGGCGCGATGCCAGTCCCGATGCTGAGAAGTCTCCCACCGTTAAGCAGCCGTCCTCTGCTGCCCAGCCGAGGGGATTCCGGAAAGCGTCATGGAACAATATCCTTGGGCAAGAGGGCCTGCTGTTATTCTGAGCCAGAAATGACAGCCCGGGCCAAGGAAGGGTGACTCACAGCGGCCTCCCTCAGCCTGGCCCCCCACAGAAGTCCTGAGCAGTCTCAGGTTCCCCCCTCCCCAGATTCCCGCTGCTCCCTGCCAGGGATGGAGGAGGCAGGCAAAGGGACATCCGGAGCAGGAGAAACACTTCAGGGAAAGGGCATGTCGCAGGAAACCCGCTCCCCCCAGTAGCTGGGGTCAGTACAACGGCAGTGGGGCAGGCAGTATGAAGCACCCGCCCCACGAAAGCTGCTCCCTCCCTCCCAACATCTCCTCAAATCCCACCTTCGCTGTGGTGCCACCCCTTAATTTCCACACTCCAGCTGCAAATGAGCCTAAGTATATGCAGACAGAATACACATTCTCCCCTTCTTCAAGCGCACTTCCTGCTTCCCCAGTGTCAAATGTGATATTCTTAAGTATTATGTATAAGAAGGGCCGGGTTGGGGACACCCTGAAGTCCATCAGGTCTAGCCTTCCTGTTCCCACAGTGGCCAATCAGAGACCCCCTTAGGAAACACGGAAGCAGGAAGATGGGCCTCCGATACTGGATGCAATCTTGAGCCACTCTGACCAGGAGCCATGATAGCTCCCTCCCCCCACACAAACCTGCCCACCCTTTGAGAGCCACCCAGATGCCACCGTCCAGCTGTGCGAGCTGAGGGCCTCCCTTGGCCCCGTCCTGCCTCTCCTGCCCGTCACCTTCACGAAGGGATGCTCCCGGGTGCCAGGACGGATCCCCTCTGCCTTCGCTACCGCGCCTGGCTTTGCGTGCTGCTGTCGTGTCCCCGTCCGCTTCGCTCGCTATTTTTCCCTCGCTAAGAAGCTCAGCATGTCTGCCCCTTTCTTCTCAGAGGTGCTCGAGGTACCTCATCTCTGAAGTTGTCTAGTCCTCCAACCAGAGCAGGCCCCTTTCTAAAGCGCCACACACGGACCCTGCCAGAAAAATACTGGCAGCAGCACAGCAGAAGCCACACAAAAGCGTCACGTGAGTCACACTAAGTGGCTGGCGGGGGAACACGCGCACCGCTTCGCCCAACATGCAGCTATCGCACGCAAGAGCAGACGCGGCCCGGGCTCCAAAGCAGCTGCTCTCCAGAGGTTGGCCTACACGCCTCCGAGCATCACCACCCATCTAGTCCACTTCAGCACTCTCGGAGCATGTCGCCTGGGCTACTAGAGCCCCGGCACTGGCTTCCATCTCTGCCGGAACGTGCAAGCCCAGAACAAGCAAAGGCAACGGGAGAAAGAGGCAGGAAAGACTCACCGGGAGGTCACTTCGCTGCCAAATCCAGCCTTGAATTCTTTCTCTGGGACTTCGAAGCTGAGGACGTGAACGGATTCACCCCTACAAGGAATGTGTCACAGCTGATTAGGTGTTCAAGACACTGGAGAGCGCCCCTCACAGGCTGAAGGGGGGAGGATCGGCCGTGAGAGGCGATGCCAGCTCCGGGTTTTGGAGGGCTCCCTGGCTCACCGAGCTGACCCCCCCACCGCTGCCCCGGCCACCAGTCACGGCTGCTCCTCCTCCTCCTGCCGCCTGCTGGCCAGGCCAAAGGCCAGTGAGTCTTGCACCTCCTGCTTGCTCCACCACAGGCTCAGCAGGAGGCCAGCGGACAAGCCAGTTGCAATGCGGAGGAGCAGTCGCTCCAGGGGTCCTAGTCGGTGGGCCCTGCTGGGGTTCAGGCCCCTGGTGGATGCCCAAGCGTGTCTGCCTCTGATGCTGGCATCGGAAAGGGCTTCGGGCCAGTGAGCCCTCTCTCCCCGCAGAGATCAAGAGGAGTCCCAGTAGCTCTGCGGCTACTTAGCCCGGAGGAACTCAAGAGGCAACATCCGATGAGATCAAAAAGACCAAGCAGCAGGGATGAGAAGGGTTGCTATCCCGGACACCCGGACAGTGTCGGTGCCGCTTTTTCAGGAAAGTCCATCAAAGCAATCCGGACGCGCCTATGCTAAAGACGACACGCAGACTTTCCCCTGGATGTCTTGCACTACGACTCCTATCATTGCTTGCCAGCCGTGCAGGCTGGGGACGGTGGAAATGCCAGCCCAGTATGCCTGTAGGACGCCACATGAGGAAAGCCAGATATAGGATCCCGCTATTTTGTAACTGGATGAACGGTCCTTTTCTGTCTCCGCACTTCCCGGTTCCCCAAAGACTGCCCCCAGGAGGCCTCCCCAGGCAGAGGAAGGTCTGGAAAGGGGAAGCGGGAGCTTCAGAGCCAACAAGGGACGGGACGCCGGAGGCCGGCGGCTCCCACTCACCTTTGCGCAGAGGCGGCTGCAAAGCTCTTGAGCAAGGTGCGCCCCTCGCAGCGGACGGAGTCTGCAAGGGGAAAGCACAGGGTGAAGGCCGATCGGCCAGGGCTGCTGCCTCCCCCACCAGGCCTCTCCCCTGCGCCCCCCCGTTCAGCCATGCCCCCGCCCCAGCATGCGCCACGGGCCACCCCGGCCCCTGGAGGAGACCCCCCCACCCCACCCCAGCATGCGCCACGGGCCACCCCCGCCCCTGGAGGAGCCCCAGCATGCGCCACGGGCCACCCCGGCCCCTGGAGGAGACCCCGCCACCCCGCCCCAGCATGCGCCACGGGCCACCCCCGCCCCTGGAGGAGCCCCAGCATGCGCCACGGGCCACCCCCGCCCCTGGAGGAGACCCCCCCACCCCGCCCCAGAAGGAGACCCCCTCGCCCCGGCCCTTCCTCCCCGCCTCAGCTTCGTCCAGCCTGGGGCATGCGCCGGAGTGCAGCCGCCAGCATCCCCAGCAGGCAGGACGCCTGCCCCACACTCCGGGGGGCCCGGCAGTCTGCGGGCGCCTGCGCTCGCCCCCCCGACCCACCCTGGAGCAGGACGAGCCCCTCGGCCCGCCCGGCCGCCAGCTCCGCCAGCATCCCCGCCCCGCCTGCCCGCGCGCGGCCCGGCGCGCCCTCGTGACGTCACCGCGCGGCGCTTCCCGTACGGCACGCCGCCGGCGGGCGCCGCCATGTTGGGGGCGCAGGCGGGAGAACGCGCAAGGCCCCCAGGGAGCGCAGGGGCCTTTCTGAGGGCTTGGCACGGGGTTTTCTGTCTGCGCAGGCATCACTATAGACGCCTATAAAGGCACCCGTGTCTGCCTTGCGAGGAACGCGTGTCAGGGAGCGGCGGATCCCCAAGAGCGAATCCTGTTGCTTGCTGTAGAGAGGGGCGGCTAGCGAGAGCGTCCAGGCGGCGGTTCACAGCCGCGGCATGAAGAGCGAAGCCTCCGACAGGTGACGCTCGGCAATGCACAGCCTACAGAGGCTGCACCGGTTGGATCTCTTCCTGTGCGCCTCTCTGATGCACCCCTGAACCATCCTGGAGAGACGGGCACACACAACTCTGCTTGCCAGGAAAGAAGTGGGAACTGCGGGATACGTGGATGGGGGAATGCAAAGAATGGGGAATACTCTCTCAGCCCCACGGATACATCAATGTCATTTCTATACTGCCCATTAGCCACAGCACTCTGGGGCAGGATGGTTCCACATGGCATTCGGTGTGACCAGGCATTGGGGAAGGGAGTACACAATCCTGCATAAGATTAACCCGAGACAAACATTTCTTTAAACAATTTAATCCGTTTAAGCAACCCACAATCATGGAGACGTCAGCACTTCACAAAAACCCAAAAGCTCACGGCAGTTGACACATATGAATCCTTCACCAGTTAAAAAGACTTTCCAGAGTGCTATGTCTTGGATTCAAGACTCACAAGAGAGGATCGCAGGGACTGTGCCCGTCAGGACCCTCCACAACCCTTCCTACAACAAGGACCTGCACCGTCAATTGAATATAGGATTCTGTGCCACCAGATCCCCTACAAACCTTTTATTGACTACATGCACACAGAGTTAATCCACGGTGCCATCCTATGAGCCAGAAGGAAGGCCGAACGATTCCCAGCTGTTAAGACTTTTTTCAGTCCAAACTCCCCTAGGATTGAACTTCAAAATGTCACATTAGGGGACGGCGGCGCTGGTGCCCCCACATCTCCGGCACACCAGCACACTCAGCATTGTGACGAGCACGACGGCAACCGAAGCCACCAAGAGGACCAGCGCCAGCACCATCCCCAGCGCCTTTGCCGCCTCTGCAAGTAGAAACAGCAACAGTTATATGGATTAGTCCCTTAACACGGAGCTTCTCTCATTGCTGCTTAGCATTTGCAAGTGAGCCACGTCCTGGACTAGTGTGTGGAGCGGCTGTCCTGAGCCTTCTCCCTGAAGATCCTGGGCTCTCTCCGTCCCACCTCAGTCACCTGTCCCCAGAATCGATGCCCCTTTGACATCAGGTGGTCCTGCGGCTTTCTGCTGGGCAGCACTCGTTCAAATGCTGAGGTTTCACCTGGCTTGTAAAACGGGACCGAGGGGGACACACGGGGGGCCTTAGTCTCTGGACCCACACGCAGCCCAAGAGCCTACAAGCACGGACGCCAAGGGCTTTCTGAAGATCGCACGTGAGCTCCGGCAGAGGCCAGAGAAAGCAGGGCATCGCTCTCGCCAGACACGCACGCGGCTTCGATGAGCAGGCGCTCTGTGCTGCGGGGAGCCAGCCTCTTGGGTGCTGGGAAGCAGCTGCTGGGGCTGACTTTGTGGCCCAGGGCACAGCTGTGCAGGATCCAGCGGTCAGGAACACAACAGTAACAGAGTGCAGAAGCTACTGAGCAGGGAGGAGACATGGCAGCCTTTGGGGAGAAGAGGAATGGCCGAGAAAGGATTCCTACGATTCCAGAGCTGGCCAGAGAGGGCTGAAGCAAGTCAGAGCAGACTGGCTTCTTAAGGGGGCGGGTTACCTGTGGGCATGAGCCTCACGACCACCACGTTCTCATGCGCTTTCTGAGCGGTGTCCTGCGCTGGCCCAAGTTTGACGCCCACGTTTGATTCCGTGCCAGCTAAAGATGCGTCCTCTGTCGGTGGAAAAGAGACTCGGGTGATCTCCCAGACTCGGGGTGGCGGGGTTCTCCAGCACCCCGTCCATCAGCGCCTCGTGGGGGGCTGAGGACACGATGCATCATGTCCGTCCAGCCAAAAGCAGGACTGCCACATCCTGGAGGCACCCCGCCACCCGGTGGCCCCCGTGCTGGCCTGTTGGAAAGCGACCTGCCTTGCAGCCGAGAGAGGGATCTTTTCTTGTGTCTGGCAGGCGGCCTCCGTTTGGCGTGTGTCCTGCAGCCCCTGGTTTTGCAGCCGTCCCTGGAGCCTCCTGCGGAAAGCCATCTAATGCAGAGGAAACAGGCCGGGGCGGTCACTGTACACAAGAAGGCACGTCTGCATTGCACCAGTGTTACGTATGGTTCCTGCTAGCCATTAAAAGTCGGGCTTCCAAAAGAGCTGGTGTTTTAATCTTTAAAAGATTTGGACTAGGGCTCAAGAGATCTGGGATCTAGCCCCTCTCCAGCCACTAGGAAGCTTGGGGCTAGTTTCTAAGTCTCAGCCTAGCCTACCTTACAGGGTGGGTGTGAAGATAATATGGAGAGGGAGGGAGGGAGAGAGCCGTTGTAGCAGCTCTGGGCTCCTTAAAGGAGAAAGGGCACGATTTAAATACAATAAATGAACCCACATGCAACTCTCTGCCTTTTAAGCCCCGAAGGGACACCCTGGCAAATGGCCGTGGTGCGTTCCACCCAGTGTCCCCCTCCCGATCCAGCACAAGCAGCTCTTTGCACCCACCCGGTTCGGCTGGGGCTCGCTTTCCCCACGTGGTGTGGCTTATGCTCACCCCGCCCTCGCTTTGGTCAAGCTAGCTCCAATTTCTCCGGAAAGAAGAGGGGGAAAGGGGAGGGTGACAGCTTGCTTGCATGCCTAATGGAACCACGCCGTTTCCCACTGCTATCTGAGACGTGTCAGAAGATGTGGGGGAAACTCAGTGGACTACCCGGCAGTTGAATACCAATGCCCGTCGTTAGGAATTGCATCCGGCCCCTTCCACCTGGTGCCTTCCGATAAGTTGGACCACAAGCCACGTGCCGGGGAGCCAGTAGGATCTGGGTGACTTGCGCTCCGGTCCCCCATTGGGCATATGGCTCACTATGAAACTTTGGGCCAGTCTCAGCCTAAGCTACCTCACAGGGTTGTTGTGAGGAAAAGATCGAGGAAGAAGAGAACATTATGTAAGTGGCTTTGAGGTGGGGTATAAATGGATGTATCTGGAAGGCACCGGACTGCGGGAGGCTGAAGCCAACGTGCCCCAGGCCTGCCGTGGGATCCGCAGAGTCCACACTGGGAACCTGCCCTCTGCCCCAGGCAAGTGGCAACGGCAGCAGTCTGGCCTTCTGTGCCTGCCGTTTTCCCTTCACACAGAGGGAGGACCCAGCTACAAACGTCCGTTCGAGCTCAACTTCAGCCCCGAGTCATACCTCACCGCGAGGGGTCCCCACCCCACACGTGCCCTCCTCCCTCCCTCCCTCCCTCCCTCCCTCCCAAATGTGTGCACACCTTGGGTAGCGACACTCAATCCTGAGACGTTCTGACGGGGTGCCTGCCACCGCGGCCGCTGTAGGATTGGAAGCGTCTGGCTTGTAAAACAAACTGTTCCTGTAGATCCCAGCATTTGGGGTTAGCTGTTTTGGGGAGGGGAAACAGCAGCACATCTCAGCATGCAGAATGCTCATGCCCCCGGCTCAGGAGTCGGGGTGCTTCCAGGCCCAGGAAGGGACCGGTGTGACCATAAGGGGGTCCCCACATATCCTGGCTTGAAAAGCCTGCTGGAGAGGGTCCGTTGGGTTCCACGCTCTCCATCCCACATTGAGAGGCAAGCCCAGCAAATCTAACCCAGGAAATCAGAAGGGGAAGGGCAAGGGACCCAGTGAGCTCACCTGAACGTCCGACCCACACTCTTGGAAACCCACGACAAAAATCATGGTGTCTTTTTCAAGATGGGTATAGGGACAGCTTCCCAGAGACAGATCAGCTGCTCCGAGGAGCTGCTCTGTAACAAAACGGCCCATCTCCACCATCACGACGACATGAGTTTCTTTGCACCATACCTTGACCCACGGAGGACTAGTTTCCGGGGCCTGCAAGGGCCAGGCATTCAGAGACGGGGGCCCTCTGTGAACTCTAGATGCGGCTATGACCCTACTGATTAAATAAACAACAACCCAACAACAGCTCCCCATTTTGCACGCTCTACGAAGCTCTCAGAAAGACTCCCCTGCCCAGAGCACCCTTATAGCCCCTCCTGGACCAGGTGGCTAACAAGGCCAGCCCCATGGGGACTGCCAGTTAGTGGAGGGGATTTTGGTGTTTCAGTCCAGGTGAGAAGAGGCGAGCAGAGCTTGCAGTTAAAGGGAAAGCCCCTTGCAGCCACCCTACCTGCATTCCCGGGTGCTGGGCTAAAGCCGACACCATCGGGCACTCGCGGAGGCCCACACCCAGGTAGGCCGTCTGCCGTCGATCCTTGTGCTCCCTGCTCTGGGTCCTTTTCCCGTGCTTTTTCCTCCCACACAGCCAAGCAAACAGGGCCTCCTGGGACCGAGGAACCAGACAGGGAGAGCTAGCAGCCCGGAAGTGCTGTGGGCAGACCCAGGGAGGGGCCCACAGAACGCATCTGCCTCACCCCAAGAAAACCTGGAGCCAGCACTGCTCTGGCAGGGGATGAAAGCGAGCTTGTGGTGGCCAGTGCTGCTCCAGGTAAGGTGACGAAATGGCAGTCAAAATGATCAGCCACGTGCCGACACGAAGGGAGCCTGTTGGCTCCAGTGGTGTCAAGCACAGAGGGATGACTCCTGGCCACTGCGCCCCTGAAAGGGCAGCATCCATGCAGCCCCGCCTGGCATCTGCTTCCCCAGAAGTAAATTCCAGAGAACAAATTAGGGAGACCAGCTGAATATGTAGCACTGAGGTGCCCACCTGGGAGCCAGGGGCTTGACTGCAGCCCCCCAGCCCGCACCTGATGTTCCCCAAATGTGTTGGCGTGGCCCACAGCTCCCGACATCCCCCTAAGCCAGGCTGCCCCATCGAAACAGTGTGGCATGCTGTAGGAGTATCTTGTACTTCCTTGCTAGGTGGGCCACTTGTGGTCCTCTGAATGTTTCAGTCTACAATTGCCTATCCTCCTGAGGGCTCCTGGGAGCTGCAGGCGAAAGCATCTCCCCGCATGGACACTGTCCCCTCCAGTCTCCTTAAGAACACGGAGTATGTAATTTGCACCCACACGATACTCTTATGCTTCCGTTACATCCATAGCCTGCCTTTTTTTCCTCTTGTGAGGAACTCAGAATGGCTTATGCAGCTGCATGTGATCCTCACAACAGCCCTGTGAGGTGGGTTCGGCCGAGTCCCCGAGTGGCCCAGAGCCACCCGGAGAGCTGTGTGGGCAAGTGGGACACGAGCGCAGCCCCAAGCCGCCAGCGACACACAGTGCGGGCTGCCGATGTGGGGCCTGGGGGCTCTGTGCTGTTTCCAGGACCAAGGCGGGGGAGCATGGGCTCGCTGCATGCCCCGCAGGAGGGACTCGGCCGACCTCGGGCCTGAGGCGGCCGCGGCGCGACTTCTGCCCCAGCCGGGCAAACCGGAGCGCGGCCCAGCGGCGCCACCGCGGCCCGCGGATGAAGGGCCCGTTCGGCCGGCCCAGCCGCGCGGGGTCGCGCCCGCCCGCCCGCCGAGCCCCCTCGGGAGAGCCGCGGCCCTGCGCCCGGGCACCGGCCAGCGGCTGC
>JAIXND010000857.1:1417466-1443802 GCA_023646645.1 Varanus salvator macromaculatus | reverse complement strand
GGGTGGAGCTGGGAAGAGGCAGGCAGGTGAGTGAGAGGAAGCATGGGGCCCGTTATGCGAGGCTGTGGGCTTCACTCTCACCCGGGGAAAGCGACAGTGACGAGGCTTGCGAAGTGGCAGGTTAGTTGCTCGCTCCAAGAACACACTCAGATGCCGCGTCCCACTGTCTGCGCTGCCAGAAGAGAGCCGGAAACAAGTGGGACTCGTAAGGAGCAGAGCAGGCGCTGTCAGCTTGCTCGGGGGCAGTATAGGATGTGTAGGAGAACGGCACAACCAATATATATATGTTTTTAAAATCAAAACTGAGTGGATGAAAAGCAGCCCAAAGAAGCTTCAGCGCACATAGTACTTTAGTGGCACTCCTCACTGGATGTTGGGGCGATGGGAAGGGGTGGAGTGCCCTGCAGGGGTGGATGGCTAGAGGCCAGAGAGTGGTGCCTGGTCCGAAAAAGGGGAGGGGGCGTCATTTTGCGCTCTCCCCGTCCCTTAGTACAAGCACTTGAATGAAGCTGCCTGGTGGCAGAAGGGAGACGGAGGAAAGGGAGGTCTTTCTCGTGGGGCTCAACTTAGACCAATTTGGGTGCCTTTGAAGGGGACAGGAGCTACTCCCGGAGTAGAAGATTGTTTAGGGCTGCTAGTTCTGGTGGTGGTCTCTGTCTTGCGTACCAGAGGCGGCCTGCCTTTGTCCTGCAGTGGCTGGAGAAGGTGGGGCAGGTAGCAGGGTGCTGGGAGCAGCTGGCTGGCCCCTGGGCATACTGGTGTCCAGCAGCAGCTGGGGGTTGCAGCCGGTGGTCTTCATGGCCCTTCCGGCTCTACTGTGAGCCTGTGAGAAAGCTGGATGAGGGGACTCTGTTCTTTGTTGGCTCACTTTTGACTTGCAGGATTGTTGTCAAGACCTGCATGTCCACTATGGGAAGCAATTAGGAGGGTGGCCCTTTGAACTTACCCAGCGATCCTGCACTTAGTTAGTTAGTTGGCTGGTTTCCATGTTGCCCGACAACAGAAGCTCGCTGTGCAGTTTGCAACATCGGGATGCCAATTCCCCTTGTCCAGTTCGTTCTAGAGCATTGGCAGATGCTCCTTTGAGCCCATCTTTTCAGTACTATCCTTGGCCCTCCATCTTTTGTTTTCCTTGTTGTTGTTCTTTATTTCTACATTTTCTTCTGCATTTTGTAGCTGTTTGATTGGCTAGAGGGCAGTTCTTCTGGAAAGCTCAGAATGCCAAAAAGAATTGGGGATGCGGGGAGAAAACGCACAATATTTTTCCAGGCGCCCTGCAGCTGTGTTGGGCTGCCACCCAGCTGGCAGGGCCGCTCGCTGATCCGACACGCTTCGTGTGTCTGTGGCAGGGTGGTTTTCTCACGAAGCTTAGAAGGAGGCTTCCCTCGCCTCGGGACCGATTCAAAGGGGACCTGGAGCCTGCTGGCCCACGTTCTCTAGGGAGGCTGCTGCTTGGGGCAGGGCCCCTGCTTGGCATGCAGGCTCGGCTGGCCAAGGACTGGCACCCCGAGGAGTCGGTGCTGCCCATCACAGTTGACAGGACTGGCCTAGATGGCGACAGTCTCCACCCAGCATACGGCGGCCCAGATTCCAGGTCAGGAAGCACCGGCGCCTCCTTTGCGGAAATTGACCACCAGCGCGGCCGTCTGGGTCTGTGTTTTTGAAATCCGCGGAAGTTCCGTCTGTGTGCAAAGCCAGCATCCTTCCACTGTTGCACACACAGAAGCGTGTCGTGCTCAGCACCTTCTGTGCCACCACCCCTCCCCTGCAGGTTAATTCCTGGAGCGGCTCCATCGAGATCGGGGTGACGGCCCTGGATCCGAACCACCTCGACTTCCCCAGCAGCGCCACCGGCCTCAAGGGGGGCTCCTGGATCATTTCGGGCTGCTCGGTGCTGCGGGACGGGCGCTCCATCTTGGAGGAGTATGGCCAAGACCTGGACCAGCTGGGCGAAGGCGACCGGGTGGGCATCCAGCGCACGGCCGGCGGAGAACTGCGCCTCTGGGTCAACGGGCAGGACTGTGGTGTCGCGGCCACGGGCATCCCGCCCCGAGTCTGGGCTGTGGTGGACCTGTATGGCAAGTGCACCCAGATCACGGTGGTGCCTGGCAGTCCGGAGGAGCCCGACGAGGCGGTGGCCCGCGATGAAGGTACTCGGAGCTCCAGGAGCAGGTGTAGGGGTGGAGTTAGGGCCGCTTGGGAGTGGGCCGGGGAGCAAACCCAGGTCCTTCCATGGCTCTGTGCGCCAAGCCTTCCCCTACCTGCCCTCGCCAATGGCCAGCATCTCCCATCCCCTCCAGTCAGCATGGCCACCGGTGGGGCGGTGTGGCAGAACCTGCCTGCAGGACACCTGGCGGATCTCATTTGAGGGCAGGAGGGAGATCTTCCGATGATCTGGACTTCAGCTCCCAGCATTTCCAGTCGCTTGCCTTGCTGGCAGGGCTTCTGGGAGTGGAAGTCTCAACCATGCGGAGACCTTCCTGCAGCCCAGCACTGGTCCAAAGAGCGACCTGTGAGCTGCGGGAAGACGCGTCCGCTGGCGATTTTGAGGGCAGGGCGGGAGGAAGGGCTCTCTCTGCACCCGCTCCCCTCGCATGGCTGCCGGTGTCTTCTCCCCTTTCCGCTTGGGGTGCCACTCTGGCAGTGTGGGCCATGCCTGCAGAATGTGTTCAGGGATAGGCTGGACGTGCGCATGGTGGGCATGTCGTGAGCGGAGTCGGCTGGAGCCGGGGGTCAGACTAGATGGCCCGGGAGACCCCTTCCAACTCGCTCTGTTTCTATGTTTGTTTCTAATGTCCTTTGGGTGGCCCCTGTGGGCTTTGTCAAGGGTTGGTTGGCTGGCCCTTGCTGGGGTTGGGTTGGACTGAACGGCGAAGTGGAGTGGAAGTTGCTTTGCGCTGCTCTCAGCTTGTCTCGCTTGCCGAAGCTGTTGAGAGCTGTTGCCCCTGCCTCTCCTCTCTGCTTGGGGCACAGACCATGGCCTGGGTCATAGAGCTTAATCCTTCAAAGGGTGGGGGGTGAACCATGCCAACCATGAACACATGGGAAGAACTTGGGGGTCCCTGCTGGGGGCGGCCCTGCTTCCAGGAGAGCGACTGCCCCTCCTCTCTCCTGCCCTTGTCTGCCGCCAACCCCACCGCCTCCTCTGCTTTGCAGCTCTGGCCCTGCCTTGCAACCAGAATCGGCCGGATAAATTTCCCAACAGCCTGGAGTCAGAGAACGGTGAGCGCTCTCCTCGCCTTCCCCCGGGGACCCGGGCAGTGAGGGGCTCCCTACTGGAGGGCAGGCCCTGAGCGTGCGCCCCAGCCTGCGCTCACAGTGCCGAAAGGACGGCGTCGTACTGCTGCCGCTTTGAGTCTCCGAGCGTCTTGCATCTGTGAAGGCGTTCCCCCGCCCTGCATGGCCAAGGCCCGGCCTCCCACGGGCCTTGCTCGTGGCGCAAGTCCCGAGTGGGCGGGATGGGGGCTTGGGCGGCCCCTCCCTGCCTCGGCAACCCACCCGCGAGGTTGTCCGTCCCTGAGCCCCCGCCTCTCCGCTCGGCAGGCTTCTCCAGCATGGAGCTCTCCGAGGTGGTGAGCAACGCCATCCTGTCGGCCTACAACGGGAGCCTGCTGAACGTCAGCCTCGGCAGCCCCCCTCCAGACCCTGCCCCCTGCGGGGCGCCCCCCATGACCTCCAACGACGCCCTCCTCTTCCACGAGAAGTGTGGCACCCTCATCAAGCTGAGCAACAACAACAAGACAGCCGAGCGGCGGCGGCCGCTGGACGAGTTCAACAACGGCGTCGTCATGACCAACCGCCCGCTGAGGGACAATGAGATGTTTGAGGTGCGGAGGAGGGAGTGGAGGGCGGGCAGATGTCGCTGGACTCCAATTCCCATCAGCCCCCCTCCCAACACAGTGCTGCTGTTCTCACTGACTGGCCGAACTGCTCTGCAGCGGAGGGCTCTTTGCCCGCTGTGCCCGGGAGCTGCCAGGATCTGAACCCGAGGCTGCCGTGGACACCCAAAGCAGGGGCTGCCCCCCCTTGAACCCGGTCCTTGCTCTTCCTCGGTGCAGCTGAATGCAATTCTAAACAACAGCTAGTGAAACGGAAGCCGCAAAGGCTTTAGAACAACGCAGCCCACTCCAGGTGTGTGGGCCCCAGCAGATGGAGCCCCCCGCCGAAGAGAGCGCTCTGGGCGGGGCGGCGCGTCGCACAGAAATCCCAGCATCTCGACTGCTCTCCTGCACAGCTGTGCAAAGGGCCAGGAGGGCCTTCGCCCGCGTGTGTTCCTGGCCAGCATTCCCCCAGTTGCAGATGTGTTGCAGGACAGCTCCCAGCACCCCCTGGCCACATCTGGGAGGCACGAGCCTCGACGGAGCACCCAGGGAGATGCAGGGTCCGCAGCAGAGGCAGCGCCGAAGGCAGAGCCGGGCTGCACAGCACACAAGAGCTGATGGCTCCGCTTGTTTCCCCTTCCAGATCCGGATCGACAAATTGGTGGATAAGTGGTCAGGATCCATAGAGATTGGGGTCACCACGCACAACCCCAACAACCTGGAGTACCCAGCCACCATGACGAACCTGCGCTCAGGTGATCCAGCTGGTGGGGGGCACGAGGGGCAAGGCGAGGCCGCTTTTAACAAGGACTGGAGAAGTGCCAACGGGGGAGGCATGTGGCCTCCATTTTGGCATCCCTGGGCCCAGTTCCCCAGACTCTGGTCGGTTTTGCCACGGCCGTGAGTCTGAGCTACAGCCAGCGTGCCCGGGGTTGGCACAGTGATCCCCTGAATTGGGCCCTGCATGGGTGCTGTGCAGGCAGCGCCCCTCCACATGCTGCCCGTGCCACGGCGTGGCCGCCGGTTGCGTGGTCTGCCTTCCGCAGGGACTTCCTCTCGGCTCGGATCCCCGCCAGGTGGGGCTGAGCGGGAGAGGAAGCCTGTGAGCGCGAGAGGGGCGGATTCTGCGGAGCTTTGTCACCGCCCTGGTGCCGAGTGCCGGGAAGGGCCATCTGGAGGCGGTCCCGGTTCCACGGGGGCCGTCAGTCCTCACCCCGCTTGCTCCCCGCCTAGGAACCATCATGATGAGCGGCTGCGGCATCCTGACCAACGGCAAGGGGACGCGCCGGGAGTACTGCGAGTTCAGCCTGGACGAGCTGCAGGTGAGCCGGCGCCCCTCGGCCGTCCCCCCGCGGGCGCCCCTCCTCCTTCCCACACTGCTCCTCTGCTTCCGCAGGAAGGAGACCACATCGGCCTGACCAGGAAGTCCAACAACGCTCTCCACTTTTACATCAACGGCATTGACCAAGGTGGGTCCGCTCCCGGAGGCCGGATGCTCTCGCAGAGAGGCGGGCGAGACGTTCGGGAGGGGACCGGGGGGGTCTCTCGCAGGGCTGGCACGGAGCCTCCCAGGGCCGATCCCGGGGAGGCGCTCGTGTGCAGAAAGCGTGTGGGGAGTGGGAGGCAGAAAGTAAGCCTGACCGGCTGGGAGCTGGCGCTACGTTGTGGAGTTTTCATCCCGCACAGCAGAGCAAGGGGCTCCTGAGCCGCCCCGCTGGCGGACAGTAAAACAAGGCGATGCTCTGCCTGCAAAGGCACCACATACAAAGGAAAAGGGATGGGGAGGGAGGAGGAAAAACAGTCGAGTCGCCTCTCAGCAGGCCGGAGGGGGGGGCTGTGCTATCTCTCGTCTCCCATGGGACAGCCTGCTGGCGGGGCAGCTGGGAGGCGAGGGCAGGGGAGGGAGGGTTCGCCCCCTAGAAATGCCACCTGGAAAGGGGTCGGCAAAGGGATGCCGCATGTCTCCTGCCCGTGGAGCTGGGGGCGGTTCACCCACTTCCCCCTCCCTGCCTTCCAGGTGTGGCGACCACCCTCACCCCGCTGGTGGTCTACGGGGTGGTGGACCTCTACGGCATGGCCGTGAAGGTCACCATTGTGCACAACCACAACCACAGCGACCGCCTGCGGCGCAACAACGCCATCATGAGGGCCCTGTCGCCGGACGTGGGGCGCCGCGCCATCGACGCCGCTGGGAACGAGCCGGAGCCGGAGCGCCTCCTTTTCCACCCCAACTGTGGGCAGAAGGCCGCCATCATCAACGAGGGACGGACGGCCCTGCGGCCCCAGTGCGTGCTTGGCGGGCCTCCTTCCTTCGGCCCAGTAGAGCGGGCGGCTCCTCAGTTGGTTTGGATGAGCAACCCGCCGTTCAGTCTCCCAACTTCCCTGTTTCGGGAGCTGCAGAGTAGCTTCCCAGCCCATGGCCACCCTGCTGCTGCCGTTCTGCTTGCCCCTGTGCCCAGAAGAAGCAGGTGCCTCCTGCACTATCTGTTGTATTATTTATTCATTTAAATCTTCTATACTGTCTTCTTGCCAAATAGTCTCAGGATGGTTTGATGGGAAGTTTTGTCCTGGTCAGCTTGACTTCACTGCCCTTACGTAACTAAGACTGCCTGTGTTCTGTCGCTCGCTCCTTCATCCTGAACAATTAGGATGCTTGTGAATATTCCGTGACCCCCAGCACGTTTGCTGAGTGACACTGGGAGGCTTGTGTGCCAGCGATGGCCAGTTCTTAGCCCAGCTGCATGGTGGGATCTGGTCCCATGCCCTGGCCTTAGGGTCTGTCAGCCCGGGGTGGCGGGATAGAGCCACCTGCCGGCGACCCCTGAAGAGTAACGGTGCCCCAACATCTCCTTGCCACGCAGTGCCACCGACGACTTCAACCACGGCGTGGTCCTGAGCAACCGGCCGCTGCGCAACGGCGAGGTCTTCCAGGTGCGCATTGACAAGATGGTGGACAAGTGGGCCGGCTCCATTGAGATCGGGGTCACCACCCACAACCCCACCTACCTGCAGCTGCCCTCCACCATGACCAACCTGCGCTCAGGTGAGAACCCGGGCCTCCCTCTGGCCACGTGGGAACGGCGCTCCTCGGGGCCCACTCTCCTCGCTCCCGGGCTGACCCTTCCATGGAGTCTGACTCTCCAGAGCGGCTTGTGGACCAGCAAGGCCCCGGCCGTGGCACGAGGGCCCGTGGGGTCAGGGCCCGGCTCGGTTTGGTCCGTCCCCATGGGCTGCTCTGGACGCCAGGCACCCAGGCCCCGTGCCCTGCCGCCTGCAGCTGTGGCGGGTGAGCACGCATTGCCTCGTCGCTCTGCCGGACCCTGCCGGGGGCTGCCTGCACCTTGCTGGCTCCATCTTCCCTTGGTCGTAAGAACACAACCGTGGCCTTGCTGGAGGAAACAGGCGCGTTCTCCCGTCCAGTGCGGGTTTCCTCCAGCGGCCTGCCGGATCCTTCATGGGAAGTCAGAGCCCCCCCACCCCCCCGGCTCAGTCCCCGGTCGCTCTGGGCAAGGCTCGAAAGTCTGCCTGAGGCGCTGGAGGGGCAGCCGGTGCCCATCCGTGTTGATGGGGCTCGCCTCCAAGCCTGGCCTGTGCCATCCCTCCAGCCCGCCCAGCCCGCGAACCATGGTGGGCCGTGGTACCCGGGGGCTCCTGGCCCCTGTAGTTCCTGCCCCCGCAGCTTGTCACCACCCGTGGTTGGACTGGTCCTGGTGGGAGCTGCCATCCGACAAAGGGACAGAGCCGCATGTGGGCCCACGCTGCATCTGTGTGTGTCGGAGCATGACGGTGTGCACGCACCGCAGCCCTGCGTGGCCCGCCTGAGCGCCGCTTCTCCTCTCGTCTCGCCCAGGCACCTGGATGATGACGGGGAACGGCGTGATGCACAACGGGACCACCATCCTGGACGAGTACGGCCACAACCTGGACCGCCTGAAGGTGAGCTCGGGGGGTGTGGAGGGGCGTTGGTGATGGAGAGGCTGCCGGGCAGGGCTGCTGGAGAGTTTGCTTCGGCACAGAGTGCGCCGGAGAAGGAGAACCACGAGAGGAGAGGCGGGAGGGGGCTGCCCACGCTTGAGCAGTGTCGGGGGGGCGCTGGGCTGTGATTCCTGCCTCACTCACCGCATGGCTTTGGGCTGGTCACGGACTCTCTGCCTGTCCTACCTCACGGGGCTGTTTTCTGGACACAGTGGAGGGAGGGAGGGTGTCCCTCGCTTTTGTTTACTGTGGGAAAGCTGTGGAATAGAAATGAAATATTTTGAAAGGGCAGAGGAGCGGCAGGTAGAGTATCTCGGATCACCTGGAGAGCAGGAGGCTCTGCAGCCACTTTCGGGGGCAGGGATGGGGGCAGGGGGCAGGAGCTCTCTTGAGGCAAGGGCAGGACTGAGGAGCAGGGGAAGCCGAGCTGCGCCGGGGAGGCCTTGAGGGTGGGAGATGGGGGATCCGCAGCAGGGGCAGGGCTGCAGACGGGGGGAAGGGGAGGGCACGTTCCAGAATCCTCACAGCTGGCTCTGAACGGGGGCCCCTTGGCCAGTGGCCCGAAAACAAGGCTCAGGTCGGCTTCCCTGGGAGGCTGGAGGCCACGATCCCGCGGGAGAGGCTGCCCGATCTGTCCAGCAAGCCCGAACCGCGGGGTCTCGGGCCGCTCCGGAATCGGCACTGGAGATGCAACCAGACCTGAGAGGTGCAGCTTCTCTGGCTGGTTTGCACCTCCTCCCTGACGCCCGCTGGAATGATGGAGAGCCTTCCTCCTCCTCCTCCTCCTCTTCTCCCCTCAGGCGGGTGACACGGTGGGGGTGGTGCGCAAGGAGGACGGGACGCTGCACTTCTTCGTGAACGGGGTGGCGCAGGGCCCGGCTGCGTGGAACGTCCCGCCGAACATCCACGCCGTGGTGGACCTGTACGGGCAGGCCGCCCAGGCGACCGTCGTGGATGACGCAGGTGATTGGCGGGCGGGGGGCACGCGGGGGGAGGCTTCAGCGGGTGACCAGCACTGGGTCAGCCCTGCCCTGCCTCGGATTTCTGCCCTGGGGTTTTCCAAAGTACGAGAAGAAACATCCGCCCACCGTCTCCCGCGTTTTCTTATCAGTACCGCTATGGGATGAGAGCCGTGCATCTCCCATTGCGATGGTTGTGCGACGGTGTGGCATGGCGCGGGGCAAAAGAGTCGGGGGCAAATCCAGTGCTCGTCCTGAGCCCCGGTGAGGCGAGGGCAGGAGCTGCATCCGGCTGCGTCCGGCAGTTGTGGGGCGTTTTAGCTGAGTCCATCGGGGGGCCCCTGACCCCACTGCTCCTGTAAAACAAGCGGCGGTTCTTCTAGCACTGAACCGGGGGGATGCCGTGCATGTGTGAACGGGCGGCTCACCCCTCCGCACGTTTGCCAAGAGAAGAAACCGCATTTCCAAGCGACGTAGAATTGCAATGTCAGTTAGCATCATCGCTATGAAGGTGCCTTGTATGCCTTTCTGAGCAATAGACATTCGAAGCATCTTGAACAGAGCTTAAAACTGAACCGTTTAAACATGTTAGGACAGCTCCGAACGCGAGGAAAGAACACGGCCTGCTAAAATAGTTGACGATTAAGCAGCCCATGCAAAGCCTGGGCGGGAGGAAAGCCTCAGGTGGCGGGTGGTGCCAGGCGGGCGTCCCCGGGGGATGCGTTCCGTAGTGGCCGCGGAGCACATGGAGGCCCTCGGGCTTCTTGGGGGGGGGCTGTGGAAGCGTGCCACTTCCGAACCACTCCCTGCCCCTTGAAATCCCGTCATAGGACGCACGGCCGAGCATGGCAGGGCAGGTGCTGGAGGCGGCCCTCCCCTGAGCCCGGGCTGAAGTTCTGCCCCACTGCCATGCTCAGCCGGCCGCAGGGGGAGCCCGCTGTCCGACCGCTCGGGGGCAGCCACGCTCCCATCCCGCCTGCCCGCCTGCCCTGAACGTGTCTGGCCGCCCCGCTTGCTCCCCAGACCTGCTCCCGCTGCCAGACGACCTCTCGGAGGGCAACAACCAGCTGTCCCCCAGCAGCCCCTCCTCGGTGGCCTCGGGGAGCGACCTGCGCTTCCACCAGCTGCACGGCAGCAACGCCGTCATCACCAACGGCGGGCGCACGGCCCTGCGCCAGAACTGCCGGAGCGAGTTCAACGACGCCATCGTCATCTCCAGCCGGTCAGTGCTTGCCTGGGGGCCGGCTGGGGCCCTCTGGTTCTCAGCGGGTTGCGAATCCCAAAGGCCTCTGGGTGCTTCTGTGCCCGGGACCCGCGCGGCCGATCGGACAGCCAGCCAACCGGAGGGAGCCGGGCCTCACGGCAGCTCCTTCCCCGTCTGCCGCCGGGCTCTCCCTTGGTGGGCGGGGGCCTGCCAGCTCTCGGCCTTTGGGTGAGAGGCAGCCGCTGTGCCCGTGTGCCAGGCTGAGGCAGCCCTTCCCAGCCTTCGCGCAGACGCTCCGCCCTGCTGGAGAGGTGGGGGCCTGATGGACACCCCGGGAGGCCCAGCGATGGGTGGCGATCTTGCCCCTCGCCCTCCTGCCTGGCTGCGGGGTGAGCCCTGGGGCCATGTCCTCCGCTGGGCCGTGCCGCGAGGCTCCCGGGGCGGTGGCCGGGCACGGCTGCAGCGCCAGCGCGAGTGAGGCCCTCCGGCCCGCTCCCCGTGGCCGTGCTGACGCGCCTCCTGCTGCTTCCTTGCAGGCCTCTCCGTGACGGGGAGCTCTTTGAAATCGTCATCCAGAAGATGGTGGATCGCTGGTCTGGTTCCATCGAAGCAGGTGGGAGGCGGAGAGGGTGGGGTGGGCAGGCGGGCTGGCTTGGGCTTGTGCAGCGGGGGCCCCTCACCACCGCCCCCCTTCTGCCCTCTCCAGGGGTCACGGCCATCCGTCCTGAGGACCTGGAGTTCCCCAACACGATGACGGATATCGATTACGACACGTGGATGCTGAGGTGAGGCGGGAGGGTCTCGCTGGAGGGCATCGGGTCGGAAGGAGTGAGGTGAGCGGTGGGGGGGCCGGGGTGCAGCCTTTCCCAGGCGGGACCGCTGTGCAATGCTGGGGGGACACGTCCAGTCCGGGTGCGCCCTCCGTTAAGACGTCCCTTTGGCGGCACAAGAGGCGCCTGCGTCCTCCGAGGCGGATCCGAGAGCTTCGAAGCGAGAGGAGGTGCATAGAGAGGCACCGTGTCTCCCGGGGCAGCACGCTGGCATCCGGTCTCCATTCGGGGGTTCTTCACGCAGACCCAGGAATGAGGGTGCTGTGCGGGCCGAACAGTCCTCGCTGCATCTCTCTTCTGGGGGTTCATGTGGGGCGGGCGCGGGTGTGCCGAACGAGGGCGGCATCCACCCCCCGAGGCCGCGGCCTCGCCCTGGGCTAGCTCATGCAGGGTGAGCTGTCCAGGCACGCGGACTGGCCTGCGGTGGAGACCCCCCGGCGTTCCTGCAGGGCGAGGGTCTCGCTGACCCCGTGTCGCCCAGGCCCCGCCGGGGGTTCGGCTGCCAGAGGGGTGGAGCGAGAGCACCGTGTCTTGAGTGTGCGGAGCAGCAGTGGGGAGAGGAGAGCGAGCTGCTGCTTCCACTCCGCTTACCGGCCGCACGCCGCCCCTTCGTCGGGCGTTGCGCCGTCTTTGCGAGTGGGGGATGCCCTCTTCTGGAGCGTGGAAGCTGCTTTGGCGGAGCAGCGGTTGAGGCCCCTTCGGCAGAACAATCGCGCCACCGGCGCCCCTCTCTCCTCCAGCGGCACGGCCATCATGCAGGACGGGAACACCCTGCGCAACAACTACGGCTGCGACCTGGACTCGCTGACCACGGGCTCGCGCATCGGCATGATGCGCACGGCCAAGGGCGACCTGCACTACTTCATCAACGGCGTGGACCAGGGGGTGGCCTGCTCGGGGCTGCCGCCGGGAAAGGGTACGCGGGGCGGGGGGCTGCTCGGGCCTCGCAGGGGATTCTCGGGGGGCCCGGGGGCTGGGCTCTGTCGGAGGGGCTGCAGTTGGCAGCAGAAGGCAGGGTGGGGGCAGGAGGCAGGAGTGGCGTCAGGCTTGCCGTTGGCAGGACGGCCAGGAGGCCCAGCGGGGTGGGATGGGCTTCCCCTCGTGCCCTGCTTGTGGGCGCCACTGGGGTCACTCCGGAGGGACAGAGGACAGCGCGAGGGCGACCATGGCTGCCCCCCCCGAGGGCTTCTGGCGACAGGCTGTGTCATCTGAGAGGGTGCAGGAACACATCCAGCCTGCGGAGAAGCCATGGGAGCCCCAATTTCGGGGTCAGAGGCGAAGAGGGTGGGGTGAAGGGTGAGGCTGAGACAGCAGGGATGAGAGAGAGGGGAGAGGCGTTTCAGCCTCTGGGGGGGAGCACCTTCTTGAAGCCAGGGAACCTCAAGCAACGGGGGAGCGGCGGCCCCAGGCCCGGGTCCTACGTCCTCGCTTTCTGGAGAGGGCCTAGCTGGGTTGCAAAGGGCTGCTCCGGGGCGGCACCTCACCCGCTCTCTTCCACCCCCTGCTCCCTGCTCTGCGGTTGGCGCAGAGGTCTATGCCGTGGTCGACCTGTACGGCCAGTGCGTCCAGGTGTCCATCACCAGCGCCACGGGGCCGATGGACAACAGCGTCTCCACCAGCAACATCACGGAGAAGTCCTTCCCCATCCACTCCCCAGGTGAGAGCCCACCGGCCAGCCAGGACTCCCCTGCCCCCCTCCCTCCGAGGCTGCTGCCTAGCCGCCCCCGCCCCCCGGGCAGAGCAGGCTCTGACGCTCTTCCCCCTTTCAGTGCCCGGGGTGACCCACCGCTTCCACAGCAGCTGCGGCAAGAACGTGGCCTTCCAGGACGACGGGTGCCGGGCCATGCGGGTGGCCAGCTACTGTCACGGCATCGTCTTCAGCATGAAGGAACTGAAGACAGACGAGATCTTTGAGGTGCGAGGGGTGCGCACGCGGCCACAGGCCCCTGGGTGGGTCGTGTGCTGTGGGGCCTCTGGAAAGGGGCGAGAATGGAACCGCCCGGCTCCCAGCACCTTTCTGCGCATCTGGGCGGAGCGGCTGGAGTGCCCTGTGTGGCCCTGTGCCGCCTCAGAAGCTGCCGAGCTGGAGGGAAGGTGCCGACGTGCGAGGCCCCGACCCCTGGACCGTTCCGTCACCCCCCAAGGAAGACCTGCAAGCTCAGGGACCACTTAGCTCAGGAGAGCAGAGCGTGGCGAGCGAGGCGGCGGAGGGGCTCCTGGCTGTGCACGCTGCGGAGATCCCCCCCCCCCCGAGATCCGAACTGGGGACGGGGGTCCAGCTGCCAAGCTTGACTGATGGGAGGGAGGGAGGGGGTCTGTCCGTCCGTCCGGCCACCCTTCACACAGTGCAGTTGAACTGAAGAAGGCAGCGCTGCTTGTACAACAGGGACAGGCAGCCAAGTCTTTTGGATCACAACTCCCATCATCCCCATTGTGCGATGGCCTGCACTTGTGGAGGGTGGAGTTGTGCGTGACATCCGGAGAGCCACAGGCTGCCTGCCCTGCTCTTCACGATGGGCTGGACTCGACGTGCCCAACCGGGTGCCCCTCAGATGGGCCGAATTGCTGTTGGGGCTGATGGGCAGGGTAGTTAGACCCATCTGGAGGGCATCCAGTTGTAGAAGGTGGCGTTAGACAGCTTTGGGGGGCAGGATTGGCTGCTAGTCACATGGCCCCCATCAGAGGCAGCACGCCCCCCCCCCCCGCCTAGTTTCCGGGGAGCACGAGGGGCTGCTCTTGCGCTCGTGTCCAGGGCGCCCCCCCCCAATGAGCGCTGAAGGAAACGGGGGCCCCCTTGGGGGCCTTCCGTGCTTTTGAGAAGGGGCAGCCTCTCGGGCAGGGTGGGGAACCGGTTGGGGTGGGGCTCGATCGCTCCCCCAGGCCTGCTGGCATCTTTGGGTGTGATGGGCCTCGCCCCACCCACACCGCACCCCCTTTTCCGTGTGGCAGGGAAGCGCAGGGCGCCCCGCACTCTCCCGCTGCCCCAGTTCGGAGAGCATCGCGCCTGCTGTGGCGCAGCCCCACATTCTCCGGCGGGAGGCACGGGGGGGGCGGCATTGTCTGGGGCAGCTCCTCCGGGGTCTCCGCCGTGCCGCCCACGTTTCCGCGCTTCTCCCATTAAGAAGGACCCCCCCGTGCCCCCCCGCCACAGGTGAAGATTGAGGAGATGGACGAGAAGTGGTCGGGGACCGTGCACATCGGCCTGACCACGCTGCTGCCCCTGGACGCCCCCCACACGGTCACGGGGCTGCCCTCCTCCGTCCTCGAGCTGCGCTCCAAGGTGACGTGGCTGGTGACGGGCGCCGAGGTGCACCGCAACGGCGTCCTCCAGCGGCAGAACTACGGCTGCTCCCTGGAGCGCCTCGGGGTGAGTCCGGGCGAGGGGCTGGGGGGGCGGTTTGCGAGGCGGGGGGCCGGGAGGGCCATCCCCTGGGGACTGGGCCGAGTTCATCCGGATCGGGGCAGAGCATTTCTCTGCATTTCAGATGTTGCAGAGAGGGGTCGCTGTGGCACCCCGTCAGCGTGTCCCCGAACCTGCTGCCCTCTTGCCCTGCGGGGCCACAGCTCCCATCGGCCCGTGGCTGACAAGCACCCATGCGCCTCCACAGCGCTGCCCATGGACTGCTCAAAAGCGCCTGACTCCGTGCAAGGCGCTGCATTATCCAACGCTTACTTTATACGTTTAGACTAACTCTTACAGGTCGAAGGTGCAAAGCCGGTGAGCAGGCTGAGGCTGTTGCCAGAGGCGGGCATGTGGCGAAGCCGCTCCGGCCCCTGCCATGGGGGGTGCCCACTCCATTCCCCAAAAGGGGGCTGCAGCGGGGGCGAGGCCGCCGTCCGGGGCATCCCCCCAATCTCTAACCTCTTCGGCCTGAAACGGTGTCGCCTCAGATCTGCGTTCTGGCTGGAGGTGTCTGTCTCCTGGGGACGGAAGAGGTTCATGGAAACACAGAAACAGCGCGAGTCAGAAGGGGTCTCCCAGGCCATCTAGTCTGACCCCCCGGCTCCAGCCGGCTCCGCTCACGACTTGCCCAGCATGTGGACGTCCACCCTATCCTTGAACACCCACACTGACCGGGCCTCAACCACCTCCCAGGGAAGCCCATCTCACACCCTCGGGGTCCTAACCGTCAGGAAGTGCTTCCTGGCATCCAAATGGCAGGCTTCAGCCATGCGGGCGCAGTGTAATTACTTAATTAATTAGCGCAGTTTGAAAACAAACCCATCTGAGGTCCCCCCCCCAACGGATCTCCTCCGAGGGCTGCCGGGTTTCAGGTTGCGGCGCTACAGCAGTGGCAGGCACAGATCCCGTGCCGGGCGGGCCGTGCTGGGGGCCGTTGGGTCTCCCCCCGCAGGTTCGTGCCCCGATTTATTTACAAGGTGTCAGCGGTCTTGCTTCAGCGGGACAGAAAAGGAGGCTCCCAAGGCCGTTTCCGGCCAGTCAGGACCCCAAAATGCAGCAGGGGGGGAATCCACAGGGCAAACTGGAAGGGCAGTTGGTGCCATAGCTGGAACAGCCGGACAAGGCTTCCCCTCGGAAGGGAGCGCTGCCCACGTGGTCCTGGCAGCACTGCAGCCTTTGCCTGGCGCCCCCGGGGCAAGAGGAGGCACCCAGGACGCTTCCCGGCACAGGAGGCCCATCAGGGAAGCTCCGGGCTGGGAACGTTCCCCCGGGCCTCTGTGTCGGCGCCTGCGGGGGCCAGCTGCGATTTGTGTCAGAGGACTGAGCGGGCAGCGGCCCTCCCCTCAGCCCGTCAGGGACTGGGACGGATCCAGCCTTGCACGGCAGGACTGGCCCGGCTCGTCCCCCTCGGCTCCCCGAGCAGGACCCCTCGCTGCAGAGGTCCCTGACCTCCGGAGCAGGTCGGGGGATGAAGGGCAGAGCGGGAGGTCTGTTGCCCCGCCGGCTTCCTCCCACTGGAGGAAGGACACAGCTGGACGCGACCCGATGCGCGTTCCCGGCTCCCGTGGTTCAGAGCCACTCCCCGAGGGGCCGGCCGGCCGGCCCGCTCCTCCCAGCCCACGGCCCCCAGGACCGGATCCGCCCTGCGGAAGGCTGCACAATCTGCCTCGGCAGCCGGGAGGACGAGCGGGGCCTTAGCCGCTGGGCAACGCATCCGGCTCTCTTCCAGGTGGGGAGCCGTGTGGGCGTGAGGCGGGGCGCCGACGACACCATGCACATCCTGATCGACGGCGAGGACATGGGGCCGGCGGCGACGGGCGTGGCCAAGGTAGGAGGCGCATGCACCGCCCCACGGCCCGCCCGGGGCCCGGGGAGCCGCCTGCGAGGCTTTGAGGGGGAAGCCCTTCGAGGATGCCGGTCCCTCGGGCCAGCTGCTCCCCCGCCGCGTGTGCACCGTCCCGTCTCTGCTCCCCCAGAACGTGTACGTGGTGCTGGATCTGTATGGCCGCGTGACGGCCGTCTCCATCGTCAGCTCCACCGCGCTGGAAGAGGCCGACGGCACCAAGCCTCCCTCGGTCACCTCGGAGCCCTACAGCGAGGAGGAGGAGGAGGAGGAGGCCACGCCGGTGAGTGCCTGGGAGGACGCATTCCTGGGATGGGCAGGCCCCGTCCCGTCCCGTCCCGTCCCGTCCCTTGCAGAGCCCCCGATGTGACCGCGGCACGGATGGGGTGATGCAAAACGCGCAGCCCGCGCTTGACTGAAAACGGGCTTCCGGTAGAAGAGGTGCGCGGTCGAGAGAGGACGGCGGCCACGGCCCCTTGCTCAGAAGCACGTTTGGAGCCCCGAAGAGGCGCTGCAGCCCCGGCAGCCTTCCAAAGGGCTGACCCCGCTTTGGCAGTGGCCTGAGGACGGGGGCTTCTTCCAGTTAACGGGGGCAGAAAATCCCGGGCCCAGCAGGGCTCCCCCTTGACCGTCGCAAACACGGCCCTTCTCCTGCTGCAAAGGCTTCTGGGTAGCAGCTGCTCGTCGCGAGGGACAAAGGCCTCAGTGGGGACAGACCGAGAAATCGGGTGACACAGTGAAACTTGCCCATTTCTCTCCCCTCCAGATACAAACTTTTCCTTTAAAAAATCCCTAAGAAAAAGGGGGGGGGTATTTTTAAAAAAAATATAATGAGGGATTTTCTCCCCCCCCCCCCCCGCTTCCCATCTCTTTTGAGAGACCTTTCTGGTCAGTGCGAGCGGCTACACAGGAAGCCTCTTCCCCACCCAGCCACCCCCTCTGGGTCACCCATACAAAGATGGGAGGATTGGCGTTCCCAGTTCCAATTCCCAGAGGAATTCTCTAGCCCAACTGTGGGATGGGGCTGGAGCGGGAGCACCCCTTTTCTCCCGCGCTTCTAGCGGTTGCCATTGTTTCGCTGTGTTGTTTTATATTTCTATTTCTGTGTGGCTGTTGTTGTTTTTGTCTCGCTGCCCTTCACGCTTTGTGTTGCCTGCTGTTGTTCTTGAATAACCTGTGCTTTGGTGGCTTCCTCAGAAGGTCTGTGTGACAGGCAGCCAAAAAATCCATGCCAGCTTAGGCATTCAGCGTTACCTTTGAAAAGTCACTAGTCCTCAAGGCAGCCTTCTCCACCCCGGTGCTCTCCAGCTGTGTTGGAGCAGAACGTAGTTCAACACGCCTGAAGGGAAGTTGGTTGGAGAACCTGCCTTGATGGCCGTGCAGCGTCTGACAAACGAGGAGGAAGCTCAGCAGGCATTCCAGGGCTGGGGAAAAGAGGCCCCCAAGAGGCTGGAGTTTCGGTCCAGTGAAAACACGCCCCCCCAGCACACGCCAGCCCTTCCTTTCCTCACGCAGATGCCTTCTGCCTCTCAGTGCGAGAGCGACGTGCCGGCCGTGACCTCCGCTGTGGAGTTCCTGGGGAACCACGGCAAGAACATCCTGCTCTCCAACAGCAACCTGACGGCCACCCGCGTCTCCAGCTACAACCAGGGCATCGTGGTCGTGGCGCAGCCTCTGCCTCCGCAGCGGCTCTTCCAGGTGCGGCTGGGCCGGGGGCCTCCTCTCTGGGCCGGGGCCCACTGGGGTTCGTCTCCCAGGCGGAGAGACCTCAAGGCCCTGTTCCGCCTCTTTGTCAGTGACCTGGAGGACCTGGGGGCAAGCAGTCTGCTGCCCGAGTGGGGGCGGGGGTCACTACTCGGGAGCAGGGATTCCGGATCCAAAAGGATCTGCACCGGCTGTGGAAGTGGGCGGGGGAGAACAGGATGGCATTCCGTGCATTCCTTGCACTTGGGACACGGGAATGCCCAACCCTCAAAACCATGCCGGGACACCTCGTTTTCCTAACCCCAACCCTAACCCTGGTGCACACCCCTAACCCTAATAGAGGGTGAAAGTTCCATTCAAAAGAGAAGGATTTTGGAAAAGCCTTCCTTGAGTATAGTTTCCTGCACAGCTAAACATTTCTGGCCATGCTAAATACATTCCAACGATCAAAACCATGCCAGGACCCCTCATTTTCCCAACCCCAACCCAGTGATGGCGAACCTTTTAGAGGCCGAGTGCCCAAACTGCAACCCAAAACCCACTTATTTATCACAAAGTGCCAACATTGCAATAAAACCTGAGAACTGAGGTTTTAGTTTAGAAAAAACACCTCACAGCCAGTCCAAGCAAATATATATAAAAAAAAGAGCAGAGCCAGCTGGTGCCGGAGGTCAGACTAGATGGCCCGGGAGGCCCCTTCTGACTCGCTCTGTTTCTGTGTTTCTACATCCATCCTTGGCAACATGAAAGCTTGGACAAATCGCAGCTACTGATCCGCGGCTTGTGACATCGTCACCTGGTGCCGCTACTCCTCTGCGCATGGCCCCTATGTGTGCTGTTATCTGATGCCCGGCTGCTGGGGCAATGCCGGGGGGACTTGGCTCGCATGCCGACAGAGGGGGCTCTGCGCCCCCCCCTTTGGCACGCGTGCCGTAGGTTCGCCACCACTGCCCTAGGATACGGCTTCCCTGGGAGGTGTTGGGGGTCCCGTCAGTGAGGACGCTCAAGGAAAGATTTATTCATTCATTCATTCATTTATTTAAACATTTCTATGCCGCCCCATCGCAACAAAGCCTCGGGACGGCTCACAACATATAAAAAATATAAAAAAATACAACAAAGATTGGGCACCCACATATTGGGGCTTACATGAGTGGAGCCTGGGGTCAGACTAGATGGCCCAGGAGGGCCCTTCTGCCTCACAGTGTTTCTGTCAGAAGGAAAGCACAGCATGGGTGGGGATGGGAGCTCCTGGGGCACCTCGGAGCGGAAGCGGGTGGGTTTGGCGGGCGCCCCCCGCCATGGGCAGCGGCAGCAGGGGATCCTTCCCTGGTGCCCCACCCAAGTCACCCGCCTGCTGCCGCTTCAGCAGCGCCCGGCCGGCGCCCGGGTCCCGGAACTGACTCTTGCAAAGGGGCTGGGAAGGGAAGCAGCGGCACCGGCTCTGTTTGGCCGCTGCCCTTGACTTTATGCGGGGAGCTTACCTGCGACAGTGTGGGGAGGGGCCTGCGAGGAAGACGCTCGCCCCACGTTGCAGGAGCTGGGGCCGTGCGCGGGGGAGCTCTGGGGACGCGGCGCATCCCTCCCCTCCCCTCCCCTCTCGCAGCGAGAACGCCCCGCTCATGCCTCTCCGTCCGCACAGTTCCAGATAGATTCCCTGAACCAGCAGTGGACGTCCTCGCTCTCGCTGGGGGTGATCGGCAGCTCCCCCGAGCGGCTCAACTTCCCGGCCACGGCCTGCTCCCTGAAGCGCTCCACGTGGCTGCTGCAGCGGGACTCTGTCTTCCACAACTCCCTCAAGGTGAGAGCAGCGGGGCTGGGCCGGGCCGGCCGGGCTCTCCCCTTTCCAAACGGCCCCTTTTCTCACCTCCCGTCCCCAGATCCGTGTAGCAGGACAGGAAACCTGGGAAGAGCGTAGACCCGTTCCGCCTCGATTTTCCCGTTCTGCCTGTCCCGAGCAGGCGGCTGCTTTCTTGGGACAGAGGAAAATGTTCCTCTGAGATGCCTCCCTCCTCCCTCTACCTCCAGTCCATGTCACTAGCCACAGACGTGCGACACTGGTCCACACTGGTCAATGAGCGGAACTGGGTTCCTTGAGGAGCCCTCGACCGAAACCGATAGTCAGCCCATCTGGCATGCTGGCTCAGCATGGGGGCCCCGGATGCGGGATCAGCCCCGAAGCCCATCGGGCGGCTCCGGGCCAGTCACAGACTCTCAGTCCAGCCTACCTCGCAGGGTTCTCGTGAGGGCAGAACAGAGAGAACGCCTTGTCAGCCACCTTGGGTTCCCGAGAAGAGGAAGAAAGGCAGGCCATGAATCCTGGGTGGCGCTGAAGGGGATTATAATAATGTTGACAAGAGCGACTGATATTAGATCTCAGGTGCTGAGCTTGTGGCAGGTCACCTGCCCGCTGGAACGTTCTGTCCTCAATTCTAAATGGATTATATGCAGCAAAAGCCAGGGCGTGTTTTCATTCTTCTTGGCACCAGGCTAAAACTTTTTAATTGTCCCAATGTTTTGAGATCTGACCGTTTTAATTGGGGTTTAATTGTCAGTTGAATTTTTTAGGATGCCGTGTGTTATTTTACATCGTCGTTCCGTTAAACCATCCTGAGACGTCGGTTTTTAAATTTATAAATACATGGATGGATGGATGGATGGATGGTTGTAGGGTTCTGTGGGTGCATATTTGAATTGAGATGTGTAATCCTTTCTTCGTGACACTAAAAACAGAAGAAAAGCCCTGTTGGTAGGCTGGGCCAGAGCTGCCTGTGGGCCATGGCCCGTTGTGCATTCTTAACGGGCGCATGCTGCGATTCAAAATGATTACACTGCCCCCGACCCGCTTGGATGTGGCGAGCCCTGTCCGCGAGCAGGTGCCCCTCACGCCGCCCGTGGCCGGCCTGGCGTGACCCCGCCCGCGTCCCCCCTCTGCCGCAGATCTGTGAGAACTACGGCCCCAACCTGGACACCTGCCCCAAGGGGACGGTGCTGGGCCTCCTGGTGGACGCCAGCGGCTGCCTCCACCTCTTCGTCAACGGGATGGACCAGGGCGCGGCCGTGCAGGACGTCCCGCAGCCCTGCTACGTCCTCATCGACCTGTACGGGCAGTGCGAGCAGGTAGGTGCCGGGGGGGCTTTCCCTTGCGGGGGCTGGGCGCCCCCTTCCCAGGCGCCCACCGTGCTTTGTGTGCCCCCCTCTTCCCAGGTGTCCATCGTAACAAACGGCACTCCGGCGGTGGGAGCGGAGGGCGCGGACCCCCATGGCCAGGGAGACATGGAGAAGGCCGACGTGGTGGACGGTAGGGCGGCTCCGCCCCCCCTGTTTTCAGGGTGGGGGGTTTCTGCCCCGGGCCCCTTTCCCTCTCCCTCTCCCTCTCTGAGGCCGGGGGCTCAGTCGCATAGTCCGCCTGGTTTGTGGCTCTTAGGATGCTCGGAAAACGATGCCCCTTTGGCCGCCATCGCGCCTGAGAGCCCACGAGGGTGGGCAGTTCGTGCTCGGCAATAGCCCTGCGCGGGGGTCTCTGCCCCCCCAACACTCCCCTTCCTCACTCCAGGGATCAAGGAGAGCGTGTGCTGGACCCCCCCTGTGGACCTGAACACCATGAAGACCTGCGAGTACCACGCACTGTGTGCACGCTTCAAAGACCTGCTCCTCCTGCCAGGTGAGCCCCGGGTCCCATGCAGGGACCTCCGCTTCTGCCAGCACCGTTGTCTCCGTTCAGCTCGTGGCCGCCCTTTCTAGGAGCTGGAAGGCGAGGAGCCAGTGTACAGCCCGGGAAAGGTGGCCCTGCGTCCCCTGCAGTGTAGCAGAGCCTTCCCGAAAGAGCCTCTTAGGGGCAGTCTTGGGACCCCAACAGTTCAGGGCTTGAGACGCTGCGACCGGTTAAAAGTGGCTGTGGACAGCAGCAGCCGTGCAGGAAGCCCACCTGGGTCCATCCAGCCCAGGACGGTCAACACGCCGCCGCCGCGGCATTCCCCCTCCGGCGTTCCCGGCAGCCGTCTTCCCCACGCCTGACTGGCGGTGCCGGCCGTTGAACCCAGGGCCTTCTGCGTGCAGGGGAAGGGCTCTGCTGTGCAGCCAGGTTTGCCCAGCGAAAAGCAGTGCCGCAGTTGGAGCTAAGGCCCCCCAGCTCACCCACCGCCTGGGGGTCCGCCTGGGCTCCCTGCCTCCCGCCTCGGCCTGTGGCCGGCACCTCGGCAGCCATGCAGCCGTGAGGGCCCCGAAGCTGCCCCTCGTTCCTTTCCGCACGAAGGCCCTGCTCCGCTTCTGATGCCCGAGGCCCCTCCTTCTCTTCCCAGACAATTACTTTGTGGAGGACCCCAAGTTCAGCCTCTGCTACTGCGAGTCGTGCCACAAGCTCCGGGGCGACGA
The DNA here is from genome assembly GCA_023646645.1 of Varanus salvator macromaculatus. Classification (NCBI taxonomy): domain Eukaryota; kingdom Metazoa; phylum Chordata; class Lepidosauria; order Squamata; family Varanidae; genus Varanus; species Varanus salvator. Next base: position 1,421,689 of record JAIXND010000857.1, on the reverse strand, counting down.
GGCCTATTACAAGCGCGGGGAGCCCCCCCGAGACTACGCCTTGCCGTTTGGATGGTGCCGCTTCAACCTCAGGTGCGGGCAGGGCTGGGGCTGGGGCTGGAGCAGGGTGGGGGACGTGGCCCGCCTCGGCCCCGGGAAGCACTCCTTCTGCCTGCCAGGGCCCGAACGGGGCGCTCCGCCTGCCATGCCATCCCTCCCTTTCTCCTCGCAGGGTGAATCCACAGCTGGAGGTGGCCAGCACGTCCAAGAAGTGGCACATTGCCTATCACGGGACGAACGTCGGGGCCGTGCGACGCACGTTGGACCAGGGAGAGCTGGTGCCAGGCAAGTCCTCGAGCCCCCCCGCCCCCCGCCAAGAGGCCTTCCTTCCGGCCGTCTGCCGGGGCAGAGGAGCTGTGCCTCGGGGCTGCCCCGGGGACCCCGATTGGCCCTCCGGGGCTCGCTGGGTGGCTTTCCGGCATCCCCCCACCCTTCTCAAAGAGCCCCCCTCAGGCTTCATCGTCAACAGAAGGTGTTTTAAACTAAGCTGTACCGGAAGTGGGGTTTTTGGCCATCCTCTGGAACCGGATTCAGCTCTCGGGCGGAAAGAGCTTCCGGGCTCTTGGCCTCGTGGACAGCTGCCCCTCCTTTCCAGAAAGCCCCCCTTGTGCGGTGAGGAGAGCTGGGCTGTGCTGGCCTCCCCCAACCTGGTATTGCCAGGTGCGTTGGTCTGCCAGTCCCAGAAAGAGCTGCCCGGAGCCTTCTGGGACTTGTAGTCCTGTGCATCCTGAGGACACCAGGCTGGTTCCTGCAAAGAAGCAGCTGCCCCCGTGTTGCCTCCCGCGTCCCCGTCCCCCCCGGCCTGCTCTCTTCCCCCACCTGTGCAGCGTTCTCACAGGCCACGCAACCCAAGATTCAGTGGTCCGGATCCAAGGATCCAAGGCTGGCGGGAGGTGATGGCGAGGGACCTGGGGCTTCGATCAGCAGCACAGCATCCCGTGGCACCTTGAGCAGAGGCCAAGGAGACCGAGCACCCGTGGCCACTGCCAAACCTGAGTGCCACATTCCCTCTTCTAACGGTGCGGTCTGGGTTCTCGGTTTCACAATAAGGCTGTGTGAGCTTGCAGGACCTGCTCGTCAGGGAATGGAGCAGCACAGGGGCGGGGGGGGGGGTCTCCCCCCTCCCACTTCCAGAAGTTTTGTCTGGCTCTCAGGGGCAGCCCGGCTGGGACGCACGGATCCTTTGGAAAACCTGTCCTGGGGCGGCCGCTTCTGACGGGCCAGTCAGATTGCTGGCCCCTGGGGGTCCCCGGAAGATGGAGGCCCGGGGCAGCGGCACTGATGCCATCGTGCACCCCAGCCATGTGGGCCGCGGGACATGCCACCAACACGCAGGCTGGCTGCCTGCTTGCAGCACAGGACGCGGAAGCGGGAGCGGGCAGTTGCAGGGTGGACATGCTGTTCTGCTTTCAACCCCCGTTTAAAGGACATGCGGCAAAATAAAAAAGCCAGCGCACAACCTCCCTGAAAGGTTTAGAAAGTTGTGCATGAAAGGCTGCATTAAATCACAGTTCAGCAGAACGACAAGGGACTGCAGACGGCCAGGGGCTAAACTCACAGACGCCGTCCTTCGTTCACGGTGCCCAGGTGGCTCCGGGACACTTCAGCGCAGGAGACGAGGACAATTCATGCTCTTGGCTTCTTCCTGCCGGATGTTTGGTTGGCCCCTTTCCGCTCGCTGGCTTGTCATTCCAGCAACTGCTTCGTTGCATCGCGTTTTGTGCACTATATCCTATGATTTTTTTGGAAACGACAACCGTTGAAGGAGTTTGGATGTGCAAGTTAAATTACTGGCGTTTGGGCAGTCAAGCTCGGGCGATGAGCAGGGACCATTCGCGGCGGCCGTGGCATCTCTCCCTCTGTTCCTCCCTCAGCAGGAAGCGCATCCATCCTGAGCTGCTGCCCCGTCAAAGCAGACCCGCAGGGGGGCGGCAGTGGCGGCGGCGGAGGCGGCGGCGGCAGCGGAGAGTACCACGAGCCGGAGGAGAACAGCTCGCCGGGCCGCGGGGAGTCCCAGCGGCTCCTGCTGTCGCCCACGCTGCGCTACGCCGGGCTGGAGCCCTTCGCCACCAAAGTGCAGTAGGTCTCCCGGGCCGTGGGCAGGCTGGGAGGGCGGAAGACCGGGGGGAGGGGGGTCCTTTCCTGCCTCCCGCCCAGCAGGCCCTGCAGCAGCTCGCGGGAGGTGGGCGTCGGGCGGAGAGACTGCCTGGGCGAGCGGAAAGGCGCGAGGATGCTCCCGAGGCCGACAGGTGAGGCACCCGCAAGGGCATCTCCTGGACCGACCCGTACGGGCCGCCAGCAGAGCGGCGTTTCAGAGGGGCTTGTTCCTGGGCGGGTGGCCAGGGGCGCCCACATGGGGGGCTGGAGCCTCTTGTGGCTCGCAGACCCCCTTCTGCTGCAATCCGCGGCTTGGCCCGCTTCTCAGGGAATGTCTGCGCCTCCTCTTGCAGATTCAAAGACCCAAAGTCTCATCGGCAGCACGCCGCCCAGGTCGCCTTCCAGGTGTGCGTGCGCCCCGGGTCCTACAAGGTGTGCGCCCAGTCCCTGGCGGCCCCCGAGCCCCTGGACCCCCGCTTCAGCAGTGCCGAAATCGAGTGGGTCACCAAGGAGAAAGGTGCTACCGTCCTGCACGGCCTTCTCATCCGTGTGGAGTGAGACCTCGTGGCCACCCTCCCGGGGAGGCGCCAGGGGCACCACGACGCCACAAGACGGTGGGGAAGGGCGGCTCCTGCCGGAAAGACCCTCCTCTGCGACCCACCCTTCCACGCACAGACTGGGGGGCGCTCGCGAGCCCGAGAGGGTCGGCGGCTACGACCAGCAGGCACAAGAGACTGGAAGGGACCTCCCGAGCCGGGGCGGGGGCACGCCTCCTCCGGCGGCCCCCCGGGCGGCTTCCCTCTTCCTTCTTTTTTCTTTTGCACAGAGGCAAGACGAGCTAAAGGGGGAGGGTTCGGGCGTGCTGAGCGGAGCTGTGGTATTTAAGAGCATGGGGAGGGGGGCTTTGTTGCCGCAAAAGGACCTTGTTGACTTTTGGACTCGGGGGTCTCTCTGGAACACCCAGGGCCTCCTGTACTGACTCCGCTGCCTGCAGTGATGCCGTCGGGAATGGGGAGCGTGTGTTTGGGCGAGGGGGGGGATGGCCGGCTCGGCTCCCGTTTTTCACGGAAGGCAGGCTGCCCCGGCAGGGGAAGACTTCTCGGCCCGCTTCCTGGAGGGCCGGATCTGCATCATTTCTACTTTTTGTGAGTGGGTGGAGTATCTCGGTATGGTATGGGTGTTTTTAGCCTGTCTGTGTCGGGGCCCCGTGCTTAGTGGAGGCCCCTTTTTTCACCTCCGTCCTGCCCCTTGTTCAGCCTTCAGGACCAGCCCTGTATAGTCCCCACCAGGCCTTGGACACTCGGGGGGGTCCGGGGGGGGTATGCTGTGTTGTGCTTGCGTGTGTTTAATCCATGCAGCCCCGAGGGAGACCCGAAGCAGGAGACGGGCGGCTTCTCGGTTCCACATCTCTGTACTCGAAAGGAACTCAAAAGACCTCACTTTCTCCAGCTGTGGCCACCCCTGCAGACCCTGCGCACTGCGGCCCACCCAGGACAAGCCCCCCGCCACTGCTGCAGCCCGCTTTCCATTCGATTACTTTTTTCCTGCCTCCTCCCCCATCCCTTATTTATTTATACCTGTGTTGGTTGTCCAAAAAATGTGAATTTTTAAGGGGAAGGGGGGTTTAGAACGCCCCCTCTCCGCCCCCCTTTGATTAATATTATATTTTAAATTGTATTTATGCTGCTTTTTCACTTTATCTGTTGGAAAATGACATGCATTAACTTTTTTACATCTGTCTGAAGCCGAGTTCTGTTTTTGTTTTTTGGACAAAAGTTGTGAGGTTGTACAGCGCGTTCCCTCCCTTGCAGGGGTTTATAAACCACCGTTCGACTGGCCTCGCGTCTGTGTGTGTCCTTCCCGGCCGGGGGGGGGGGGCGGGGGCGGGGGGCGGGGGGGCCCCGGGCGCCCCGGGGGGGGGGGGGCGCTCCCAGCCGCGCCTGTGCGGGGGGGGGCCACGCGCTGCCCGGTGCCCGGCGGGGGGGGCTGCGACGTCTCCCGGCCGGGGGCCGCCACCGCAGAGGCCTCGCTCGGCCGGGCCCGGGGGGAGCGCGCCGGGGGCTCGGCGCGACAGGCGGGGCGGGGCG
>JAIXND010000857.1:1398207-1417366 GCA_023646645.1 Varanus salvator macromaculatus | reverse complement strand
GGGGCGGGGCGGGGCGGCGCCGACCCGGAGGCGGAAGCGCGGGGCGCGCAGGCGGGCGGGGAGAGCAGAGCAGAGCAGAGCAGAGCAGGGCCGCCGCCGCCGCCGCCGCCCGGTCCCGTCCCGCCCGGTCCCGCCCCGCCCCGCCCCGCCGCGCTCGCCCTCCCCCTCCTGCCCGCGGGGCGCGGCCGCGATGCCGGCGCTGCTGGAGCGGCCGAAGCTGAGCTCGGCCATGGCGCGCGCGCTGCACCGGCACGTCATGGTGGAGCGCGAGAGGAAGCGGCAGGGTGAGCGCGGGCGGCGGGCGGCGGGCGGCGGGCGGCGGGCGGGCCCCGGGCCCCCCCCCCCCCCCCCCCCCCCCCCCCCCCGCCCCCCGCCCCTGACCGGCGCTCCCTCCCGCCCTGCAGAGGAGGAGGAGGTGGACAAGATGATGGAGCAGAAGATGCGCGAGGAGCAGGAGAGGCGCAGGAAGAAGGAAATGGAGGAGCGCATGTCCCTGGAGGAGACCAAGGAGCAGGTGCGCCCCGCGCCCGCCCCCGCGCCCGCCCCTCCGGGAGCCCCTCCGGGGGCACCCGGGGGCCCCACTGACCCCCCCGCCCCTCCTCAGATCCTGAAGCTGCAGGAGAAGCTGCTGGCCTTGCAGGAGGAGAAGCACCAGCTGTTCCTGCAGCTGAAGAAGGTGCTGCACGAGGAGGAGAAGCGGCGCCGCAAGGAGCAAAGGTGGGGGGCAGGGCCCCCTGGGGGGGCAGGGCCTGCAGGCGGGCAGTGGGGGCGGCTGGGGCCAGGGATGCCCCGCTCTGCCCGGCCACACACAGCTGGGGGCATCCGAGGCAAGAACGGCCCTGTTGCATCCAGCCCGAAGAGTCCAGACTTGTGCTCGCGCAGTGGCAAGTGCGCATCGAGGCTGCGCGGGCGCCAGTGCCCTCCCACCCATGTTCCCCGGCGACTGGCGTGCCTAGGTGCACTGTCTGAGACACTGGGGGGAATTTCAGCACGCTGGACGGGCGCCCGTGGAGGCCCGGCTCCCGCAGGGACCTGTCACATCCTTAATGCTGCCCAAGGCAGTGGCCGCCACTGCATCGCACAGCAGCAAATTCCAGATGGGCGCACTCCCGTTTCAAGGAATCATTCCGCTCGATGGTTTTGCTCCCCCACTTTTCAGTTTCATGGGATGAGCCCACTGGGTCTAGAGAGAGGAGGCGCTCTCTCTCTCGCTCTCATTCTCTCTCTGCATACATTGCAAATTTTGTACACCTCTATTCATCTTGCTCAACCTCGCCTTTCCTCTAAACTAAATGGTCCCCGATTTCATAACCTAATCAAGATTTCATAACCTAAGTCCAGTGTTGGGATCCAGCCCCTGCTCACCCTGGTGGGCCCTTTCTGTGCCTTTCTAGCTTTGCATTGTTCTTCTCCACACACGCCCCTGGATTCTGCTCCCCGATTCTAGCAGCTGGCTTTGCCCCGGACTGAGCGAGGGGCCTTCTGTGTGAGGAGCAGGGGCTTAGCGCTGAGCCGCACCCCTTTCCCCCATAGATTAGGCACGTTTAATCATCTGAAGGAGACTAGGAACAAGCAGGTACCCGAGACGCACAGTGCTCATTTGTAGTCCAAAGTAAAAGCGCATTTGCAGATTGGGACAAACTGCAGAAGGCAGCCGCCACCCACGACCAGAAGGCGAGTACTCTGGCCTTCTTGGGAGGAGAGGCCGGCTCGGCTGGGTGCTTGTGTGCACACATGGAGCCCATGCCCGGAACTATGTTCTGACATGCTTCTGACGCGGTGGGCGCCAAGGCAGGGGGGCAACGGGCCGATGTCCCCTCGGCGGGAGGGCTGCTGGCTGTCCGTGCCGCTCGTGTGCCTCTGACGGTCTCCTGGGCCTCGCGTTCCTTCCTCCTTGTTCCCGCAGTGACATGACGACGCTGGCCGCCGCGGCTTACCAGCAAGGCATGGCTGTGCACGCTGGGACCCACATCCTCAACATGCAAGGTGGGCCTTTCAGCAGGGCGGTGCGCCAGGGGGGTTGGCTGGCGGCTGGGCCGAGAGCCGGACGGGGGTGGCAGGCGTGCCCGGATGCGGGAGGACAGCCTCCTCGGAAGGAGGCTTTCTGTGCGGGGAAAATGACACACACACTCCCCTCCTTCCTCTTCTGTCTGCTGCCTCTCAGAGTTGGAGAGAGGGCCGCCGGTTTGCATGCGCTGCCAACCGTGGCTTATGTTAGTGTGGGTTGTGAAGCGTGAGCAGCCCGTGAAGAGAACCCATGGTCGGTCAGGCTATGAACTCTGGGCTGTGGAAGCCATGGGGTGCCAGTGCATGCGCACTAAGAGCATGGGCCGCTCGTGGCTTGTTCCACCGCGCAGCAGAGGGGGCAGGCGAGAGTGAGCAGGAAAATCTGCCAGGGGACAAGCCGGCCCTCTCGGTGCCACAGAGACCGGTGGGATAGGAGGAGGGAGGGGCCAAGGGGACAGCAACCAGACAACCCAGGAACTGGAAAAACTGCCTGTGGTTTGCTCGAGTGTTTGGGAGCTCAGTCATGGGTAAGGGGCTAATTAAACCATGGGCTGCTGTTACATGCGAACCGTGCCAGGAAGTGTACCTCACCTGGTGTTGCCAGTCGCTTTCCTTCCATCTGTGGTGCACACCCATGACTGGAGGCCCAGAATCGCTCTTTTACAAGTCTCTGCTTGGCCAAACTTTCATCCGGCCCATTCCCGAAGACCTCTAGCGATGAGAACTCGGTCGGACCGCCAACCTCGTCTAGGAGGGCCGCTCCAGGGCTTCGCTGCTCCTGGGCTAGGAAGTTTTCCCGGTCTTTGCGGTTGTGGCAGAAATCCTTTTGTTGCACCCGTGGTAGAAATGGAGAACAAGATTGTCCTCGCAGAGCACCCTTGGGTAGCGTGAAGGAGAAAGTCGCACCGCCAGCAGGATGGTGCCTCGTTACTGGCTGGACGCGGGGCCCTTGAGGCCAGATTGTCAGTTCTGGCCGGCAGCAGCTTGCCACGGTTTTGCTTTGGCACCACATCCAAGGGAGCCTTCTGCACGTTAAGCAGGTCTTTGGGCTGGGATCCCTGCGCTTCTAGGACTGCCGACGTGCCGGGTGGGAAGAGGGAGGGGAGACGTTTGGGAGGCCTGCCCTCCTTCAAGAGGCGTCTCCATTCCACCACCTGAGTGGGCTGGTGTGTGGCGGAATTGACGTCCCTGCGATTCCCACCTTTGCCTTCCCCACAGGGAGCCCTGGCGGGCCCAGCAGGGCTGGCACACTGATATCAGCGGATCGAGCAAAGCAGATGTTTGGTCCTCCGGTGATTACGGTAAGTACGCTGCATGTGCCGGGAAGTCACGAGCGATCGAAGAATTTATTTTAATAGGGTCGGAGTATGTGTGTTGTTTCTGAAGCAGGTGAAACATCAGCTACTTTACGTAGATTTATTAGTCTAAATCCCACTTGGAAAGCGCCAGGTGAACCAGAGGAGGGACATACAAATGGATAACTGGGAAACACCGCTCCGTCTTTTCTGAGCCCCGAACGTTGATTTCTCTCAACCACCCAGCTCTTGGACAGTACAGAAATTTAATAAGATCAGTGACTAATCCTTAGGAATGTGCTCTCTCTTTTCTCCCTGGTTTCTTGGCAAAGGCCGGCATTAGTAATGCCTTAAGGGAAGTTTCGGAGGAGGGGGGTGCCCACAAGCTCCCTAAAAAACACATTTTTCTAGGAACTGGTTGTCCTAAACTCTCCTTCGATGTTCTAGCCGGATTTCTTTTCATGGATTCTGTGGGGCCTTCGGTGGCTGTGGAAGGTTCCCTCTTGTGGGGAGAGTGCTCGACTCCCATGGGTGGCCCGAAGGGAAGCTCAGGCAGTGTTCAGCCAACACAGAGGCCCACCCTCGAGCGTCGAGGGTGGGTTGAACGTGCTCTGTTGCCGAGCCGTGGGCTGTTCTTGAAACGTGGCCAGTTACGGTGTTGGCCGAGCCCAGCCAAGATAGCAAAGTGTGGCGAGCGACCCCGTTTGAGAGCAGTGCGCAGGTGCTCCTCCCGGGCTGTTGGTGGCTAAGAAGCCGCTTTCAGCGCCGCTGGGTTCGCACGGCAGGCTCACCCGCCTGTCAGCCGCAACCCGCACCCAGCCCGTGTCGCCTGAACCCGGCCCCCGCTTTGGAAGGTGAAGCGGACCCCAGGGCGCGCATGCAGCGCGGTGATGCGGCGTGCCGCTGTTGTTGCTTCTGTCCGCAGACACGCCACTTTGCCACACAGCAGGCCTTCCCCACCGGCACCCCGGAGCACGGGCAGTACCAGGGCAGCCAGCCGGGACACAGCCCCTACACGGTGGGCCAGGGCCAGCACACGGTGCCTGTCAGCTACGCCAGCAGCCCGTCGATCAGAGGTGACCGCGGTGGCCGGGGGACGGGCGGGGGGCATCTGGGGACCCCGGGGGCCTGCAGGCTTGTCCCCCAGCTGCACCGCGGGCAGGAGCAGGCAGCGAACGGAACAGGTGGCAGCTCGCTCCCTCTCCCCGCAGGCCCATCTGCCTTCCCCGCCATGCAGTACCTGTCGCAGCAGCAGCCGGGTTACGCCATTCACGGGCACTTCCCCACTGCCCAGCCAGGTAAGCCGAGGTGCCAGGTAGGGTGGGGGCGGGGGGAGGCAAGCCGGTCAGGGCTGCCTGGATGCACCAAAGCGGGAATCTCGCTCTCCAGGGTCATCACTGGTGCCGTCGTTTTCGGCGCCGGGTTAAGACCTTTTTATTTCAGCAATATTTTAATAAGTTTTAATATTGTTTCCTGTATGTTTTTAACTGCAGCCAGTGTGGGCCGGTAATTTATTTATGTCGTATTTTACGTTATATCAGTTATGTAAGCTGTCCCGGGGCTTCCGCAACAGGACGGCATATAATTGTTTTAAATAAATAAAGAAAGAAATAAATCCCACCTCCAGGAATCTGGCCTGAATCCGCTTTCATCTTGCCGGTCGAGGCCCAGTCCCTCCACATCCTCCCCCACCCCACTTGGGCTCTCGGGGTGTTGCTTCTGGGACCCCCAATATATGGGAGCGGGTTCAGGAAACAGAAAGGGCGGGCCAGGCCTTCAGGGGGCCGGAGCCTCGGCCTTGCGAAGGAGGAAGCGGCGTCTCCGCAGGGACCGTGCCAGGAGAGGCCTGGGCAGCAGAGCAGGAGGCAGGCGGAGAGGAGCTGGAGCAGCCTCGCTTGCAGTCCCGCCCTCGGGGTCTCAGGCGCGACTTGCCCACGGCGGGCTCTTCGGAGCCCTGCTCAGACGCTTTGGCTTTTGCGCGGGCTGGACCCACAGGTCACTCCACCCAGACCAGAGGGAGCCCACGGCACGCTCTGAGCCCCTCTGTCCGCCCCTTTCCCAGGGTAACCGCCCCGTGCCCTTCCGCACCCAGTCGCCATTTCTTCTCCGTCGGCTGCTCTGGGATGCACCGCGTGTGTTTCTCGGAAAGAGGTGTGGGCGAAGGTCTCGGGCAGAATTTTTAGCTCGGCAGGGCGGCCAAGGACAGGATGCATTGGAGGATGCTCTGGGGGGGTTGCCATGGAGCCGGGCGGCAGCCTCCCCAGGTGTGTTACGGAGCAGAGCCCTTCGCTCGAGTGCCGCGAACAGCCCCTCCGCCCCCGCCTGCTCCTTGTCTTTTATCGTTTGAACCAAAATTGTTGTTCCATTGGCAGAACTCGCCTTAAATCAGGCCGTGACTTGCTTGGGAATCGACTCGCGCGTTGAAAAGCGCTCGTTAGATCCCAGCCTGTCCGGCAGCTCCGCTTGGGAAACGTCTCTCGGCCGCCTTGGGAGGGAAATCGGGGCCCTGCAGAGCTTTCTGGGGAGGCCGGCCAGCTCTGCCAGCTTCCTCGCAGGGTGTGGGGCGCCTCTCAGTTGGCGGGGGTGCGGCCCAGAATGCACCAGGCGAAGTCGGCATGGCCGGCCCGGGCAGGAACATGGGCTGAGGCTGCAGCGCAGGTGGGGGCAGGTTTGGCCTGAGACGGCGGGCCGGGCGGCTGGCCTTTGTCCGACATAACCGGAAGGCGAAGATCCTTGCCCATGTGCCACACGCGCGTCTCTTTGCCTGCCTGGGCTCGCTCTTCCTCCCGTGTCTGCCTAGGTTTCATCCCTCCAAGCACCACCATCCCTCTGCAGAAGCAGCTGGAACATGCCAACCAGCAGTCCGGATTCACTGACTCCGTGAGTCTTTACACGCTGCCTTTGGCCCACAAGGCTCGCCAGAGGGCTTGCGGGAGAGTCCCGAGAACCGGCGCCTTTAATAGCCAGTTGCGAACCGAGCGGCTGAGGGAGAGCCCCTCAGCGGCAGGGCTGCAGCGCTGCCCGGCGCCCCAGACCTCGGGGCCGACGCAGGCGTGTCTCAGCCCCCCGCCGGAACGCTGCCTGGACGCCGGCAGGCGGAGCGAGCGCCCCGGTGCGCGGAGAGCAGCTTGTGTGGGGCGCGGGCTGGCTCTCCAGGGCGGCTTGCTTCTGCTAGCTGGGGCAGCCCATTCGCCACGCAGACCGGGGAGGGTGGGCACTGCAGTGTAACGCAGTTGCAGCGAGCCAAGCTTGTGCTGCTGGATGTTCAGCCTGGGCTTGAGCGTAGAGACCGTCCGGCAGGCGAGGCTCGGGCCGGAAGTAGCCTGAGCGCCTCGGAGCACGCGCTGCGGCGTGTGACCCCTCTGTCCCCGTCCTTGTTCCTCCAGTCAACCCTCCGGCCGATGCACCCGCAGGCACTGCATCCCACCCAGGGACTCCTGCAAGCTCCCCAAATCCCTGTCCAGATGCCGGCAGCCGCCAAGGTACGCTCCCCGTTGGCAGGGCCCGCCCCCCGTGCACTCTGCACACCTTCGGGCTCCGCTGCACCCTGCCCAAACCGCGCCTCCGCCCTCGCCAGGCTGTCGCAGCTCCCTGCATGTGGTACAGTCCTGCTTGGGTTCTGCAGCAGGGAAGCCTCACGCACGGCTGCTCCAGAGGCCACTATGTGGCGCGTTGGCCGGTCTCCCGTTGTTTCTCCTCCTGCGTTTTCATTTATTTGCCCATTTCGGCAAGGGATGGGGGTCACCTCTCTTTTCTCCCTCCCACCACAGCCCAGTCTGGCTTACACCCACCCAGCACGGCCAGCTTCCCCAGGCAGCTTCTCGCATGGGAGCGCCCCACAGCAGCCCCACACGGTAAGTCTTGTCATGGGATGGGTGGATGGAGGGGCGAGCCCAGCACGGAATCCAAGCCAGGGCTCAGCCTGGGCACATAAAGGTCATTGCCAAAGCAGCGGAACGGAAAGAGCGTTCTAGAAATGGAGAGTTAGAAATAGAAGTCTGTTTCTGGAATTTTTAAAAAACAAGCTTCCGTGGAATAGATCCCCCCCAAAAAGGGACCACAGGTGGACCGCCTTCTTTTTATGAGACGGAATATGCAGCAAACCAGAACGAAAGCCCGGCCTGATGCCCCGTAACCCCAGTTTGAAAAGCATCCCCTGAATCCGGTGTGTGAGGGGGAAGCGCATGCAGGGCTGGTTGGTTTGCCGAACTCCAGTGGGGGGCGTTCCAAGGGTTCCTCCTCGGCTCCGTCTAGTGCAAGTCCTAAAGGCCCTTGACCGGAAGTGGAGGAGGCGACCTCTTGCAACAGAAGTGCTTTCGTGTAGGCCAGAGCCAGCGCTGCCCTGTGCCCGGCGGGCTGCCAGGAACTCGTGCAGAGGGGCACCGGGCCGCCATGCAAAATGATGGCAGTGAAGAGACTTGCTAACGTTCTTTCCTTCAAACTCTGTCTCTCTCTCTCTGTGTCTCTCTCTCTCCCGCAGTCTGGTTTCCAGGCGTCTCCCCAGACAGCACCCCGGCACCCCTTCATACAGCACCCCCAGGGGCAGCGCTTCTACCACAAGTGAGCCCGAGTCCCCCGCCCCGTCGCTGCTTCAGCTGCCCCAGCCGCAGCGTGAACAAGGAAACCGCTTCGTGACTGTCGCTTTGTTCCTCCCTCCTCCTGCGCTGAAATACTGTTGTGAAAGCAGGGATCGCACTCCAAATATACCTGGCAGAATTCATTTTGTGTGGTGTTCGTTCCGTGTGTGTCCCGGTGCCCGTGCGCAGCAGCTCGGCGTGACGGCGGAAGGGACGGCTGGGCCCGGGGGGCTCGCCGGGGAGGCGGCGGGGAACGGGAGGGCAGCGCCCCCCACCCACTGCTGCCGCGGCGTGTGATGTTCCTGCAGAAGCAACTGACATCTGCCTCGGTCGCCCGGCAGGGCATTTGGCTCCTTCGGTCAGATGGGGCGTGCGGAGAGCAAAATCGCACGTGGGACATGCAGCCAGTCAGTCAGGCGCTTGAGCCACGAATGGGAGGTCGGCTTGGGCATTCGCTGAGCGGGACTTTCCCATGGTGGCCGAGGGCTCGGAGGTCCTTCCCGGTGGCGCGTCCTCTGCCCACCCTGCTCTGGAGGGGGCTCTTCTGGCCAGCCCCTTTAGGTCAAGCAAACAGAGCATGAGACGGGGTCAGCCTGAAACGGGCGGCATGCAGCCGCGGGTGACCCGCCCTTCGAGCAGACCGAGCTCTTCTGTCGCGACACTAACATTCGGGAGGCTCTCGCCGGTTAAGGGTCAGCCGCACTCCTGGCTCTGTTTTAGGGAGGTCTGCGTGGCACATGCTGCAGCCGGTTGCAGATGTGGGTCCAGCGTGGAACCACCCAGGAAAAGGTGGGGCAGCAGCTTTGAAGCCAAGGGCAAGTAGGCCTGGCTGCTGTGCAGTTTAGGGTTCCGTCTGCATGGGATGGAAGATCTCCTGGGCCCCACCGACTAGTGATCCACCTTGGCACCCACTGCACCGCCCGCCCCAATCCTGCTGTTCTTGCCTGCGACTGAGCTGAGCCAAGGGCAAAAATCTTGCGGCCTGACAGGTGGATGCCGAGTTCAGGTTTTTACGCAAACAAATGCATTTCTAAGTATTCCACGTAGTCTCCGGTTCGGAAGTCTGCGGCTCCCACTGCATGCACCCCGTTTCTTAGCAAAATACTTCGGGATTTATACTGCAATGGCCAATACCCAACTGCTCATTGCTTGGCGTGGCCATCTTCGGCTTGAAATACGCGTCAGGTGGCAAAAGCGGGCAGAGGCTGAAGACCTGCAGCCCCCCTACAAATCGTGCCCCCCCCCCCAGCCATGGCCCCTCTGACTGCGTAGCCCTGGCAGGCTTCCAGGGGACCAAAGCTGCGCTTGATGTTAGCTTACTCCGAAATTCCCCGCCCTTTCTAAATGATACAGCCGGAGACGGGTTTTCATATTAAACTTGTTTTATTGAGGTTGATTAACAAATGTGTTGGATTAACAGGGGAGGGAGGCCACAGCGCTGACCTGTGAACAGCAGAGGAGAGGAAATATGAACCGAGGAGACAGGTGGGGCGCTAGCTGGTCACCCCAGAAGATCCCTACCTGGAGCAGCCTTTGGGTGGAGATACAGGTACCCAGCAGGAGCAGGAGGGGAGGGAGTCGTGCGAGGGTTGCTAGCTCCGAGCGGGGGCTCCGGGGCAGCTACAGCTCTGTGTGGGGCAGGGTCGGGTCGGACATGATTGGCGGGGCCGGGGCCCAGGTGGCGCGAGGGCAGAGGGCAACGTGTGCTCTGACCAGACAGCCACGAGCGGTTGGCTCCCGCTGTGAGGAAGAGCGCGCTGAGCTCCGTGCCTGGCGGGGGCCTCCCCCGTGCTCCCAGACGGGGGGCCCTCGTGCTCGAGGAGGGGGCTTAAGCCAGTTCAGCAACCGGAGCAGCGATCCCAGAAAGAGACGGGTAATGGGTGGCCTCCAAGCGCAGGGAAGCGGGCCATTGGAGAGAAGGGACTGAATTGCTACAACCACCAAGGGGGGGGGAGCATCCGACAGTGAAAAAGCCCCCCCCGCCAACCCTCAACAGAAATGCTCACAAGAACACACATTTGTTTGGGCTAAGAGTGCGACTTCTCGGTTCGCAACAGTTATTTTGCTCAGTGCTGTTTCTGAAAAGGGACAGTCCCCCCCCCCAACACCACCACCTCTCAATAGACGCATTAAAACTAAAAAAAAAAATTAACACGAGTCTTTTGCAATGTTTTGCCTCCTTCTAGCAGTTTAAATATTTTCCTTTAAGTGCAAATTCTCAACTTCTCTTGCCAGAGAACAGCTGTAGTGTTACTGGCACCCGAGAGAGGGAGGGGACTGGAAAGCTGCGGAAGGGGCCGAACAAGAAAATAAGGAGGGTACATCAGCGTCCAGCTTTTTTTCTTTAAAAAGACCACGAAATAAAAAGTTTCTTTTCTTTTGTTTAATTCAAAAGGGTGGGGTGGGAGGATTTTGCTTTTTTAAAGGAAGGGGAAGAGAAAAAAAAAAGATTTGGGTGGTTTGGAGCCGAATCTGACAGTCTGCGGGTTTGCGCTCCTCTCTGGTTCACAACAGGTTGGAGCCGCTGCTGCCGCCGCCGCTGCCGCCGCCACCTGAGGAAAGGGGGGGGAGAAGGGGGCTGAAGGGGCAGCTCCGCGCAAGGGCGGCAGCGGGACTGCCCCCTCTCCCACAGCTGCTCCGGCCCCAGGCCCTCTGGGACTCACCTGTGGCTCCCTTATTTAGCCATAGCCTTGATAGCAACAGCCGCTTCCTCCGTCATCGCAGACAGTACGGTGATCTGCGGAAAGAGCCGGCCGCAAGGTCAGGGGTCACCGCGTGGAGACCCCAAAGGCGGGGCTGGCCAGCCGGTTGGCCTTCAGGATCGCCTCTCAGACCGAGCTCCGGCCCACGCGTGCCAGGGGACGCCTGGAGCCCTCCTCCACAGCCCACAGTCGCCTCACCCGGGACGGTCCCGGCGATCGGGGCTAGAGCACAGGCGCCCAAGGAGCGGCAGATCGGAGGGCACGCGGAAATGGGGCTGGCTGCTTTGCAAGGTGGCTTTCGCACCGCGTTATTTTTGCCATCTTAAATTTGCCTTTTAATTATTTCTGGCCACCTCTGGCATTACTGAACAGATGGGGTGCGCAAGCATCACACATGTAATCCGAGGGAGGCGCAGGCACGCACGCCTCCCGCCCGGCGCACGGCTCCTACCAGGATTTCCTCGCCACAGTCGTATTTCTGTTCAATCTCCTTGCCCAGGTCTCCCTCAGGAAGGCGCAGATCCTCCCGGACTTCCCCACTGTCCTGAAGCAGGGAAAGGTACCCATCCTGGATCCCAATAAGCTGTAAAAACATTGGGGGAGGGGGAGCGGGAGAACCGTGACCTGGGGCAGCCCCTCTCCTGAGCGGCGACCTCCTGCCCTGTGCCGGCTGGGAATTGCAGTGGTGGTCGCACACGGCACTTAGCCGGGAGTGGCTCCCCTGGGGCTGCATCAGCCCCCGCTTCAAGGGCGGCGAGGTCCCTTGGCCCTTGGCCCTGTCCGGAGAAGTGGGGCGCGGCAGCTGGGGACGCAACGCTCCAGGCGGCTCTTGTGCTCCCCGGGCCCCTTTCGCACGCCAGGCCCCGACTCGGAAGGGCAAACCCACCAGCGCACGGCAGCCCTCGCAGACCCCTCCTCTGCACGGAAATATTCTTGTGCAACGTACCCAGAGCCTGTCAGTCGCCCGAGGAAGCAAAGCCCTGCTTGCAGAGGGGGTGGCGTGTGTGCAAACCAGCCTCACACCCACACCCACACTCTGCATGAGTCGGGCTCTGGACAGAGAGAACATGGGCCAGAGCCCAGGGAAATCCGGCAGGTTCCCACTCTCGCCCGCTGTATGCCGGCCTCTCTCACATGGCACCAAGGTTTCAACACGGTGGATCTGGCGTAAAGCCACCACCAGCCACGCCGCGGGGGGGGGCGTCCACCCCAAAGGAGATGCCCATCTGGGCAAGCCGGGTGGGCAGCACTGGCTGGGAGGGCATCTCTGGAAGGAGGCAGACCCGTCTGGTTTGCCACCACCCCGGCGCCTGCAAAGCTGCAGCTGCCCCGAGCCAGGGGAGGCCGGGCCCTCGAGGAGCCACACGGGCCATGGGTGCTGCGGCACACGGAGGTGGAAGCACACGCCGCCTCACGCGCCGTCACTGCGAGCCCCGCCTCTCGGGTGCTCTTGCCTGAAAACGGGGACCGCCCCAGCGCCGTCCACCTACCTGGAAGTCATTTCTCTTAATGTTGGGCACATCCATATTGTGGGTTGAAGGACAGATATCTTCATATTTTTTCCCAGTGAAGATGTCTATGCCGACAAGATGCACCTAAGGATGGCGGGCAGAGGGTGGAAGGGGCGAGTGAGTGACGTGGCCAACGATGGCGCCGTGTGCACGCAGACACGTGTGCCAAAGCCCAGCGGCACCCCGGCGAGGGAGGGCAGGCAGAGGAGCGCACTCAGAGGCACCGCCTCCCTGTCCGTCCTGCAGCGGGGGAGCAATTTTGGCACGGAGGACACGTTTATTGGTCGCCGAGCCCAGACGGCTTCAGGTGCCCTCAGCCAGGCCACACGCCTGTTATCGCCCCCGGTGCCCCGGCACCGCTTGATCGGCCGCCTCTGCCTCGTGCGCTTTGTGCCTTGCACAAAGCTGCCCGCTGCCTCGGCCTGCCCCACCCGCCTCTCTCCTTGCTTCTCCCTACCCTCTGAACGCCTTTCCGCAACACTACACCCTGCGGAAACCAAAGTTATACCAATGTCCACCAACTCGCAGGTCTGCATTTCTGCTTTGGCAGGTCAGCAGAGAGACTTGCAGAAATCCCAGAGTTGCTTCTGAGCCCGAGCTTTTCCTGTGGCTATGCGAAAACACCTCCCTAATTAAGAATTCCATTTAAAATAGGCATGGCCCTCGGCGGGGGGGCACAAAAATACATGTTTCTCTGCATCTGGACACCTCCTTGCCCTCTTTCCCAGCGCTGGCTGCCAGCCCACGTTTGGTAGGAAGCCTCCCAGACCAACGGGCGCAAGGGCTGCAATGGGTCAACGTGTTCACGAGAAATTCCCCACCCAGCCTCCCTGCAAGCTGCTAAGAGAAGCAAACTGCCCGGGTCTTTTGCACGGTCTCCTGTCCCAACTCTGGGCTGCGAAGAGACCGCAGAAGAAAGAGAAGCCAGTATGCCCTAGAGGGGGGGGGGGGTGGAAGGATGCAGAGCTGGCAGCAGTGGAATGAGGAGAGCCACCAGAAGAGATCAGAACAGGAGTGGGAAAATAAATTTCCCCTCACAGAGCTTAAATTGAGGTATTTTGTCCTGCAAAACGCGCAGAAAAAGGGGCGGGGCGCTCCTGCGCCAGACCCCGGGGGCACGATTCCTCCGTCCCACCACCCTGCCGAACTCTCCTCTCTTTTGCCTTTGCTCCGAGCCAGAACTAGCAGCTTGCCAGCCCAGGCTGGCCTTCGCCGGGGCTTTCTAGGGACTGTCCATCTGAGGGCTTCTTTGCAAGGTAGACAAGCTTGCAGCCAAAAAGAAACTGCATTCAAAACTGTCATACAAGTCTAGAAGCGGTTCGCGCTTTCCTCTCTGGGAGCTTTTAGAAACAGCCTCTCGGGGTGAACAAGCAAATGCACCATCCATCCGGTGTGTCCATTCGCCGCTCCCTCCTCCCTTTCTCGTTGGACCGGTCAATGTGTGAACATGCAAATTCACACAACCAACGGCTCTCACAAGTGGCACTCCCACCCCAATGTCTATTCTGCATGCACGCTGCATTTTAGAAGCGGTGTGTTTTATTAACCTATATTCTCAGCAACGCGGCTTTCCTTCTGTACCTAATTATGTTATCATATTTTGAGCATATGGCTAAGTTTGTCAGGTTTCTGTTGCTGACTGGACTGTGATAGGATTATGATGATTTGATTGCCTCGAAAGTATTTAAGATATTGCATAAATTCAATAAACATCAATGGGTCGGGGGGGGGTCCTCCCTCACTTTTTTTGGGTACTGGCAATCTTGAGGGTTGTCCTGTGTGTCCTGACAGCTCCTGTAGCCACAGTTCCTTGAGCATGGCAAGATGCGAGTTGGAAAATCACAGCCAAGAAGGAGCACATGCTGTGGGAGAATGGAGAGAGGCTCCTGGGGGACCCCCGTCTGTTGTGACCTCCACCATCACTGCAGCTCTCAGAGGATGAGGCTCGCCAGGCAGGGAGAGAAGAGGAGCTGAAGCCGCCAGTTCTGCTGGCCACAGTCCTCTGGCCCAGGACGGACTCCCTTTCCCCCCACTGAAGAGGCTGTGTGGGGCAGCCATGGGAACGCCCCACAGAGGGAAAGGCTCAATCCCCCTGCACGCCATGAAGCAGCTGGTTTAACAACCAGGCTCGCACACTCAAGCAAGGAGGGCAAGCCGGGGGCCTCTTTTCCGCATGCCAACGGTGCGCCACCGCATTGCCAGAATTGCTTCAGCCACACATGAGCTCCCGTGTCGTCCAAGCCCTGTGAGAGTGAGCAGAGGGGGGAGTTTTCAGACTATCCCTGAGCCCTAGGACATGCCGTGGGTCCTACGGTGCCCAGGAAGCCCCCTGCCTGCCTCACCTCACAGGGCGAGACATGGTGAGCACACACGGTGCGAGCAACGATGGAACTGAGGCAGCGTGCAGCGTGCATGCACAGCCATGTGGACCCAACCCATCTGTGTGCGCTGGAGAGCGACTGTCCATTTCACCGGGTATGTGACGCAGGGGAATGCCCACGTGGGCTGCAGTAGGCTGGAGGATACGCAAGGCAACGAATCCACACGGCCATGCTCACGGTCTCCGCTGCAGCGCTGAACAGGCTCGCACCGCCAGCAGCTGGCCCACCGAGACTCCACCAAGCCGAGCGGGCGCGACCCTCCCACCCCCTGCGGGCTGTGCGCACTTACTTTGGCATGACCGTGCTTGCCGGTCTTGGAGGTGGACATCTCCACAATCTTGCAGGGACGCCCTTTGAGCACCACAAAGCCGTTCTTGCGGAGAGCGGAGCACTGCATGGGGAAGGTGGCGGAGGCACCGGCATCGCCGGTCTCAAAGTCTAGGTCATCAGCCATGGTGGATCAGATGTTATGAAAGCTGCCCGGAAAGAGAGAGAAGAATCTCAGCGCTTGGGCTTCAACGGAGCTGGCTCAAGTTCCCCGCGGTCTCTTTAGTCCACAAGACGACAGCAGTAGGAAAAAACGCTGATTACAGCAGACACATAGGTGGCACGGAACATGGACACTGGTGTGCTAGATGCCATCCCGACAACCCCACCCCTTCTTTAACAAAGTTACGTTTCTACACACTCAGGCTGTGGAGTGCGCGTCAAAGCCATGGCTGCACGAAAGGAGAAAGCTGGCCAGCGTGGAACTCAGGACGCTGACATAGTAACACCTTCCATGCTAAGGGTTTGAGGAGGCGTTTATGCCTGCAGTCATGAAAATACTCAGTGGCAATGAGTTCCGCAGGTTAATCAGGAACTGCCAGAACTCTCCTGTAGTGCCAGGCTTGGCCACAAAGCTCCATGCTTAAGTGAGGTGAGGGAGAACACCTGCACAGACTGCCAGGTCAATGCACATGCCCAACATATGAGAAACCAATGAGCCTGGGCAACAGGGCAGAAGGATCCAGAAATACAGTAGGTGGGCTTTGCATGGAGAGTTGCACTCCAGCAAGACCTAAGCTGGTCCTGTACATCAACCCAAGAGAAGCACAACAGCAGCAGCAGCTGGACTAATGCACAATATTCTCATGTGGTGCACAAGTGGCACTTAAAAATCTTTAACACGAGCTCTGGAAAACCACATTTTGCCCTAGCACTGCTCAAAACGGAGTGGACGTTCACCGGTAACGACGCCTCATAACCATCTCCTCCAAGACTACAACCCGTGAGCCTTTCCCACCCTCTTTACCAAAGCCCACAAAGCTTTGCAAGACTGCCTGTAGCTCTTGCCCTGTGCAGTCGCCAAGCCAGCCGGACGCTTCAGCCCCAGGCAGCCCCGTCTCCTGCTTCATGCCTGACAGGTGAGCGACATCGCGGACAATCTCCCAAGAGGCAAAGGTGGCAAAGGTGGAGGATCCGAAGCCATGAAAGTAGAAGTCTCAAATGCCGAAGAGATGCAAGCAAGCACATGCTAGGAGATGACACACACGAACCATAGGGGAAGTTCCCCCCAAATATATTTTGTCCCCAGATGTAGAATGTGAAATCTTGCAATGCAACTGTACTTGGGCATGAGGGGAGAAGAAACACAAGCCTGTTTCTGCTTTTATCCTCTAGACAGAAAACTCTGGCACAAACAGCCTCACACCACAAGGACCCTGCTATTTTGGAACTGGCCTGCCATTTAAAAGCAGCTACTCAGGCCCTGAGCATCTAAATCAGTAGCAGGATTCAAGCACAAAACCCTCCATCAGGCTTAAAAGGTGCTGAGAATGTACTCCAAGGGACGTGGAGTTACCACTTAGTGCCCAGCAGACTGTGCTTAACTCTCACGCAGCAAAACACCGGCTTAGTGCCTGCGCCTCAGGAAGGCCGGCATACGGCGTGCGCACACAGGGGCTCATTCAACCGACTTGGCTTGCACTCCGAGAACGCCTCTCTGCGGGCAGCGGGATCACTGACAAAGGCCAGGCCCCATCTTGTGCAGGCAGCACGTGGCTCCCAGGTTGTCCGGCGTCCTCCCCATCTTACATCAGAGCTGGAAAAACTAGATTGGATTCCGGAGGAGGTGCCGCGGGCTCACCCTCGCGTTGAGACAGAGCGGAGACAGAGCGGAGACGGCCCTGCCCGCCGCTCCAGGCCGCGGGGAGGGGGATGGCTCACTCGCCCTCTCCGCGGATCTGCTGAGCTCATTTTCGTCCCGGCCCTGCTGCCCCCCCGCCCCACCTCCTCCAAAGGCAACTCTCAACCTGCACACGCTCGGATACTTGATGACAGCAACTGCTAACTGCAATAGCTCATGCGGGTGACAGCCGGCAGCGGCAGCCACAGCCATCGCCGTCGGGAGCCCGGGAGCACCTCCACCACGTGCTTGCCTGCGACGGAGGAGCAGAGCAGGGGGAGGGAGCTGCGAGCCAGGCAGGAAGTTTGAGCCCACTTGGTGCGCGCGCGAGCGAGCGAGCGGCAGCCTCTGTGCCACATGTTCGAGGGAGACTCCCTCTTTTCCTGCCAGCACCGAGCATGATTCAGCTAAGCCGCCACTGCAGAGAACCAGGCTCAACCATGTGGCCGAGGGAAGGCGGGGGGACGCAGGAATATTCGGGAGGGAATTTGCGCTTTACACTCACGTAGGGAGCGCTGCCCCGTCCCCGAGCCCGCTTCGAAAGCGCTTGCCGCAGAACCATCTCAGGTGCGGCGTACAAACTGCCCCCGGGAGAAAGAGCGCTCCCCCAGCTACTGAATCTCCCCGTTCTCCATCCACTCAGACCCCACCGATGAGCCGCGAGCACTTCCTCGCACATGGTCCCCAATCCCGACACCCTGGAGGCAGCCCGCTCCAGGAACAGCCCCTCGCAGCCAGCCTGGGGTCTCTGTTACGCAACGAGCGCCTAGCCGCCACCGCCTTGGTCATCCCGGCCTGAGCCAGAGGCCAGGCACAGAGGAGGAGGAAGGGCCGCTGCCGAGCGGGATCCTCCGTCGGGGAGAGCACGGCTCCGCGCAAGAGACGGTCCACACGCCCTCAACTCACCCTGATCCTCTCTTTCAGGGATCGATTTGGGGCTCACCTCCTTACCCACGATGGTTAAGCTCGACGCTCTCGCACTCCAGACAACCTTGCCTTCCTTACAGGGGCCTCTGGCTCCTTCTGCTCCAAGTCAAGCTGAAACCCAGCCCATGTCCCGGGAGACTGACCTGCACCCCGCAATGGAAGAGGGGGACCCCACCAACATCCACAAAAGTGCGTGGAGCAAGCTGGACCACACGGTACCCCTCGCCTTATGCAGGAAAGGGAATCCTGCCTGCTCTGCCCAGCACTTAAGCCACTGCACTGGCACACAGGGAACGGGCAGTCTGTGGCATGAATACACAATGGCTACACCTTCACACGGTAAGCCATCTTTTCACGTGCCTTGAGTAACCGCTTGGGAGCCCTCCTGTCAAGCCACCTCCCACCCCACACCCTGCGTGCAGAGAGAAATAAGCCCACCCAGCAGCCGCTCCTCCTCCTCGCCAGGCCACTGGAAGCCCCCAACTCCCCTCCCAAGTGCTTCCCCACCTGTGCACAAGTTCCTGCCGTGCTCCCCCCCCCCAGCCCAGCGCCAAGATGCCTCTTCACTCACACCTCCTTCCTCATAGGCAAGCCACAGACTCCAAGCACATCCAAAGCAACATGGGAAGTGAAGTCCTAACCATCTGGAGTCCCGGATTGGGAAGGCTGCCCCAACCGGCCTACTCATTGCCAGGGCACACTGTCACCTGCCTTGGCTCCCGCCCCCAAAGTAAACCCTCACAAAAGCCCCACCACTAAATAAAGACCCACAAAACCACACGGCAAAGAAGCCCCGCTGCCGTCCTCCATCTGCACGCAACGCTTCCCAGAGGACAGAGAAAATGAATGCGTTCGCTCCTGACCCAGCCCCATTCAGACAACACCAGGACCCCTAGGCTCACAAAGGCAAGCTGGTAACCCGAAGCAAGAACCCCTGCAGTGCTCCCTGGAGGAACACAACCCCAGCCGACTCTTCTGGACCCGCACCCCCAGAACAGCAGTCCAAGGGGTGCACCCCGGCTGCAGCGTCCCTCGTGCCACACCTATGCACAAGCCGCACCCCCCCCCGCCCACCCGCCCTGGCTCAGCCCCACGTTTCCCCCGGCCTGTCCCCATACGCTGGGCCCTCCGTTACTGCAGCCACAAAGGCTGCCCGGCCCTTCTGGCGGCGGTCCTATCACGGCACCCCGGGCAGTCGCTGGGCAGCCTCGCCGCCCCGTGCCCTCCGGGCGCTCGGGGCTGCAGCTCCCACGGCTCCGGGCAGGAGGGCGACTGCAGGCCCGAGCACCCGGGCCGGGAAGAGCGAGAGCAAGGGGCGAGCCTGCCCGCCCCGCGAGGCCTGCCCTGGACCAGCCCCCCCGCCGCACGTTCCCGAAGTGCGAGGCTGACTCCAAAGGCAGCCCGGCCCCGGCCACCGGCCTCCCCTCCAGGCGCGGGGGGGGGCGAAAAGTTTTCTCCGCTCCGAGCCAACTGAGAAGCCCCCCGCGCCCAGCAGAACGGGCCGGGCCGCCCCCCTCCCCGCCCCTCCCCGGGCGAGCCCAGAAACCTGCCCGCGCCCCGTGCCCCGCCGGGGAGACGGGCCCCGGGGGGGG
>JAIXND010000857.1:1348321-1384718 GCA_023646645.1 Varanus salvator macromaculatus | reverse complement strand
AGGGTTCTCCCCCCCCCCCCCCCAGTTTGCCTCAGGGACATAAATTGCATTCTGCAAGGCCGGCTCTCTGTCCATCTCACACGGTGTTACCTCCTTTGGCAGGGAAAGGTATTTCCAGTCACTTGCTACCTGGCCCTGTTGGCTAACAATGCCGGGGTTGACCCCAGAGCCTGCAGCGTGCAGTACTCATCCTCTGCCCTTGAGCTCTGCCTTCTCCCTTGCCCTCCGGGGAGCCCCTCTTCCGGCATGGGACTCGGCCCCTGCTCCTTTCTCCTGAGTTCCCAAGCAGGCTTGACTGAGCGGCTGTTTCAGGGCCTGGGCAGGCAGACCGGGGGCTGCCATGTTTGCCTTGGGGTAGATGAGAGGAATGCGGGACGCCACGCACTCTTGGGTCTGCTTGCTTCTGAGTGGCGCTCAGGCCAGAGCTGGCTTCTCTCTAGAGGGCTAAAAGCCCCGGAAAGTCCCTTGGCTATTGAAGCAGGTACAGGTATGTACCATGGCCACCCAATGAAGTGCACCCCCCCCCCGAGTTCCCTGACTGAGAACCCCAAGTGGCCTCTCTGAACGCCAGAGGAGAAGCCGGGGCTTGATGTCATGCCAAGTTCCAGTATCCACACGAGTTCTCTGGAAAGGGGACTCTCTCAGCTAGGTTTAATTTCAAATACCATCACCCAGCCTGTTTTGGGTCTCTTGATCTGGGCGTAAACCGGGGGTGCAGAAGCCCAGGCCCAGGGGCCAGATCCAGTGGCCTTGGAGCCCCAGGCTGGCTCCCTGGCCACACCCCATCTCTTCCAGTCACCAAGCCCCTGGTGGTCCCCAGGCTGTCGTGCGGTGTCTTCCTCCTCAGGTTGAGTGGCAGTAAGAGTACTCGGCTAATGTGCGGGTTTTGGCCATGCTGGGCTGCTGCCTGTGCCCCCAGCGCTCCTGAAGCCGTGTTCTGCCCCTGGGCTAAGCACTACCCCAGGGCTGGGGTGGGATGCTGCAGCGGCTGGGGGGCTTAGACTGCCTGGGCCTTCCTGGGAGGGGGCTGAGGATGTGTGCGCACCTCTGGACAATTCATCCGTCTTCTTTCTTCCTTGGGAACGCGTTGCAGCCACCCAGGTGCAGGGCACAGTGAAATGGTTCAACGTCCGCAATGGCTATGGATTTATAAACAGGTGAGCCTCCCCTTCTCTTCCTCCTGAAAGTTTTGGAGCAGTTGTGAGTCTGTTTGGATAACCTTTGATTGCCACTCATGGCTCCCTGTCAATCTAGGCAGCCTGAAGGCAGCCACCAGTCAACAAAACATGAAGCTTTAAATGTCAGAGTTGAACTGGAAAGCTGTAATCATGAATCTTCCTAAATTTTCTAAATTATACAAGTTAGATCCATTCACAAGAAGAAAATACCAAATGAATTACTAATATTAGCTAGATGATTGGCTAACGAGTCTGACGGGAATGAGAGGTGAAGAACCCAAGCTTCACTAGAGGCTGCATCCTCAGTCTCAGGTTGCTTGTAGTTGGTGTTGGCAAGGCCAAATGCACTCTGCACATGCTCAGGTACCAAGTCCTTGCACTTGGAAGAACCGAGCTCTGCTGAGCCTGAAGGGAATTTAGATTTACAAAGCAGATCTGTTTTTCAGTGCCTGACTTCCTGCTAGAGAGAAGTGGCTGAGTCAGAAGAGCAAAGATTACCTGGAAACCAGGGCAACCGGTCAGCTGACTGCCCAACTTTTTGCAGAAAAATGCTTTGGTCCCCACCCAGGATGACGCGGTGGAAGCCTAGCCTGAAGCTGAGCGGGCTTTTCTGTGTACCGGAATAGAAACGCATGTGCTGAAACCTGAGTGCTCACAGGAGAACCTTCACTGAATCTCTGGCTCATTTGCTCAGAGACCCTGCGCACAGAAGAGGTGTTACGTGGTTTCTGCGTGCTGGACTTAACCTGGCAGAGAGAATGTGTGTTGGTGTGGCCTGCGCAAGCCGCTGGTGACACACACACACACGTGTGTCTGGGGGCTCTCCGCCGGGGGCTTGGGGACTGTGGCCCACATGTGTGCCGCGATGGTCTCTCAGGGTGTCTGCGTGCCGGAGGAATGTGTCGTGATTGCAGAAAGCCTCCATTCGCATGTGTCAGCGGTGTTGATTTCTGGCCAGGGACGGGGGCTGTGCGCTTCTGGTGGGCACTGGGGAGGGGGAGGGGAGGGGAGGATGTCTGCGCCAGCAGCGTTCAGCCGCAGCGGGGGCCCGGCGTGCCTCCTGCACAACCCGCCCCTGTCCCCAAGTCGGGAATGAAAGGTCTTGCTCTGATTTGTTCTGAGTGAACTCCTGAAATGCCCGGCTCTTCCTAAAGTGCCGCTGAACGCACATTGCCACGGGTATGTAGCCACCTGATCAGTAAACAGGCTGGCGAGAACCCCGCCTGCATCTCCTCCTCCCACCTGGCCGCCAAGGTAATCCTTGAGCAGAGATTAGCCGTTCCTGTTGCTGTCGAGATGGGGCCGAGGGGGCACTCAGCCGGGGGGGCGGGTAGCGGAGAAGTGTTCAGTCCAGCTTGGCCTGTAGGTGTGAGGCTTGCTGCGAGCCAAGACGCAACTCACATTACGGGAGGGGGCAAAAGTGGCCCAGCCCCATTAATAGTTAGTCATTCCGTCGCCAGTTATTTTCGAATGCTTCTTGGAAGAGGGGCATGGTTTGAGTAAGACTCGGGGTGCTGCAAATGTCTGAGTTTCATTACGTCTCCCCCCAGCAATTTGATTCAGTGTGAACAGTGAGCATTCCCGGCACACGCACCCCCCAACCGGGAAGGCCCCTAAGCTTTGTCTCTTCCCTCCCTACAGGAATGATACCAAGGAGGATGTGTTCGTGCACCAGGTAAGAGGCACCCTGTGGGCAAGCGCACTGCTTTCTCTTCCACGTGGCAGCACCAGGCGCGCTGCCGAGCCAGAGCTGGGGACAGCGGGCTGGGTGGAGGCTCTTTTCCGTGTCAGAATTCCTCAGGTGCTCCAAAGTTTTGGAATGCCGCCCTGGAGCAGCAGCTGCAGTCCTCGATCCTGGGCTGTGGAAGCCGCAAGTTTACAGAGGGAAGGTGGTCAGGTGCCCACTAGAGAGCCAGCTGCCTTGAAAGGGGTGCAGCTGCCCCCCTTAGCTAGAGGGACAATTTGTTAAATATACGTGAGGAAAGTTCTGGGCGCTTATTTAAATTAGGAGCCCGAGCTGAAGGCGTCTTGGCTCAAAAGGACATGTTACTGGAAACCTGAACCCCTGTAAGCTGCGGAACATGGACCAGAGTGTTCTGCTTTTACAGCCTGAATCAGTAGTCAAATGAGGGCAAAACCACAGACAGCCCCACTGAATCAAACCAGACCTTTCTAGTTCCACATCCCGCTTCTCCTGGTGGCCCACCTGATGCCCCGGGAAGGCCAGAAGCAGGATTGGGGTGGGGGGCAGCATTTCTTTGATGTGTCCCTGCAACTGGTACTCAGATGGACAGCGTTATCTTCCAGGGACTTCCCTGATCACCTTTCAGAGAAGTCTCGTGTTAGCTGCCATCACTGTCCCATGTGGTAGTGGATTCCTTAGTTCATGCGCTGTGTGGGGAAGTTTGGCCATTTCCGCTAGTTGGTAATATTATGGAGCACCGTCCACTTGTTAGCTTTGCTCAGCCGGCATGACCTCTTTCCTCTCGCTGTCTCTAGGGGCCGGCACTGCTCCCCATGCCCCCATTTTAGAGGGAAGCGGGTCATGTGAAACGTACTGCAGCCCAAATGCCGGTGTACTCGCTTGTGATCGGGCACACCCTTTTGCACTGCTCTGATGTGAGGAGTCGGTAGAAACACGAGAGCTGCGTGAACGTGGCCATCTTGCTGAAGGGTCATTGTGTCTTCTCTGCTCTTTACTAGACGGCGATCAAGAGAAACAACCCCCGTAAATTCCTCCGTAGTGTTGGAGACGGGGAAACGGTGGAGTTCGATGTGGTGGAAGGAGAGAAGGTAGCTCGGATGGGGCCGTGCGTGGCAGCCCTTGGCGGACTCCGCTGGCCGCGCCCCACTGACCCGAGCCCCGCTTGTCTCCCGCAGGGTGCCGAGGCGGCCAACGTGACTGGCCCCGGCGGCGTGCCCGTGAAAGGCAGCCGCTATGCCCCCAACCGCCGCCGTTTCCGCAGGTTCATCCCCAGGCCCCGGCAGGCCCAGCAGCCCCAGGATGCCCCCCGGACAGAAGGGGTTGCCGAGCTGGTCAGCGAGGGGGAGAGAGCGGACGACGCTGTCCAGCAGCGCCCTCGACGGAGGCGCCCCCCACCGTTCTTCTTCCGCCGGAGATTTGTGCGGGGGCCCCGGGCGCCACCCCAGCAGCAGCAGGTCCAGCCAGCAGAAGTGAGTCCGCCCAAGAGTCGGCTGGCGGACCTGAGCGGCTCGCAACCGCGGTGGAAGCTTTGCTCACTCCCCCGGCACACAAGGCGCCTCAGGGCACTGTCCTGGCTTTCCTGCCACGCCGAGCCCCCCTTAGATCACGGATTTTGGGATCCCTGCGCCGGACTCACGCACACTCCTGCCTGGAAGGGAGCCCCTGTGGGGTTGGCACGTCCTGTTGCCCTCCTGGGCCCCCGGGCACGTCTCCTCTGGCTTGAGGCAGCGGCAGCCCGAGCCTAAAGCACTGCTCTCCCCCAGGGCTCTGACAGCACAGAACCCAAAGATGCCACCCAACCTGAGGGGGACCAGCAACAGCAGATCCAGGCTGGCGAGAGAGCCCCAGCCCCTCGCTTCCGCCCCAGGTACCGCAGGTAAGGCTGCACGCCACACCTCCCAAAGTGCTTTTGCATGGCCAGCGCTCCCCCGTTTCCTAGCGGCGGTCACCTGCGCGTGTGGTCCAGCGAAGAGCGGAGTCACCCAGGCGAGAGCACTCTTCGCACGGCTCTCGCACGTGGTTCATGGGCGTACGTTCCCCACTGCCCAGTGGCGCCAGGGGGTTCTGTCTCCATGCCACTTCATGGAGGGTCATCCCAGGGTTTTCCCCTGCTAGTAACGCAAGACGCGTTCAGAGTAGGAGATCGCTGCCTGTCCACAGCCCTGCGCCTCCCTCCCCTTCCGACTGCTGCGCATGGAAGGGCCTCAGCCGTAGCCTCGGTTGCTTGCAAGACATGTGCCCCTCTTGCTCGGATGACCTCCTGCCCCACGACCCAGCATGTCCGTGCCTTCTCTTCTCTCACCTACTCCAACAGTTTGAGTGGCCACCGCTGCTGAGTTTTTGGATTGAATTTCCCATGTATACTTTAATCCTCAAAGCTGCAGTACCCTGATGCTTACCTTCGGCTAAATCTCTCTTATCCCCCTAATTAAGATGAGTTTTGGGAGGCATTTAGGCTTCAGATGAGGCAAATTGCTAGTGATGGTTCTGAAGATAAGTGACCCCCGAGCCTTACCTTTGTCCCAGGAGACCTCAGGGGTGGTTTTGGCTTTTTGAACCGTTGCATTTCTTCTCCGGGCGAAAAGGCTGAAAAACTCCCACACTTCTTCCCATCCAGACCTTTCCGCCCCCGCCCACCGCAGCAACCCACCACGGAAGGAGGAGACGGCGAGACAAAAGCGGCACAAGCCCCGGCGGATGGCATCCGTCCCGAGCCCCAGCGCCAGCGCAACCGGCCTTATTTCCAGCGCAGACGCCAGCAAACAGCTGCAGCCCGCCAGACTGCACCAGAGGTAAGGTCCAAGGTGTGCGGGCTGACAGCGTGGTCTCTCGCGGACGGGCACTTCGCGAGGCTGGGCTTGCCATCCAGACCCTGCTGTCTCTGCGCGCACGCGCACACACACACGCGCACACACACACTCACTCACTCACACTCTCTCTCTTCCCTGGGCTGAGAGTCTGGGACTGGCCCAAAGTCACCCAGTTGGCTCCATGGCCGAGCGGGGACTGGAACTACACCACACTGGCTCTCAGTGGTGCGGCAGGGAAGGGCGTCTTCTGCAGAAGGGGATTTGCAAAAAGGCAGCGAGTTCCCAGGAGGTTCCAAGGAGTGACTCCCCGTGTACGAGCACCGTTGTCCCGAACACGGAGCGCTCGGATCTCTGCTAAGACGGCTGTCCTCCGTTCCGCCCCAGGCTCCCACGGCTGCCAAGGAGCACCCTGCTCCCAGCTCCGCTGCTGCTGGCGGAGACACCCCTGCCACTAGCACTCCTGCGATGGCTCCGGACGCAGTGGTGGAAGCCAGCAAGCCTGCTCCCCCGGCCCAGGAGAGCCCCTCCCAGCCACTGCCGGAGATCCAGCAACAGCTTGTGGACGTAAGTGGAGGCTGCCAGCCAGGCCCCGGTTCCCTGGCCCTCCCTCACCCGCGCAGGCCGCTGTCAGGGGATGGCCACCCAGTGCCCTGCCGTGTCTCCGCCTGCCACAAGAGGTCTGTCCTGAGCCAGGCTCGGGGAAGCGCAGCCCTGCCTGGGCCCTCCGCCGCAGCTCCAGCTCGTCTGCGTTGTGTGTGGCCCTAAGCCGCGGGTTTCCTTGCAGATCTCAACACCTGAGCCTGGGGGAGAGCTTGCCCCAGCCCTGCTGGCATGATGAATCCGCACACGGTCAGGGGATGCCAAGAGCTGTGATCTGGTAAGGCAGGGCCTCTGCAGGAGTGTCAGCCCGGCGGGCGGCTGCCTGCCTTTGTGGCGTTTCGGTGCGGCCTTTTGCCGAAGGAGATGGCAGCCGCTGGCGGTGGCGTGCTTTGGCCCGGAGAGTCAGACTGGCCCGAGGGAGCGAAAATACTTTGATCCTGGGGCTGTCAGGCAGGAGCCTCTTCCAGAAGAGCGCCCCATTTTGGAACTGCTCTTTGGTTCTCCCCAGACTTTCCCAAGTCGGTGCATTCATGTCCCATCCCTGGTGTAGGTGGGCTCTTCCCCAGGAGTGACACAGAAGGACAGGGGGCTTGGGCCCTGCCGGCCCCCCGTCTGAGGCCGTCACCCTCTTCTTGGCGGCATCAGTTGCATGCAAAGTCATACTTGCCAAGCCTCTTGCTGCACGGCCATCAAAGGATCCTCCGGACCTCGGAGCTTGCCTTACAGGGCCAGAAATCTCTCTTGGCAAGAGCCCCTCACCTGCAGGTTCACACTGCGCTCCCTTCTCCTTCCCACCATACTTCTCAGAGCTCTTGTAAGGACGGAGACTGCAGAACTCGCCTTCCTGCGGCATCAAGGCGCTCGCAGCAGGCTTTGCTCGAGGCTGTAGACTTTGCGGGAGCAGCCCGAAACCCTGGCCCGCAGCTGCCCGGTGCCTCCAGCCGCTCACTATGCATTTCCCCTCTTACAGGTGTCCACAAATGTGCCTACAACCCAAGTTACCTCATCCTGCACTTGAAGAGACCCCAAACTTCACCAGTACCCCCTTTGCTGCTGTTGAAGCCCTGAATGTAGGAAAAA
Organism: Varanus salvator macromaculatus; assembly: GCA_023646645.1. Taxonomy (NCBI): domain Eukaryota; kingdom Metazoa; phylum Chordata; class Lepidosauria; order Squamata; family Varanidae; genus Varanus; species Varanus salvator. The sequence goes on along the minus strand of JAIXND010000857.1, from coordinate 1,377,345 downwards.
AAAATAAACCTGAGGGGGGAACTTGACCAAAAAAGTCACTTTTCTTTAAAAACCTTCTGAGGGGGTTTTCTTTCCCCTCCCACAGCTTTGCCAGTTTGAAAAAGAAAAAAGAAACTGGCTGTTGAATCTTCAGTTAATTTTCCCCCCATTGTTGAAGAACACCCCGTGTGAACCATTGTGTGCAGTTTGGGCGTCAGTAAAAAAGAAAAAAAGCACAAGCCTGTGTCTCATTTGTGTCTCCTGCTGAGAAGTAAATGGTCTTTGAAACCCGGGGCCGCTGGGCACGCGACGGCAGTCTCCTGGGAGGTCTCTGGGGGGGATTGGCAAGGGTGTCTGACTCCTGGTTGCCCCGTGGCAGCAACAGTGTGAGCCCCATCCTGTTCTGTCCTGTGCTGCTGCAGTGCAGAGCGCTTGGTGCCCAGGTGCTGTGAGCTCCATTCAGTTCTGCTGTTGCGTTCAGAAGGAGGGAGCGTCTCCTTTTTTGGGGGCGGCAGGGCGGGAGACAGGCCTGAAGGCTGTCCTTGCTCACGCACAGCATCCGCGGCTTCTCTCCCAGGGAGGTCCTGTCGGCTGCTAGAGGGACCGGGTGGCGGGAGGGAGGTTCTCGGGGGGAAGCGTAGCCCCACCGGAAACCCCGTCCCCATTGCGACACAACCAGGACTGGCGTGGATCCCGGCCAAGGCGCCACTGCAGAGTTCTCTCCGGGCGCGCCACTGCTCGGGCTGTGCGCAGAGACTGCGCTGGTGTTGCAGCTGGACTCTGCCCCAGCCTCCTCGGAAGGGAGCTGGCACGGCTCCACAAGGGTGTGAATTCTCAAGAAGGAAGGAAGGTCAGTCGGTCACCAGCCTTGCATGTGGATGCGATAGTTGGCCACGGCTTATAGCCAGATGAACGCGCAGTTCGCCAGAACTGAGTTCCAGTCCGGTGTGACCAGCTGCTGCAGCTTCTCCCAGGCCATTTCCTAAGAACTGTGGGTGGGGGCCTGCAGGCTGTGGGTGGAGGGGGTGGGGGGGGAGAAGGCATGGTAGCTCAGCCAGAGGCCCCCGTGCTGGGCTGCAGCTGGAAGCCCAGCTGGGGAGCACGTTGCCTGCCACTCGGGACTCCCGGATCAGATCTTCCCTGGAAGGGCTGCTCAGCACGCATGCCTCCGTGTGTCCACCCAGTGGCTTTGGCTCTCGCCCGGCCGTTGCGTATGCTCTCCGCTGCGAAAGGCCGCAGTGTGTCGGGCCGGGTCAGTTGCGCTCCACCTGGCTCCTCTGGAAGTATTTTAAAAAATGCGCTGGCAAGAACAGCGCCACACGAGATGGAGCAGAAACTCTTGGAATGGTGCAAGAGCCATTAGCAATGTGAACTGTCCTTCAGGGAGATCGGAATCGCTGGAAAGCTCTCGGGGAAGCTCCGCCAGGCCCCCTCCCATGTTCAAGTGGAAGAACTTTGGAAGGGAAACACAAACAAAAGCTGCCTGAGAAGAGCTGTCCGCCTCCCATTGTGTTTTGAAGCTTCCTGTTCTTTGGAGTCGTTTTCTTGGATAATCCATTAGGAGCTGGAGTGGATGCTGGCTAAGCAAATGACAACCACAGAATAGCCTATTCTTTATATACAAATATTCCTGAAAATATACAATTACATGCATGCTCACACAACCGCGCTCTTTGCCCATAGAACAAGCAAATTCTATGCTTGCATAGGTCAAACTCTGGGAAAACATTGACATCTGTGTATCTCCTCACAGCGCCTCGCTCTTTGAGGCATGGGTGCATAATAGAACTATGCGGGGCAATGCAGCCCTTGTAAATTCTGCCATATACTCCTAACCCTGCCTGGAAAATTGCCAGAATAAAAAGCCCTGAAGAATGATTAAAACGGGATCGGACCATAAGCAGCTCCTTGTTACGATTTGAACTCTGGATTCTGCGGCCTCATAAAATCCAGACTTACATGCCATGTGCTTGGAGGATGTCCGCCACAAAACCAACCCTGTGCAAAGCCCGCGGCCCCCCCTCACTTCCCCCCGGCGGTTCTTCCAAGCAGTGGGCCAGGCAGAGAGGGCAGCAAAACAACGGGAGCTCGAAGGACTTCTAAAAAAGGACCGCTGTGGTGCCAAGAAGCCTGGCGTGGCTCCGGGGAGGCCGCAGTGGCAAGCTGCTCGTTGCCTGGGCCGGTCTGTGTGTGCGGAGAAGGACGGTCCGCCCAGGCAGGGCAGGTAGCCTTCCTCACCAGGTACGCCTGGTCCCCGGCTGCAGCCCGGCCCGTCCGGTGAGCACCAGGCCTTGGGGACCCTGAGCAGAGCAGGGGCCCTGCCCTGCTCCCCCTGCCCGTGCCCCCCTCACTCATTCAGCTGCTTTGCGAGCTGGTGCAACCGCGGCTCAAATTAAAACCAGCCACATATACAGAAAGCCGACATGGCAAGGGGGCGACTTGGCTCGGGGTCTCCAGCCACGTACCTGTCTTCTCTGCGGCGCCCCGTCCTTGCTTCCAGTGCAACCAGCTGTCTGGACTCTGGGAATACACGGCACCCGCTCCTGCCTCGGCCCCACGATCCTTCATTTGCCGTGCTCTCCGGCGAGTCCGCCGTGCCACAGGCTCCTCGTCCCCCAAACCCCTCATGGAAAACCTTGTGCACCGCCCGCCCGCCCACCCAGCTTTTTAAATCACCATTTCTCTTTTACAAAACGCAAGAAAAGCAATTAAAATGCACCCAGTCTAAAACCTGACCTAAAAAAATAGGTTCAACTCTCACTACCCACCAGACACCATGTGCCTGGTGTAATTAAAGTGCTAGGCAGATCCCGGTATCGTTGCTGTCCACCCTGCCCCGCGTCTACAGGCCACGCTTCCCCCACGCCGGGGGTGCCCCGCTCATTCGTGGGCGTCTGGACTCAGCTCGTCCAGCTCGGTGTACGGCTTGATCTCCCGTTCTAGCAGAGACGGGGTGCGTCGGAATGTAGCAGCGATCTGATCGAAGGTGCGACCCCGCGTCTCCGGCACCTTGAAGAAGGTGAAGATGGCGAAGGCCAGGAGGAGGAGCGCGAAGATGAGGAAGACATAGGGGCCGCACGCGTCCTGCGAGAAAGGAGGAGAGCGTCACGGACCGCGGCTGCACGAGGCGCCATTCCTTGTGGGGGCAGAAGTGGGCATCCCGCTAAGGATGGCGGAGTGAGAGACCCGAGGGACGACGTCCCCCGCGTGCGTACAAGCCCACCGAAACCGGGGGGAGGGGTACAAGATTCCCCCCCCCCCCCGAGTCCTGCTGAGCGGCTGTGGCCCACCGTCACTCAGACAGACCCCCACGAGACTCTTGGGCTGTGTGAGCCGGGCAAGCTCTTTCCAGAGGCCTGGCTGGTCCTTTGCCCGCTGGCACCACCCCAGTGAGGATTTGCAAAGTGGAGTCAAGGAACTATATGTTGTTTGACCTACAAGACTCGGACACGCTCTTACGACCAGCAAATCTTTAGCGATCGCATCAGGAATGCTGCCGTTCTCCTCTTTCCTTAAACAGAACTACGGTACCAGCTCCCAGGGAGGCGTGCCTGGTACCAGCCCTCGATGCACTTCAGTGCCAGGCTAAAAGCTTTTTATTTTCCTGCTAATTTAACCGGGGAATAGGGTGATCGGGAGGGCTTGATCCATCGGAACCAGCCCCATGAACTGGGCTCAGAAACACGCGGGCAGCTAGTGCAAGCAGGCCAGGATGGGAGGGGTTGGGCTGCCCGGTTCCGGTTATTAGCTTGGCTACTTCGTTTTGCACAAGTCGCAGGTTCTGAACTGTCTTCAAGGGCAGGCCCCACGTACAGCACCTTGCAGTACTCAGGTTTCCGTTGGGATAGCTTGAGAATGTCGACAGGGGGCCTGGACAGGTTTTGCAGCCACGTCCGCGTGAGGCCCTTCATCTCTTGGTTTGCTTTTTACACCGCCGAATAGCTTGCAGAGCGCTTGGCGGCCAGCAATGGCCCGCTGGGCTTTTAACAGCTGGCAGGGAGGGGGAAGGGCTGGGCCCGCTTGCCAAGGCTCCGCTCCAGGTGGCTGGCCAGGTTCAGCGGCAACAATACTGGAGCCCGAGTCCTGGGGGATGCAAGAGGTTTTGCCCTGGAAGTGCATGGCAAATTTCTCGCAGGAGGAGCCAAGGTGTCCTTGGGGGCAGCGTGTGGCAGGCCCCCAAATAACCCAAGGAGCTCCACGGGGGGCAAACAGAAGATTGGGCAGAGGAGGTGAGACGCTTCCTTTGTGGCCCTCGGTGCCCCAAATATGCCTGACTTAGAATCATAGAATAGCAGAGTTGGAAGGGGCCATGAAGGCCATCAAGTCCACCCCCCTGCTGTTGCAGGACACCAAGTCACACCATCCCACTCAGAGGGCTGCCCGGTTTCTTTTGAACGTCTCCAGGGTGGGGGAGCCCCCCACCTCTCAGGGCAGCTGGTCCCACTGCCATATTGCTCTGACAGCATGGAAGATTTTCCTGATATCAAGCCTGCAACTGGAATGGATAATTCTGCGCCCCCACATCTGGTCTTGGTGGCGCAAGCCAATCCCCCCCCCCCCGGCTTGGCAACGGGCCGGCACTCACCGCGATGGACGGGAAGCTCATGCCGATGATGAAGTTGCAAGTCCAGTTGGCGAAGCCGGCCACCGCCATCGCGGCGGGGCGGGGGCCCTGGCTGAACAGCTCCGCCACGATGAACCAGGGGATGGGCCCCGGCCCGATCTCAAAGAACGCCACGAAGCCGTAGATGGCCACCATGCTGAGGTAGCCCATGGCGGGCGTGCGCTCCTGCCGTGGGGAGAAGGGGGGCGGGTCAGTTCCTCGGCTGCGAGAAGGGGCAGCCTGGGCCATGCGGGGAGGGGGCGCTCCTGCCTGGGGGGAGCTTGGAGGGGCGAGAGATTTGGCCCCCCCGAAAGCCAAGGGCCCGCCAGTCCTGGCCGGGCCCCCACTGCCCTCCGCGGAGCCCCCTGCCACGAGGAGCGCCGGCGATGGCCGGGACTGGGCAGAGCAACAGGGTGCCCGAGGTCAGCCAGGTGCCGCCGCCGCCGCCGCTCAGGTACTCACGGCCAAGAGAAGGGAGATCATCATTAGGAGCGCGCAGGCGAGCATCCCGACCAAGCCCAGGAGGTGCAAGGTTCGTCTTCCTGCCCGCTCCACCAGGAACACCTTGGGTGGAGGAAACGCGGAGGAGCAGCCCGAAGGAGGGAGAGAAGCCAGGCAGCAGGAAGGAGAAAGGAGACAAGCTGGGGTCAGGGCTGGCTCCTCCCCACCTGGACTGCAGCCCCCATCACCCCCCATTCTGCCTGGGGCATGGTGTAAGTGGTGGGCCAGCACCTGTGGCCCGAACCAGGCTGAGAAAGGCAGTTCTGTGGGGAAGGGCGCTCAGGGCCTCGCTGGGATGCCGCTTGACGGCGTGCAGAGACACCCAAGTCGGGACCCTGACGAGTCCACCCACGGCCATTTTCAAGGAAACTGAATTGCACTTCTCGAACTAACGCAGAGACTGGCACGGCTTTCCTTTCAGATCGTGCACCTCTCCAAATGTTGCAATAGTGACTGCTTCACAAAGTACCAGAATACGCAAATTTCGCAAAGGATTTAAATGCAGGTTTGCATGTGAGCGTTTTTCATAACAAAACTGCCTCGTGCCACGGAACCAGAGCAGGCGTGTCAACCGCCCCTTGTTCACCCCCCTTAAATGCTCTGCTCTCTTTGGGCTGGGGAGCAAGCCCAGTGCAAGCATTCGAGGTTGTTTTGCTAAGTCTTCAGTTACAATTAACGAAAAAGAAAGTGGCTTGTGCTCTTTGAAGGCTATCAGGTGTCTTGCGGCTCGAATTTTGATGCAAATCCCGCCAGGCGTCTGTTGGCCTTTAAAGGCACACAAACCATTTTCTCGCTCACCGGCTACTTCAACAGCGCCTCTTCCATTCCGTGACTGTTTAGCCCGATGGTGGACATTCCTCTCTCTAAACACCCGTGCAAATTAGTGATTCGAAAAAGGATCCTGTGGTCCATAAAACCTAACGCCCAAATATAACATCGATCGATGGCTTTGAGCGATGTTTACCTCCCTCATCCTTGCGGCAATCTCTCTGCCAACAAGGATGATGCTTAATGCATCCGACAAAGATCCCGCAAGGACACACGGATATATTCCGGCGTACCTATTCCTGGACTAGAGCGCATTTTGTTGGATGCCTGGGGTGGGGTCAGCCGTTTCCGGTGGCTGAAGCCGATGCCATGAACGAGCTCCAGGAAGGGAGATCCAGGCGGAGGGAAGCCCAGCGAGAGGCCGGCTCTGCGCCTTGCCCAGGAACGTCCCTCGGGCTCCCCCTTCCCTGTGAGTAGGCGAGGCCTCACCCGCCTTCTGGGGCCCCTGGGCTGGAGGGGCCCGTCCCTGCAAGGGCTCCCCGTTTTTATTCCTCGCATAGAAAGCAGAGTGCAGAGAGTGCCCGGGAAATCGCGGGAGGTCTCGCTGCTCTGCGCTAGTTTCCTCTCCTTTCGTTCCCCGGCAGGGCGACTCCATCGCAGGGACGTCCCCACGAACGACACTTTTCAGAGAGGGGGAGACACGCCGCTCCCAAAAGCGGGGTCCCTCACACAATTTGTGCAGCTGGCCCAGTGGGGCTGCAGTGAGCCCCCCGCCACGTCAGAGGGTGCTGGACGGCAGCGGCGGTTTGGTCCGTCCGCACGGGGGTCCGGGAGGGGGCTGCAGCTCCTTACCGAGACAATGGTGAACACCGTGTTGACGGCGCCCGCTCCGATGGTGGCGTAGATGGGCTCCTGCAGCCCGGCCTTGGTGAAGATGTCGGTTGAGTAGTAGAAGACCTGTGGGGCAGAGAAGCGCAGGAGGGGTCACGCGAAGGCTCTCCGGGGCTTCGGCGCTCCGGACCGGCCGGAATGCAGCTCCCGTGCAGCCGGCTGGAAGGTCCTGGGAGTTCTGGCTGGGAAGGCCGCTGCCTCCTCCGTCCCGCTGGCCCCGACTCACCGCGTTGATGCCGGACAGCTGCTGGGACAGCTGAAGGACGACCGCGATGAGCAGGGGCTGCCGGTAGATGCGGGAACGGAAGAGCTGGGGAATGGAGACCTTGCGCTCCAGGTCCATGCGGCGCTTCTCTTCCTTCATCTCGTTGAGCGCCGCGCTCACGTCCGCCAGGCCCGTCAGCCGCTTGAGACCTGGCGAGGACAGGAGGGGGCTGCTGAAGCCGTGCCCCGTGGGTGCGCGGGCCGAGGCCTTTGTGGGCACGACGGCGGGCGGGACAGCTGGGAATCGAGGGCAGGGGAGGCAGGGGCAGCCGCGGGGAGGGGGAGACGGGGAGACGGAGGGTGTCGTCCTCCTCTTGCCGGCGCAGCAGGCACCTGCCTCGTGCCAGCAGGTGGACGAGCAAGGGGCGATGGGGAAGGGGGCGGGTGAGGCCAGGTGATCAGCGGAGCCGGCCCTGCGCTGGAAGGGCAGGAAGGGGGAAGGCAGAAAGCAGGCGGCCGCGAAGACGTGGATGGGGAGAGGCTGGAGGCTAAGAAAGGGGGCCGGGGGCTGACGGGGGGCTGGGCCCGGATTACGGCTGCCGCCCAGGTGCCTCATCCGGGAGAGAGCACCGCTGGAGAACAGTGGGGCTGCTCCCAGGGAGACAGGCCTAGCTGGAAGGGCGTGGAGGCCGGAGGGAAGGGAACGCTGGACGAAGCGCCCGGTGTGGTGGGGAGGGGGAGGCCGGACAGAGGATGCTGCTCCAGGAGCGGTTGGTGGCCGAGGGGCCCGCGGAGAGCAGGGTGGGTGGGCAGGATGGGGGCGGACGCACTGTCTTTGGCCTTGGACTCCTTGTTGCGGATGATGTACAGGAACCGGGGGCTCTCCGGGCAGAAGGGCAGGATCAGCAGCTGCAGGACGGACGGGACCACCGTGATGCCCAGCAGGAGGGGCCACAGCAAGGGGGTGCCCAGGAGGGTCTCCAGCCCCAGCACCTGCGGCGGGAGAGAGGCGGCATGATCCAACAGGCTCCTCGCCCGCCAGCGCCCAAACAGGACTCCCAGAGAGACCCTTGGGACCCATCCTGCATCCCACGACCTTCCTCCACATAGTGGCTGGGAATGATGGGAACTGCAGTCCAGACCACCTAGAGGCCCCAGCCATGCAAGGCTGCATCTCCATGTTCTCAAAGCTAAAATTATCGGTGCTGCGCAAGCACCCGCCGAAACGCTGCCCTCCCAGTCCGGGCCGCTTCTAAGCGGGGCGGTGCAACTCCAGGCCCCGCAAGAGCAGAGGGTTGGGCTGGATGGCCTTCAGACCCCTCCCGTCTCGGCTCGGCTCGGCTCGACTCCAAGTCCTGGCACACGTCCACCCAGCGCCTTCCCCGCTCCCTGCCGAGCAGGCCCTGCCCAAAAACGTTTCCAGGAAAGGTCAAGCCAGAGGTGGTCTCGGGGGGGGGGGGATTGTTACCTGTGCGAAAAGGATTCCGACGACGATGGCCAGCTGATTCAGCGTCCCCAGGGCCCCCCGCAGGTTGGTGGGGGAGATCTCCCCGATGTACATGGGGACGAGGCCCGAGGCAAATCCTGGTGCCGGGAAAGAAGTGGGAGATGGGAGGGGAAACAGAGGAAACGTGGTGGGTCGCCGGCTGCCCCCCGGGACGAGAGCAGGTGCCAGAGCTGCATCCCGGGCCCGGCTGCTCCCACCCGCGGGACCGGCCTCTCCTTGAGCCCCTGCCAAGGAGACTCCTCAGTCTGTGTGGCTGCCCAGAGCCTCAAAGCCACCCGTGAACGGAGACCAGGGCCGGAGGGCTGCCCGGTTGCCGTTTCCCCGCCGTGGCCGGACGCTCCACGGCGCTCTGCTTAACTGAAGCTCAGCTGCCACTCCAGCACACGCGAGCCCAGGCCCCCCGCTCGTTGTACTGGCGCACGTCCTCTTCTTGGCAAGGCACCAAGCGGCGGTGCAGCTGCAGCCGGCACCCACGTGCGCCTCCTGTGCCTCGCCGTATCCAGCCTCAGCTGTGTGTCTAGAGCAGGAAGGTGTGGGCTGGGGCCCTCCCAGGCCACCTGCACCTGCCGCAGGGCGCTTCCTGCCTTGGGGCCACTTTGCGTGTCCCTGAGTTGCACCTCAGACTCTCGAATGAGCGCTTGGGCCGTGCCCCCCAACCTGTTCGCCTTGTGTCTCTCCCACTAATGTTTCCCTTGTTTCAGGATGGCCTGGAAGTAGCCTGCCCTCTCTCCCTTTCCCCACCTGCACAGCCAACGGCGCTTTCTTACCTGAGAAAGTGCCAATTATAAACCGTCCAAATATCATCATCTCGTACGATTTGCCCAGCTCCGCCAGGCCCATTAAACCGCCCCCGAGAAAGGACAGTCCGTTGTTCACTATCATGGCCCTCTTCCTGAATGGGCAGAGAGAAGAGGAGCGAGCGGGTCGGAGACGTGAACCAAGCCTGGAAGAATCTCACGCAGTTTCTATGCCGTGATATAATAATTCTATAATGTTCTATAGCAGTTTCTAACGTGATAGCCTAGCACTAGCAAAATAGGCGGCATTTAAACACTTCAATAAATAGATAGATAATTATTCTAAAGCTGCAGACTTTGCCGATTCTAACAGTTGTAGCCAAACGGGCCTTTGGTCCGAGCCAGTGTGGCTGTTGCTGCGTTCTTATGAACCGCTCTGCAGAGCCCGAGGGCGGAAAAGGCTGACCGACAGGTCACTAGTGCCTCTTGCCCCTGAACCCTTTCCCTGCCAGACTGTGGCTGCTGGTTGCCGTCACTGTGGCAGTCAGGGAGCAGAGGGGTGTTGGGCTCCGGAGCACCTGGCCACAGCGGAGCTTTGCACGCGCTCCGAGACACCCTCATCTTTTCCTGACTTCACGTGGAACAGGCTCACCTGCCAAGCCGTTCTGAGACGACTCCCACCAGGAAGGAGCCGAGCATGCCCCCAATGGAGAAGATGGCAACGGACAGGGACCAGAGAGTCTTGAGCATGTTGGGATCGATGTACATCCCGTTGCGATCCTTCCACGTGGCATTGTAGTTCTGTTCAATGATCTGAACCAACGGCAGGAGCACGAGAAAATGGCAGGCAGTCCTTCCCGAGCGGCAACGCGGCCTTCCTCGCGTTGGAGCAGAGCAGGACGCCAGAAAAGCCCTGCCGGACGAGGCCCCCAGGACCCTCCGAGCAGGAGGACCACAAGGCTTCCGCCTGCCCCAGCTCCTCCGCAACTGGGGTGCAGGCCCCCCCTCTGCAAATGGAGGCCGCTCATAGCCAGCAAGGCGAGTAGCCGCAGAGGGCCTCCCGGCCCACGAATCCGGCCAGGCCCTTTGAAAGCCGCCCGGCCTGCCGCTCCTCCACCAGTGGCCCCATGCGGCACAACCGCCAGAGGCTCATGAAGGCAAACTGGAGAGGGAAGCCCATGTCCCAGTGCTCTGAACTGGGGCACTTTCCCTATCGGCAAGACGAAACTCGGAGCATTCCCAGGGACCTTCAGGATTGGGACCTGCGCATGCTCAGAGGCACCCTCTGGGACCCGACTTCAACCCCAGCACTGCTCACAGGTGGAGCCCCACGGCCCCGGAGCCTCCATACCTTCTGCGGTGCATTGATGACGCCGATGTTGTAACCGAACTGCAGGGATGCCAAGACGGCCGCGAAGACGGACAGGACCAGGGTGGTCGTGATCTGGCCCCCGGCGTCCTCCTCCCCTTCCTGTGCAACGACACAGACAAGCACATGGAGGCGACTTCGCTGCCACGCCGTGTCCCGGCTCAGTGTGACGGCAGCTGCCCACACAGGCACCCGTGTGCTCGATCCTTCCAACGCCTGACGGCCCATTCAGAGCTGCTCTGGGGCCCCACAGACGGGGTGGTCCAGGTGGCAGGAGGGCTTGCCCCCCCATGTACAGTCTTCCTGGGGGCCCACGCACAAGCAGACTTGTGTCCTGGCACAGAGTATTCTCACACCCATGCGCTTCCACGGAGGGCGTCGTGCTGCATCGTTACCCCACGTCGTCGGCTTGGGGGGATCGCCAGGCACTTCGGCGCCAGGCGGGTTGAGAACGGCACTGGCCCCAGGGCGGGGGCTGTGCAGGCCGCCCACAGAGGCCAAAGGGGCAAACTGAGGGGTCCCCGGGTGGATCTGAGTGAATGCAGCCTCTGGGTCTGTTCCCCCCCACACACAAATCCCCCTGCCCTCCCCCCACACTCCCGGCAGGCGAGATCCACCCCCTCCCCGCGTTTCACAATCGCTTGCTCCTCCACGTGCTCGTGCAGCACCCACAGCTCCCAGCGCCTCTCTCCCGGTGCCCCTTCCCGAAACCCTGGATGGCCCCCGCCGAGCCCGCTCCCCCAGCCCTCCTTCCAGCCCCTCAGGGCGCCCACCGCCCGTCTCCCCGCTCCCGGAGGGCAGCCGCCGCGCCTGCCTGCCTGCCTGCTTCCCGCCTGCCTCGGGGCGCCCGGGCAGCTGCCCCCCGGCTCCAGCAGCTCTTCCTCCCCGGGAGAGCCAGAGCCGCTTCGGCCGCGGGGGCGCATGGCTCCCGCGGACCCCCTGCCCGGCGCGCTTCGCAAGCCGGGAGAGGAGGGAGCGAGGCCGGTTATGGGCGGCGGGCGCGCATCGGGCAGGCGGGAAGCCCCGCGCTCTCGCCCCAGCCGCCGCGTCGCGCCTCTGCTCGCCGGAGCGGGCCCCGGGGGCGCCTGGCCGGGACGCGGGGGGGGCAGCCCGAGGCGCCCCTCCCGGCCGGGCAGCCGCGCAGCCCCCGGGGTGGCGCCGGGGGGCCGGGCGCGGCTTCGCTCCACGCGGGCTGGGGCTCCGGGAGCGCGTCCCCGGCACGGCGGGGGCCCGAGAGTGAGGGACGGACGGGAGCCCGGCCCGGCCCGGCACGCAGAGGTGGTGCCGGGGGGGGGGGCGCGTCGCCGGCCCTTCCCTTTCCCCCAGACACCTCGCCGGCCTTGTCTCCCCGAAGGAGAGATGTCAATATTTGACCGCAGCGCAACCAAGCGCCTTATCGCCTCCTTCCGCACTAGCGCGCCCAGCCGCGTGCGGGGGGAGCAGAAGGCAGGCCGGCGACAGCCAGGACACTGCGGGACCCCCCTCCCCGCCGCCCGCCTGTCTGAGCGGGGCCTGGGAGGAGACCCGTGGGGCTCGGATGCCGGCGGCCCGGGAAGGCGGCCACCCGCCAGGCGTGCGGCGGGGCCAGGCGCTGTGCCGGCGGGGATGCGGGCGCGCCGCGTGCCCGAAGACCCCCTCTCCTGCTCGGGCTGCAGGCCCGCGGGAGCCGGGCCCAAGCTGGCACGCTGCCTCCGCCACAGGGAGCCCCCTGCGGCCCTCCTGCCTTCGGGAGGCGCGCGCACAAAGGATGCGTGGAGGCCGAGAGGTGCCAGAGGTGTGCCAGAGGTGGCCGGCGGCCGCCTGCGTCGCTGATCCGCGTTGGATGCGGCCTCATTGTTGACCTTCAACGGCAGAGAAACGTCCTCCCAGTTTCCTGCGGGGCTCCGAATCGTGCCAGAGACCTTCGCCGCGGCTTCCTCCTTCTGGAAATGCGTCTCCTTTCTGTTGGGTGGCCGGCCCTGGGCTGCTCTTCAGCAGTCTTGGCTTCCGTAGCGCTGAAATGGCTTCCGGGCCACAGCCAGCCGGCTCAGAGGGGCGCTGCCCCGGTTCGCATCCACACGCTGCCCAGACGGCCGTTCTCCTCCTCCTGGGCACGGGCAGGGCAGCCCCATGGAGGGAGGCACCCCCGCTCTGCCCCAGTGCCAGCTGCCTCTGGAGCCTCCGCGGGCGCGCCTGCGAGGGCGCAGCTCCACCGCATCAGCCCCCGCCGGCTGCATCCGATGGCCAGGCGGAGGGTCCCGCCCTGCCAAGCAGCCGACCTGGGGCACCTGGTGGGGAAGAGAGCCGCCGAGCGGCCCGGCCGGCCGAGAGAGGAATCTAGAGCAAGAGAAGTCTGACATACCCTCCTTCTTCCAAGTCCCATCACGACCGGTTTGCTGAGAGCAGAGGCGTCCGGTAAGTCCACCCCCAGGGAAGTGAGTCAGGCTGCGTGGTGGAGTCAAGTCGTCCCTCCCTCTTCCCCTCTGGGCCTGGCATGTCGGGGCGAGGCCGTTTCCAAGGAATTGCATGACAGAAAAGGGCAGCCAGAAGGCACAAGGGAGCCATGACAACGGAGGCAGCACTGCCCAGTGGCTAGGTGTCCGATTGCTGCCCTGCCGTCCTTTGTTGGTGCCGATCATCTTGTTACTCTGTCTGGCTGATCTCCTTGTGTTGTCCAATTCTTTCCACAAGTTCTCAGCAAGTGGAGATTCAACAGGTGGAGCTCCACCTGGCCTAGAGGGGCCCTTCTCCTGCAGAATGCCCGCCTGCCAGGAAGCTTCTTGCAGGCACAGATGGGGGCTCGCTTGCTTTTAAGGTGAAAGCCCCTGCTCCGTTTCTGAGGCGCTCAGGCACTGATGCCGGATCTCTCCGGAGCGTGACAAGTCTCACGACTTTGCGTTCCTGGGGGGTGACCGCAGCCAGTTAGGAAGTCTGGGGGGGTCAGAGGAAGGCGACTGGCTGCTTGTTGGAACTGCTGTCGCTTTGTCCTTCGCTGGAAGCCAGAGGTCGCCGGCCTGGACGGGTGGCTAAAACACGCATTTGTTTTCCAGCGGTTTGGTATGAACTCCCCCGCATCCCGTGGGAAGGCGACCGGGCTCAGCACCCGCCGAGCAGCAGACGCGAAAGGACCATATTAGGAGATAGTGCTGGAGTCGGGAAGCTGCCGAAATGTAAACACCAGAAGGACTTGACCCGGGGAGCTTCCCAGGCCTGCCCTGCGTGTTGGGACCGGAAGGAGAGGGTCGTCTCTCGGCCTCGTGCCCCTTGGGGGTGCCGTCGGAGGGGCACGGACAGGAAGGGCTCATTTGCTGCGCCACTGAGCCCCAGGGCCATCCTGAAGATGGCCAAGCCGTGGCAGAGTGTCTCTGGGCACATGCAAAGCGGCCTGGGCTTGATGCTTTGGGCAGCTGCCACCTGGCATGTCGGATGAAGTGGAATTCCAGTTGGGATACAGGGGTTTTGCCAGAGCTTCAGCCCGGGTCCCTCTTCTTGAGAAACGGTCCCCTGGGAGAAGTGGCTGGAGCTCACAGCTCACGGATGCTCCATGCGCTTCCACAGGAGGGACGATCCTTGCGGTATGTCAGTCTGTTGACAGAGCGTTGCTATTTATTTCCAGCATCTCCAGCCATTCTGGTTCCCTGTAGGTTTGATTTTTTGGGCTTGGGAATTCCCTCCAGCACAAAAGGGAAATACAGCGTGTTGGAGAGGGAAGGAAGGAAGTGCTCTTTCCTCTTGCCAGGCCCAAGTTGGAGCCTGCCCCTCCCCAGTCCCGACTGGGGCAGATGTTGCGAGTATCCCTTTAAAATTAACATGCACACCCATGACAGAAAGGTTTCCAGACTTCCACATGTTGGTCTGGATTACTCAGAACTGAAGCTGGGGGGCAAATTCTTTTTAACTGTCTGGTGTACGTGCACAGGAATCCGTACGCACAGAAATGTGGCACCACACTTCCTCTTTCCTCAGCCCCTTGCTTCCGCAGATGGTAAATGCAGATGAGAGAGCTGGCTGGAAGGATTCGCAAAAGCAAGGTCTCATGTCAGATCAAACTGAAGAAAGTTCAAAAGAACAGGAGAGAGAGAGAGAGCGAGAGAGAGCGAGCGAGCACGAGCGTGCACATGTGCTTCTGTGAGCAGCTGCTGTGCAAAAAGCAACCGGGAAGGGCACAACAAAGGGGAGTGCTGGTGTCACCATGCCCGGGTCGTTGCTGCGCAGAGCGGAGACTGGGGAGTGGGGAGGAGGGCAGGAAGGGGCCTGTGGGATTGTCTGGGGTAGAAAAGGGGTGACTGGAGGGAGGGCCCTGAGTTCTGCCCGGTGTGCAGGAAGTGGAAGGGAGACTCTCACTCTCTCTCTCTCTCTCTCTCTCTCTCTCTCCACCCCCTGAAGGAGGTGCAGCACAGTGTTGTCACTCACAGCGCCTGGGAATGCCATGATGGCCGCCAGTGTGGATGGCTTCACAAGGGGATTGGAGCCGTCCTTGGAGGAAGAGGAGGTGGTGGCTCTCCGGGCTGCTGCTCCTGGTGGCTCTCAGCTGCTTCCAGAACCAGAGACAGTCGTCCTTGCATCCGGCCTGCTGGGGAGCATGGGCAGCAGAGTGCGGTCGCCCTCAGATCCTGCGGGTGCTTCCAGGGGGCAGCCGGTTGGCCTCGGGGGGCACGGCCCAGAGGCCGCTGGGGGAGGTGTTCTTGCGCACGGATGCCACGTTTTGCTGTTGATACATTTTGCTTGGGCTGGCCCTGTGCTGAAGCCATCGGACCGGATCGGGGCACTGACGTCCCTGCGCTCTCCCAGCGCGGTCCCACCCGTTTGCTTTGGCACGACGGGACTCTTCCCACGGGCACAGCACTTGGGGCGACGTGCAGAAGATACACGGCCTTTCAATTCAGCATCGCCCCTTCAGCGCTTCTGGTCCCATTTTACAGACTGGGAATACTGAGGCCGAGGAGGCGGACCTGGAGCAGGGTGGGAGGTAGTCCCCCCACATCTAAATATGGATAGAGTGGCAACCTTAATGTGCCACCTCCGTCCTGTCGGGAGTACAATGAATTGGATCGCAGAGCCACGAAACAGCAAGCAAGTCCTTCAACGTGAAAAACTTTGCAACAAGTTAAAATGCCTGGGTGAAAAACCGTGGTTTTCCTGGGCACAGAAGGATCTGTGTGTGATTTATAAGGCTTTAGTGCCACCCCCAACTTAATGATTTCAGGACGGTATCGAGGTTTAAAATTTAAAAATAGGAGAGAGGAAATGACAAGAGAGCAGTCACGCAACAGCACGCAGTGAAACCGGCAGCAAGGCAGCTCAGGAAGCACAAGTGACGCTCCAGCAGAAAGGAAGCTGTGCCAGAGGAGCGGCTCCCCAGGCGGTGCCAGCACCGAAAAGGCCCCGACTGAAGGAGCCACCCTGGCGGGGCGCGTGCAGAGGGCATGCCGTTGGGGCCCAGGTGCGTAGATGCAGGTGGAAGGCAATGCACCCTAAGGACCTAAGCTTTTAAGGATGGAAACGTGGGAGTGGGCCCCCAAACCTGCCATGTTGCCCGTGCCGACGGCAGAGGCGCTCGCATGGCCTGACGGTGCCGGACGGGCCCAGTTGCCCGTCCGAGTGTTTCTCCGTAAACAGAGAGGCAGCTGGAGGAAGTCCGCTGCAGACGCTCTTAACAGCCCAGACAGGTTGCTACAGGAAGAGACACACCTTCAGATAATTGGGTCCCCAGCCACTTGCATCTCTGCAGGTATGTGCCAGAACGCCGAAATGTGCCCGGGGCCTGTGGAATCCTTTGGAACTCAGCATAATGCACACAAAACTCGCCCTACCAGTCGCGATAGCAGTGGCCCGACGGACGTGGTGTTCTTTGAAGCGCCGGAGCTGTCCCGGAGGTGGGGCCCCTCGACTCCTGGCATCGCACGAATCCAGCTACGCCCCATGCACATGACCACGGCGGGCAAAGCAGAGCCCGGGCCCTGAGGCAGCGCAAGGGGCGGAAGGTGGCCAGAGCAGGAGAAGCGCCCGCTTCTGGGAAGCCTCGCTGCCCCGTCCCACCAGGACTCACCGGGGAAGAGCTGGGGCCGCCGATGTGCTTGCGGCTGGACTGCCTCACCCAGAAAGGTGTCAGGAAGGACAGGAAGAGGGACGGCTGTGCCATGTTGCCTCCACGGAGCCCGAAGTCCCTGAGCCTGCCTGATCGTGGAAGCTAAGCAGGGTCGGGCCTGGCTGAAACGGGGGGGGGGGGGGGGGGGCGGGCCCTGCTCAGAGAGCTTCGGCTACAGGCATGTCATGAATAAAAATAATGCGGGATGGAGGCTGCAGAAATTCTAAGGTTGCCCTTTGGAGCCAGCTAGCCCAGGTTAGTTAAAAGGCACTCTGCAAGTGCTCAGAGGTACTCTTTCCCCATTGTTACCTCTTCCACGGCACAGCTTCCGGCGCTTCAAGTGCATGATTTTCTCTCACCTCGCAGTCCCCTAAGCTGCTCACTAAGTGATCGGCTGCAGGAACTCTGGCCAGGGGGTGGCCTGTAGCCAGCAGGACTAGTGCCCACGATAGCCTCCCCCGCTCCCAGGCCTCGGGCTGCTCCTGTGAAGCTGTCCGGGTGGGGGGCCAAGAGCGGATCTCCCTGCACACGCAGACAGAATCACAGTCCCCAAAGGCGGCCTGTTCCCACGGCTGGAACAGCCAAGATTCGGCCCGCGGGGGGGCAGGGGGCCGGCCATGGGTCTGGAAGGAAGCAGCGGATGACGGCAAGGCGAGGCGGTTGCTGGAGCCAGTGCCCCGTCCCTGTTCTCCATCTGCGGAAGGGGGCTGCCCGCGTCCCCGCACTCTGCCCACCCCACAGACAAGAACAGCCTCTCTGACTGAGCAGGATCCTTGAAAAAGGAAAGCTGCCCGTGCCCCCAGGGTGAAAACGGAGAGGGAGGCAGGGCTGGCCGGTGCCCATCAGTGCCCCCCTCTGGGCGCCACCTGTTCTCGTGGGCACCGTGAGCAGAGAGCTTTCCACTCATTCTTCAAGGGCCGGCAGCAGCCCTGGGGACCCCCCACCCTCCGTCTCCCGCTCTGCATCTGTTACTCTGGGGAAAGGGAGAGCGTGGCAGCTGGGACAAAGCCACGACCGAATAGGGCAGCGACTCTCGGGGGCTCCGGAGAAGCCCGTGCAAGCGGCTAGGAGCCGAGGCGGCAGCCACGTCACGTGGTGCCCGCCAAGGACCCCGCGCGGAACACAGCTTGCCTGGGGCGCCTTCGGGTCTCCGTCGGCACAGTCCTCGCAGCCACAGAACTCTCTGGACACCTCAGGCCTGCCCTTCCCAAGCTGTCGCCCTCCGGCAGGGCTGGACTACAGCTCCCATCATTGGCCGCACCCCTGGGGAGGATGAGAGTTGCGGCTGAAACTGCCTGGGGGGCACCAAATCGGGGTGCCCTTTCCTCTCCCTAGTTCTAAGGTCCTAGCCATGCTCAACCGTGTTGCAGAATATTTACCCACCACTGTGCACTCGCAATACATGAAGGTGCATTTTGAAAGATGCTGGTGCTCCTGAGCATGCAAAGAGTGCACCCCCCCCCCACCAGCGCACAACCCCCTGGCTTCCTTGACACAAGTAGTTTTAACAGACCGCGGCTTCCAGACCAGTAACTCCCAGGGAGGTTCCCCCATGCCTAAATTCAGAAACTGCCCCCCAAGCAATAATAAAAACTTTTAATAAAAGTTTTTAATAATAAAAGCTTTTAGAATGCAAGGTGTGCTAAAGGTTAGGAATTTTCTACTGTGACGTGGAGAAAGCGCCAGTGTTCTGAGTACTACAGGAAGGACCTGTGGAGCTCGCGCATGGGAAACTGTAAAATATAGGCATGACGCATCGACACGTGCGCATGAGCTAAGCTACAGAGAAAGGATGGGCTTGGTGCTCATGTTGCACCAGGTAACAGGATCACCAGGGCTTGGAGCCCTACCTGGAGCCCAGGCTACGAGCACACGCGGTTCCCCCTTTCCACAAGCTGTGCGATTCCCAGCACACTCGTGCGCATCCGAATAGCACGCAGCACGATGCAAAGGCCTCTGGGATGTGTTGTGCAAGAGGTTTCGCCTGTATATGCCTAAAGAACACCTGGAAGTGTGGGGGGAAGCAGGCGGCAACTCTGGGGAGCCCCGAAGAGGAGAAGCCGAAGGAGGAGGGCAAGGAAGGAGGGACAAGACGCCAGCCGCTGCTTCCGTGACCCAGCATGCTCCGGTTGCCGGGCCAGTGTTCCCAGAGCTGGCGCTCTCTGACTAGCTTGGACTACCCTCCCATCATCTCAGCTGGCATGCACCCATCCTGGCTTGGCTTGATGGGGGCTGTAATCCCACACAGCCAGAGGGGAGTGTGGGTTTTGGCCCTCTGGGTCCATGTTTCTTTTTTCCCATGCCACCTTGGATAAGTCACTCTTCCTGGGCCTCAACTCTCCCACCTGTAAAGTGGGCACAACAGTAATTTCCGGTACTGTTCAGCACAATTATAAACCTTTTCGCATGTGCCTAAATACATCCTAGGGGTGAAGTGCAGCATGATTTTAAGGCATGCTGAAACAGATACGTATCTTTTATGTCACTGCTGGTGATGGACGGGTTTGGTCATGCACCTTCCCTAGTTATAACACCTCCAGAAATTATATTATCTAACCTGAGTAACTGAGGCATTATATCGTCTGTTCTCTGAACAAGTACCTATTGGGGTAAGAGAATTCCAGAAGGCCGGTGCTTTTGTGGATGGCTCCTACGTTGCATGGAAGGATGCGTTGACATGCAGCTGTGTATGTGGCCAATTCCCATGTAACCGTCACCTGCTTACGTGTCACACCCGAAAACCTCGCAAGCCGGCAAATGAAAAGCAGAAGGGTGTGTGGGGGGGGTGACAGGGCTTTGTGGGGTAGCAAGCGGAGGAAGGCACTGGTTCCCGAAGGTGCTCAGAAGAGCCAGAACTGCTCCGCCTCAGCTGCCCGTCAGCAAAACAGAAAATCGGACAGGACCAGTGGGGGATGTTGGAGGCAGCTCACACCTGGCACAGAGGGGGAAGTAATCCACGGGTTGTCGTGCTCCCAGAGCCCAGCTGGGCCAGCAGCCGCAGCTTGCTAGCCAGAGCCAACCCAGGAAGCGAATTCTGGTTTATTGCCCAGTTGTGAACTGGGGCTTGTTGGCGTTAGCACGCTGAGAGCTGCGGCCGTTGTTTCCCTGCCTAAGCATGCACTGGGCTGGGCCCTAACCCTGGAGGTACACCGCAAGGTATCCAGGTGTGCTGGTAAATTCCTCCGTTAGGGAATCTGCATAGATCAGGCCCCGCCGTGACTGCCATCCCGTGACGACGGCTGATTAAGGTGGCACCAAATTTCGAGAACGTGTGTGTCGGGCTGTACTCTGCATGCGTGGGCCACATTTTTTGTACAACGCTGCGACCCCTGGAGAGTTTATCCGGAGCAGGACTGGAGTGGAAGCAGGGCCAGAGCTGAGGTATTCCCATGAGCCTTCGGGTTCTGGGGCAGCACAGAAATGGAGTTAAATAAATAAACAATCGACGCGGCAGCCCCTCGCCCATGCGCCCGAGCAGCCCGGCCGCCCAGCCACGTGTCTCCTCAACATGACACAAAACCGGGGACACGCTGAGCGCCGAGAGAGTAAAAATAGGTGTTGGCACAACCCACCACGGAGGCCGAGTCTGAACGTCCACTAACAAATCGGGGACCTTTAAATATCAACAATGTGTCAGCAATGGAATCAGTAAAGGCAGGAGGTCCAGAGGGCAAGAGCCCAACATTATCCATCCAGATCTACTGCCCCGTGGCTCTTTGCTCACTGAGAGACCCTCGCCCTGCCCCACACCCAGGCCTCCTTCCTCCTCTCCAGCCCCAATTACCTCCTCTTCCTCCTCCTCCTCCTCTTCGTCCTCCTTTATCCGTAGCTGCTGGAACCCCGTAGGCATCTCCCTGGACGGAGGGTCGCGAGTTCAGATCCCGGGCCGGCGGGGATGCTCAGCCTGAGCTCTTCCTTTCCCTGGGCAGAAGTTTAAATCCCAGTCGAGGCGGAGGGCGGCAGTGGAGTCCGCGGGGCAGCGAGACGCCCCTGCGGGGAGGAAGGGCGGGAAGCGGGTGGATGGAGAGGGACCGGGGCTGGAGGCAAAGGCTCAGGGGGGCGCAGGAGGGGAGAAAGGCTGCCGGGCAGGAGAGGGGCGGCGCGGGGTCTCGGCGCCGCGAAGAGGAAGGCGCGGGCAGAGAGGGACGCGGCGGCCGAGCCGAGGCGGCGACGGGACTGCGGCGCGCAGCCGGCGTGCGGGGCGCTGGGCAGCGGGCAGCGGGCGGGCGGGCGGGCGGGGCGGGGGCGGGGGCTGGCGCAGGGCCCCCTCGGGTGCCCGCGCGCTGCCATTGGCTCCCCGCGCCCCCCCCCGCGCGCAGGGAGCCCACCCGCGGACGAGCCCCTGGGCAGCCCCCGTCCTCCTCCTCCGCGGGCTGCGCGCGTCTCCCTTCGTCCCCGTGGCGGGCAGCGCGGGGGGGGAGCGCGCCTCCCCCTTTGCGCACACAACAACCCTGCCAGGTAGGCTCGGTCGCAAGTCAGGCTCAAAGTCACCCGGGAGCGGCACGGAGGGCGAGAGAGGCTGGAGCTCGGGCCGCCTGCGCCCAGTCCAGCTCCCTCTCCAGTTCTGGACTGGAACTGGGCCATGACTGGCCCGCACGACCCTCTCTGTTGGTCCGCCTTCGACGCGGAGCCCCCCCACCCCCCGCCACGGCCAGGCCCACCGGAGCAGGGCTGCGGACGGGGCTGGCGGCTCCGGGGGACGCGCTGCGCTGACGGGCTTGAGTCACGAAGGGACCCGCGCGGTTTCAGGCGCCCTCCCGCCGGGCTGGCCCACGAGGGTCCCCCCCGCTTTCCTTTCGCCTCCGCGCCCCCCGCCCGGCCTTCTCCCCCCCCGCCCCGCCGCGCTTCACATCTCCAGGCCAGACTCCCGACGCGGGCAGCTCGCCCAGGGCTTCGCGGCGGTTTGCGCCAGGTGCCCCTCGGGCGAGGCCAGGCGCGCAGAGGGACCGGGGCGGAGGCGCGCCCAGCGCCCGAGCTGCCCTCCTGGGATGCGGGTCACGACCCCAGCCGAGGGACACCAGGTGGGGGCGGCGGGAAGCAGCCTGCCGCCCGCCCGGGTCCCGCGCCTGCGCCCCCCGCGGCGCCCCTCGGAGAGCCGCTGCGCCCTTTGCGCCAAGCCGGCATCTCGCCGCCTGAGCAGCAGCGCCAACTGCGCCCCCCGCCGTCGAGGAGCGCCGTAAAGGCCAGAAGCCCCCGCCCCTTCCCTGCGATGGGGCTGCAAGGCCGTCCGTGGCGCGGCCCCTCTTTGCTGCCCCCTCAAGGTGGCCACGGCAGCTGCCGGGGAGGGGGCGACTGTCTCCTGGGAGGGCCGGCCCTGACCCTTCGGCCCCCCTCCCCAGGACCCCCAGAGCTGCTTTGCCCCCAGGGGACACCCAGGGCAGGACGGGAGCGCCCTGGAGCTTGGGTTTTGGGGCAATGTGAGAGCGCAGCAAGGGAAGCGTCAACGCGGTTCTAAAGCACGGCCCGGAGCTCGCGCCTGGAGGAGCGCACAAGGCCGGCTGCCCCCACTCCCTGCGGGGTCTGAAGCGACTCCGTGGCACCGCGGCCTCCAGGCCATGCCAGCTCGAGCCACGCCACAGGACGGCTCCTCCCTTGCTTCGAAATCAACTCTGACCCACAGCTCCCCACCCCATGGAGCTGGGGGACCCACTGCTCTTCCCCAGGCCCAGGCCAGCCCAGGGAAAGTATGGGGGTGCGAGGCGTTTGGGGCAGGGGAGACGGGAGACAGGGCTGCTCAGGGGCCCGATTTCCTGGATGCTTTGGTGCAGCAATATGAGAGCAGCTCAGCCACGGGGGCGTCCTCTTGCAAGCGGCCCTCCGCTTTGGTGGAAAGAGAAAACAAGCATGCAGGCCGAACCAGAGGGTGGAGGGAAGCCAGCCCTGCGAGCAAAACCCAGCTTGCCACTCCAGTGCCACAAGGACACAAGAGCCCTGGTACTGGGCTGGATCTGAGTTCCATGTGCCTGGCTCCTGCTCCCAGCGGGGCCAGCCAGCGGCCTCCGGGAGCCCAAGGCAGGACGGAAGTGCAACAGCGCCTTCCTGCCCATGTTCCCCAGCAGCTGATGACGCAGGCACATCGCCTCTGAGGCTGGAGGGAGCATTGAGCCACGAGGACAGGAGCCACGGAAGCTGCCGAGCAGATTCCAAGCGCTCTCCACAACTGGGCCGTGCGAAGCAGGCTTCTGTTGGTCCCACATCTCCGGCCATGGGGAAGCCGCCACCTTCTCGCGCCTGGGGTCAGAAGGGGGCTTCCGAGGTGAGGGCTCCAGCCCCGAACCTCAAAGCCAAGGAGGTCCTCCACAAAGCAAGGAGGAACGGTCTTTAGCTGCTCTCCTGGGCACATGCTCCGAAAAGGAGACGGGGTCAAATGAAGAAGACGAAGGGCAGAGCCGGGAGGGCGATGCCCAGCAAGCCACTCGACGCCAGGGAAATCGAGAGCTGGCTTCCAAGTTGGCGGGGCCCCCCCCCCCCCCCGGCCTCTGGCATCTTCTTGCTGCGCCCCCTGCTGGCGAGTGGCAGATGAACCGTGTGTGAGGCATCTGAAATTCACTCGGAGTTCCGGTGCTTCTGCTTGTGTGTTTATACCTCTTTCTGATGACCTTTTAACCGGCTTCACTACGTGAGCTGCCTGAGCACTTTTGATTACAGGGACGCAACATGCAAAATAACTCTCTAAAACACCGGGTCTTGCAGCCAGAGGCTTCCCAATTACCTGGCAATCTGCACATGTTCAGAGGCACATTTGCAGGCCTTGGTTTTGAAAACTTTTTTTTTTTTTTTTTTTTTGCAGGGGCAGGGAGAAAAGGGGGAATCAGCCGCAAGGACTGAAGCCAGGCTCCGCTGATCTGCGGCGCTCCAGATGGGCTGGACTACAACTCCCATAGCTGGGATTGCTCGGAGTCGTAGCACGGTCCTCCTGGAAGGCCGCAGGCTTAGGAAGGCTGAAGGCACACCAGCCAGTTCCGAAACCTGGGGGCAAGCAGGCCTCGCATACGGGCCGTGTGTCAGAGCGAGGGGGCAAGGAGGCGACCGGCTGGTGGCCGGCGGGTGCGTATATTTAGCCTGGCCTCATCCCTCAGGCAGCTCAAATGTCAGGCAGCCTCAGATCTCCGGCCTCTGGGGAGGCTGCCGCGGCCCCAGAGGGTGTCGTAAGCCCTTTCCCTTTCTGGAGGCTCTCGCTGACCCTCCTGTTGGCCTTTCCGAGGCGCGAGGCACTGGGGTCAAGCGAGCACACTCGTGAGCGGGACTCCTGACTCCAGTTCCTTCACCTTTTAGCAGTGCCAGGGCTGTGGGGGGAGGAAAGTCCCAAGCTAAACGTGAGTCATGGAGGGAGCTCCCACCCCCCACAGCTCCTGAAGGTCTGAGCTGCAAGAAGACAGAGATCGCCAAGGGGCTGCTGCGCCTCTGGGCTTGTGCAGTGTGCCAGAGGGCCCACCAGCTCGGAGTCATGCCAGGCTGTGGCTGGCCTAGTCTCTACTTGGGGGCTATGGTGAGAAAAGGGTTTGGGGGCCAACAACAGGGCCCTAAGATCTATATAAGAAAAGTGGCAGCTTAGCAAAGGGTCCCCAAATAAGTTATTTGGAAGCATTTATACACCGCTTACACCTCGGGCTTGCAAAACAGTCTCAAATGGAAGCACCGAAGCCCCCCAAAAGCCCCTTTCAGTTTTTCAGTCACACGAACCTGTAGCATGATTTGACCTCATCCGATTGCCCTCCAATCCAGCCATGCTCAGTCGAGCTGCCCCCAGAGGTGCTGAACCGCAACCCCCAGCATCCCCAGCTGGCATGGCCAATACTGACTGGGGGCAATGGGAACTGTAATCCAACACATCTAGAGGTTTGCCCGGAAGCCTCAAAAGAATGGTATACAGCGCAGAACGGTATACAGTTTGTCAAATACACAAGTGAGCATGCAAAGATGCTCACCCCAAACACCCAGGAACACACTCGATCACCCCCCCATGTAATTAGGGGGTTAAAAGATGAATAGGTGCTGGGTTTCCTTCTCCCTGAAATGGGGTGGGTGGGCACAGGATTGGGACAGCTCCAGATACAGAGGAAAAGAACTTAAAAGGGCCAGTGGATCCTTACCGGGCCGGGGGGTGGGGGGTGGGGGTGGGGGGGCAGGCTGCTGTACAAGGCATTATCTGCTCAGCTTTGGACTGCTGTTATTTTGTGATCTGTTTATAGTCTATTCCGCAACATGAGCGCATGACCCTGCAGGCAGGACTTGTCCTTGTTATATAACATGGCCATGCTGCGCTCGTGGGCTCGATCGTGGCTCCCTGCACACCGGCGGGTGTGTACACGCACCCTTTCTTGGATGATGGTTTTGTGCTCCTAACGCCCTCTTCGGCCTTTATGCATTCAGTTTCATCTTAAACCTCCCCCCCCCAAAAAAAAAAAAACCCCTGGGAAGTTCTCTTGGCCGTGTACAGTCAAGCAAAAGCACAGGGTCACAGAACAGGAGAGCTGGCAGGGGCCAGAGGGTCGCTGGGTCCAGCCCCTGCTCAGTGCAGGGCTGCCATTAAGACCACCCCTCTCAGACGGCTGCCTGGGTGCCCCTCCGACGGCTCCAGGGTGGCAGAGCCCACAACCTCACTGCTGCGTCATGGGACCATTCCTGCACTGCCCTAATAGTGAAGGTTTTTCCCTGATGTCTAGCCAGAATCGGACTTCCTGTAACTCGAGCTCAGTATTCCATGTCCTGCGCTCTGGGATGATGGAGAAGAGATCCCGGCCTTCCATTCTGTGACAGCCTTTCAAGGACTTGCCGAGTGCTCTTACATCTCCTCTTCTCGAGGCTGAACATACCCAGTTCTTTCAATCTCTCCTTGTAGGGCTTTGTTTCCAGTCCCCGAATCGTTCCTGTTGCCCTCCTCCGAACCCTTCCCAGCTTGTCTCCGTCTGTCTTCAACGGTGGTGCCCTGAACTGGACGCAGGACTCCAGAGCAGAGCCGTCCGGTGCCGAGTCGAGGAGAACAGGCACCTCACATGACCGGGAAGCACTATTTCTTGTAATGCAGCCCAAAATAGCATTTGTCCTTTTGCAGCCACACGTTCAGCTTGTGATCTGCGAGATCCTTCCCACATGGGGTCTGGCTGAGCCAAGGATTCCCCATAATTTTGCTGTGCATTTAATTTCTTTTTTCGAGATGCAGAACTTGGCACTTGTCCCTGTCAAATTTCAGCCTGTTGCTTTCAGTCCAGCACGTCAACCTTTCGGGATCACCGTGAATCTGGTTTCTGTCTTCCAGAGTATTACTTATCCCGCCCAGTTTTGTGTCATCTGCAAATCTGAGAATCATTCCTCACGCTTCCTCATCCAAATCATTCATTTAAAAAATGGCAGGGCCCAGGACAACGCTGCAGTACCCCTCTTGTCACAGATGTTAAAAGAAGCAAAAAGAGACTGCAGACCCCCCCCCAAGCCCTTGGGTTGGTGGGCATATGTGGGACTCTGCGAGGGGGCCGTGCGTCATCTCCCCAAAGGGCCGTCACGCAGGTGAGCTTGCCCACTTAAAAATGGCTACTGTGGGTCCCACAACCAGTCACAACACACTCATTTCCCAGAAAGCGCACCGGTGGAACTGAAAGAAAGCTAATTTGGTCTGTGCGGTAGATGGGGGTGGGTTCCAACACAGGAAACCACGCTTTCAGACACAAATAGAGACAGTGCTGGTAGTCAGCCCTGCATGTTGAGGAAAACCAGCTCCCCTCAGTCTAAAAAACAGAGAGAGAAAGAAAAGTTTTTGTAAACAAAAAAAGGTAGATAAAAAGCTGGATGGGTAGGAAAACCCTGGAGCAGCCCGTGGCACTCTTGGGCCAGGGCCACCGGCTGGCTTTCTCACGTGGCCGAGGAAGGGCCGGGCCCCCGGAGCTGGCGGGGGGCCTTTGCCGCCCTTTCCCACAGGAGAGATCCGAGATCCGGGCAAGGCACGTGAGCTGGGCTGGCACGACCCGGGCACACGCGTGTGCTTGGAACCCAATCCCTTTGGGGGGGTCATATGAAGCTGGCGGGGGACGCGGCACCTGTCGCGAACCTTCAGCCTCCAGAGCAGCCGCTTTCCCCAGATGGTCGTTTGAGGACAGCCTAAATCCCCCACCGAGGACTGGCCCCTTAATTCAAAAGCCGCATCTCCTCTTTGGAGTGCGCCAAGTACTAGAAGAGGGAGGGCCCTCGGGTCACGTGCAAAGTGTTTTCTTCCCTTACCAATAAGCAACTGCAGCCGCCATCCATTGGGGACCCCCCCCCCCCGTGGGCTTGCCCAGTCCAGGCCTCCCCAGTCTGACCCCTTGAAAAGGGGATGTCCTGTTCTTTTTTTTTTTTTTTTTTTAATAATGTAAATTTTTCCAACATAGAAAAGGGAATGGCTACAGAGTCCTCCGAAAAAGCAAGTCTCCCCCGGGAGCGGGGGACTCGTGCTCCGGGCTCCTCTCGCCCGACTCCAACACCCCCCAGCTCCAGCCAGCGTTGCCAAATGGGCGGGGATGATAGGGGCTGTAGTCCAAAGCCCTGGAGCGCTCCAACGGGCTCCGGAGAAGCGGAGCCCCGGCCGCAGGGCCGCGCCACGGACCCGCGAGGCGAGACCCCGCGGCGCCTCGGCCCCGGAGCGCCGCCCTCCGCCGCCGGCAGGGGGAGCTCGCGCGCCCCGGCGCCCGCGGGCGCCCCCTCGCGCCCACGAGGGAGCGGCGGCCCCGCCCCGGGATCCGGTCCAGGTTTTGCTGGCGGCCGCCGCCGCGCCCCGTGGAGGAGGCTCCGGACACAGGTGCGGGGGTCGCCCCGAAATCCCGGGCTGGAGTTTTTCCTAGCAGCGGGAGCGGGGGCAAGAGAAGGCGAAACCTGGCGGGGGAAGGAAACGGGGCTGCCGGAGCGCGAAGAAAGTGCGCAACGCGCAAGCGCCGTGCTGGGAGGACAAGGGAGTCTGTGCATGCTCGGCGCCCGCGTGTCTTACGTGTTTGGGCCCCTGCTGCGGTGCAGGGCAGAGGCCTCGCGTCGGAGAGATTCTGGGGCTCAGCCTGGCTCGCATGATTCCCGCTCAGCTTAGTATTCCGGGCATCTCAGCTTCTTTCCCAAGAAGGTGTACACAGTCCGCCTTGTCGTCATTTCATCCTCACAACAACCTTGCGAGGAAGGCTAGGCTGACAGTCAGTCACTGGCCAAAGTGCTCTAACCGCTAGGACACACTATTGGGCTTTAGCTCTGATCGGCCGTCGCCTGCTAGACTGCAGGACTGAGGAGGAATATTCTGTCCTGGCACAACCATGCCATAGGGCAGGTTTCCCCAACCTGGTGCCCGCCAAGGTCCAGGAGTTCAGTTTCCATCAGCCCCAGCCAGCCATTGGAAATGCTGGGAGCTGTGCACTTGTATCAGCCTCCTCCCCTCATTTTTAACCTCACAACAACAACCCTGTGAGGTAGGTGAGGCTGAGCGTGAATGGCTGGCCCAAAGGCACCTAGGGGGCCTCGATCCCAGATCTCCCACATCCCAGTCCAACGCACTCGCCGCTACGCCATGCCGGCTTGGCTGAATTACCGTATTTTTCGCTCTATAAGCCACGCCTGACCATAAGACGCACCTAGTTTTTAGAGGAGGAAAACAAGAAGAAAAATACTCTGACTCAAATGGGCACATCATCACAGGCACATTCCCCATCACTTCCCCATGGGCTGCACATCCGACAGACTTACTGCACACACAGATTCGCTCTATAAGACGCACAGACATTTCCCCTGACTTTTGAGGGGGGAAAAAGTGCGTCTTATAGAGCAAAAAATAAGGTAGTAGATCGCTGAGTTGATGGCCAGCGGCCCACAGAGAAAGACTTACGGACATAGTGAATCCACAGCAGTTTAGAAGTGGCGTGCAAGCTTCTGGGTCACACAGAACCCTTCCTCTGCCTGTGTGACCATCTGTAGACTGTGAGTCTACGCTGGACAAGCAGGAGAACGGTCCCTCCCTTCCTAGTTTACTTTTTGTAAGCTTCATGGGAACAGCTGGGGAATTTTAGACCAGCCTCACCCTGACCCTTCAGAGACTGAACGAAATACCTGAATTCTCAAGTGCCTAACTAACCTTGTTCCTCTTTCTCCAGCCCTCTCCTGGACTGAGAACTGCTTCTGCATTCCTGAAGTTTCAGCAAAAGACAAACGCGAACGGGGCTTGCAAGCACTGATTTTAAAAGGGAGCGAACTCTGCACATGTGCAGACTTGAATAGTAGGACCAGCCCGACTCCAGGAATAAAACGGGGGCGTCGCACTGGCTGGGCGCTGACTTGGGTGCAAGCATGTGATGCAGCAAAGGGTCAGAGACATCCAAAACAGTTTTCCAGAGCCCTGGGCGACCAGCGGTAGATTCTAGCAGGGAAAGGAAGGGTTAAGCAGCCCCCCCCCC